>KZ506000.1:137368-152431 GCA_002844005.1 Limosa lapponica baueri
TCCTTTTACAGCAGAACAAAAACATAAATATTGAAAAGAAAGGCTTAATTATTGATAATCTGTAAATTAAGTGAGTCTCATGATTTCAAGCTTTGACATAAATGGATGAATAACATTTTTGCCTTGTCTCCTACACTGTGCCGCTGTACTTCCTCCTTTGCCTTCAAATGCACATCCCAGGGTCTCCTAAGAGCCACATTTCCCCAGATATTGGAGTACCAAAAGACAGGGCTGGGTTTAGACTAACATTTGCAAAACTATCCAACTCCCACTGAAACCAGAGATTAGCTGGAGGGGGGATTGCAGGATTCGCTTTCTGGGCTTTTTCAAGGAAATATGTTCATCTGTGTATGTCACTATTTATGTAACATGTCACAGGACTGGCTGTTAGTTAACATAGGGGTTTTTGATTGTTTGTTTGTTTTGTGATTATACAGATTATTGCTTACCAGCCCTATGGGAAGTCTGTGGACTGGTGGGCGTACGGAGTGCTGCTCTATGAGATGTTAGCTGGCCAGGTAAGAGCTACCCTCCCTGCTGCAGTGACCTCCTCCTGCCTCCCCAACCTCCTCTGTTTCCAGGCTCCCTACAGGGTTAGACCCTTAGGGGACAAGACTGGGGCCTTTCTTACTGTTATAATCTCCTTGTACTCTCCGCTGAGAATGTATTTAGGCTTCAAGCTCTTTATATTGCACCCACATAATCAAGCACTGCCTTTGAATATGGCTTCTTTGTACTGTAATAATGTTATAAATAGCCATCTTCAAAATTGAATGGGAGACGCTTGAGCAGGGAAATGCATGTCAAATGGAAGAAATGCCATTTAGCAGTTTGAAACCACAGGGAAACATAATAAGAGTGTGTGTGTGTTCTGCATTGCAGTTAAGTCACAAGAATACAGTTTTTGTACTGTATGTCCTAAGGGTAAAGTGTGGGTCTCGCCCCTTGAAATATGCTGTTACAAACCCCTTATTCTGCACTGTTAATGAGATGCTGCTCTCTCCGAGTCACTCAAGTGGAAAAGCAAAACTGTGCTGCAGTAAATGGTAGATAACTACCGACTTTGAGGAATTCTATTAGTCCTGAGTTGGAAAAGTTTTCTGCAATTGGCTTTCAAAGAGTGTTACTGAAGGCATGCGTTTCCTAAGCTTAAACCACACATTTTTAACAAATGCCTTTAATAGTTTCTCTACTCAATTCCAGTCGACATTTTAAAAGTTTTTGAAGTGTAGCAATTGCAGTTGTTAGCATTTACAGTCTGCATTGCAAATATTAGGCATCTGAATGCTTTTGAGAAAATGAGATGTACCGTTAGCCGAGTCTAGCACAGTGCCCGTGTCCCGGGGACTCACCCACGGGTAATTTCCTCTTCACCTATATTTAAAAATAAAATGCAGCCCTTGGTTGTGGTACAGTCTGCCCTTCACAGAAGCAGAGTCCACAGCCATGTCTTATAAAACAAACTGGAGTTTAATTGGAATTGCATGAGGAATGGATATACCTGAATACAAGGTAATTGAAAATTACAGTCTCCAAACTTCACCCTTTGAAGTATTTTGGCTGTCTGGTGCACAGCAGCTTTAAAAACTAATTAAAGATGATCGTCCTGCACATGTTTCGTTAACCTGGGTGCCATGCTGGGGGCAGAAAGGAACTTTTTCCCTTGATTTCTATCTGAGTGATAAAGACTAAACTTCTGGGTTAGAAGATCCCAAGCTGCAGACGGCTGGGGGTTTGGTGTATATTCCAGGGCAAGGACCACTGCTGTGTACTCGTCTGTTCGGGCATCTCTGACTGACTGGAGACAGATTGCTGGGCTCGATGCTCCCTTTCTGACCTATCGGAGCCATAGTATTGTCATGCCATTTCATAAAAAGTGGAGAATTTCTAAAAACCCCCAAAACCCAGTAAGTAACTTACCTGTGATTTATTTTCAACAGCCTCCATTTGATGGCGAAGATGAAGATGAACTTTTCCAGTCCATAATGGAGCATAATGTTTCCTATCCAAAATCCCTCTCCAAAGAGGCTGTCTCCATCTGCAAGGGGGTGAGATAGATGCTTCTTTATCATTAAGTTCTTTTTTGGCAGTCCTTGTGAATAACTAAATTTGTCTGGCTTTGATATGGCACTGTAGTATTTTTAAGTGCAACTTGTCAGGCCGTGCTCAGCTGTACCGTCCCAGAGCGCCTGTCGCCCGGTGCCGCTGGTAGGTGTTCAGCTCTTCCCGCTATGCCCGCTCGTTTTATGGCAAGAACGAATGTCACAATCAGTAGCTGCCAAATCCGAAGCAGAATTTATAAGCAGGAGGATGGTGTGAAACGCCCCCAGCCCCCCGGCCTCAGCCCTGGGCAGCAGAGCCCTGGCTGTGCAGGGTGAGGAGATTTCTCCGCTGGGATGGACACCCGGAGCTGCCGCCAGCCCTCGGCCCGGTGAGCCCCACGGCAGCAGCAGGGCAAAAGAGGTAATACGAATCGGTTTTAAGTGTAGTTAAAGGTGAGCTTATGTGAAATCTTTAGTGTAAATACAAGGAACCTGTGGGGAAGTCCTGACCCAGTGGTAACCTGTGTGGCCTAAAATTTATCTTAGATTCCAAGTAAATTTAATTTACATTTTTTTGAGGAAAAGAATAGATTTGACTTCAGGGGATTAGCTCAGGAAACCAGAATTCATTTGACTTTCCTTTGACTCCGCGTGATTCGCTAGAGTACTGTCAGTCTGTGGCTTTTCCAAACCACCGTCTATAAAGCATTATTTGATGTCTTACTTACACTGATAAAATATCACTGCACTTAGTGTCAGTTAATTTGGTATTTACTTTCTTCCTTTCCTGTCCAACCATTTATGAAGTCTTGTACATGAGCCGGATATTAATCCCTTACAGAAAAATCATCAAGAAAAAGAAAAACTGTTTAGAACAACAAGGTAGAAGGAAAGACCACTCTGATTTTGGAGCCTGTCCCGGTGCAGATGTGCTGGCCAACAAAAACAGAACATGATACCATTTTGTAAAGTACATGCAGATTGATGCCTTGTCGTGAAAGTCGTATATTCAAACAGCACAGTTTGAACTTGATCTAATTACCATGTTTTCAGCTCTCCCGCTTGCTGCCGTTCTGGAAGGTGCTAACGCAAAGGGAGGTCAGAAAGCTAAAATTGCCTTGCACTAAGAGGTTTAAGGTCGAGTCTCTGTGATAATAACATGTTCATCATCTCTATTAACCTAACAAGTTAATCCCAGATTTCAGCGAGCATGGTGCCTGAGTGAGGCAGTCAATATGAGAAGGCTTCTGAGCCTTGTAGTCAGCAGTAGCTCAGCGGTCCCGGGGCCAGGCACCATCGGGCAAGGCCAACGTGCTCTTAGAATTGAGTCGTCTGCTTGACATCTGTTCCACTGACTCGGGGTTTGCTGGGTTTGGTAAAAGCAGAAACTTCAGAAGAGAATTAGAACTGCTAGAATCATTCATATTTCTTATATCACCTACTGTTAAAGCAAGGAGTTTAGAAAAGTTAACAAAAATGGGAGAGTTGCAGGGTGTGATTCCTACCCCATCGCTGCCAGCTTCCCAAAGTCTGCTTAGAGGCGCGTTTATTTTAGGTTCAAAATTGGAATGTGATCAACTCAACATTTGGAGGGAGACTAAAGCAGTACAGCTGAGGTTTTAAAAAGATGTGTTGAGATATCACTCCCAGCATTATATTAATCATATATAATTTGTAAAAGAGCTTGAAGAAGTCCTTACAAAACTGGAGCTGAGAGTTGAAGGCTACATTGCTCAGTTCCTAATGTACATACCAATTGAAAAGATTTTGAAGAGCTTGTTAATTCAGAGGCATATTCCTGTTTCCAAGCATGCAATGCTGGTGGGTTTGGGGTTTTTTTTTCCCAAGTCTGCTTGATCTGTGCAGCTGGGTATAGTATTGACCAAGATGTCATTAAGGATGCAAGGGAGGAAACGCAGATTAGATATTGTCAGCTGGGTGCCAAGGAATTGTAGGCTCTGTAATGAGATGTCTTGAACAAGCCCAGAAAAATGGCAGAGGGGGGTTGTACTTCATACAGCTTTAGTGTATTGGAATTTATTAAGCTTAATTGATTGTTGAGGTAGGGCAGAAGCTGTTCTGGAGATTTATAAGGCTGAACTGAAAGACCAAAGGTGAAATTCAGGAGTGAGTTGTGAACTAATACGATGGCAGCGTGCCCCGGGCACCACTGCCGCCTGCACCCCCGGCGGCAACCTCTGCCCAGCGGGAAGAAGTTCTCAAGTGCAACCCTTAAATTTGCTGCTGACGTGCTATCTCCAGTAATTGAACAAAAAACCTAATCTTCGAAAAATGAATTTTAGCTTTTCAAAACAATTTTATTGGCAACTTACATCTTCAGGAGAGGAGCAAGAGCATCGCAGCCTGGGGAAACTCGCTCTCGCTTTCGTTCCAGCATTACATTTAACCGTTTGGTGTTTTCTTCCTGACAGCTAATGACTAAACATCCAGCGAAACGCCTTGGCTGTGGCCTTGAGGGTGAAAGAGACATCAGGGAACATGCTTTCTTCAGGAGAATTGACTGGGAAAAACTGGAAAACAGAGAGATTCAGCCACCTTTCAAACCTAAAGTGGTGAGTGAGATGCCAAGTCCTTCGCTTCGCTAAATGTGTCTGCAGTCCTGCCTTCCCGAGGGGTGAGATTGGTGCTGGCTGGATGGTGCTGCAAATGTGGGACACTTCTAAAATAAGGCAATTTGATTATGGCAGACCAGTCTGTAAATCTGCTAATGTTTTGGCGCCCTGCAGCATAACCCAGTGTGCTTTGTTTCTTGTGAAAAAGTCTCTGGGTGGTTTGAGTTCTGGCTGGACGCTCGTGCATTGTGTGAGATGCTGAAAACAGGGAAAAGCTTGTGTGTGCACATCAGCCACTTGAGACCTGTAATGAGTGTGGTCCCCAGCTGTCTCCTCTGAACAGCGTCTAAAGTCAGTGATTAAAGGTATCTGAATTACTGGGGTGAATTTCCTCCACGGTGGGCTACGCAGCACAGGGGGGGTGTATTCCCCACCCTAGAGTCACACATCCTGAGTTTGTGAGAATAATCCCTGATTTATTTTTAATGTTTGTTACTGGTTTGCACACAGGTATCTGTAGGAACATTTTAGAAATCCAAACAAGTGAAAGATGTCCTTACCGTGAGAACTTGTTTGCATAATGTAATTTGAAGAGCTGTTTGTTGATGGAGAAGTTCCTTCAGCATGTGCTGTGCTCTGTTGACAGGCAAAGAAAAGTATTTGCACAGAAGAACACAAGCTTTCAGGAACAGCTGTAAATTGTTATGTCCTAACATTGAACCTTTCTTCTCTGACTCCTTTTTGTTTCAGCTGGGACACTTAAGCTGGCTGTAGCACGGCAGGTGTAGGATCCCTGGTCACACGAGTGTGGTCTCACAAACTAATGAACAGAGGGAGGCCATACCCGCTGGCAGAATATGTTCCCCTCTTTTTGCATACAGATGACTTCTCCACATCACCAGGAGTGAGATGCATGCCGAGAGGAGTGTCTTGTGCTAAAGGAAATACCCTTTTCATACGGTGTGGATTTTGCAGGCAGGGAAGGTGTAAATAAGCCAAGAGGGGTGGTGGTGCTGCCCAGCCAGTGCCCAGGGCTGGCTGTCCAAAGGGCTGCACCTCCTTAAAGCATCTTTTATGGCAGATTTTCATCACAAGCATCTTGAGTCAAATTTAAGCAAATCTACCTTCACATCTGTAAGCTTTAATAGCTCAGGAAACAAGTGCTTAGACTCTCCTTGAAGCTAAAAGCAATACCAGCATGAAGGCACTAAAAGCTTGGAGTATGGTCTGGTTCCATCATAGCACATTTCGTGGCAGATCCTGGCTCCTGTTTAGAGCATCTGTGCTCCATCTCCGTGGTTATCATGAGCTCTACAGGCTGCTATTAAAATACACCAAGGTGTATTCACATAGAGCCTAACTTTCCCAGACAAAAATAATTTAAAATCCAAGTCTGAAATTTACTTACCCTGTGTATAACTCATTTATTGGGATTGCTGGTTCTATTTATATGGATTCTAGAAAGCAAAAAACCACATGATCCTTAATCTGTTTGAAGATACGGAGTATTTATAGGCTTCATTTGGGCTGGGTTTTTTTCAGAAAGCCTTTCTAAGTACATCTTCTCTAGGAAGCGCGTTGCTGCAGGAATAATCCTGCTGCTTTTTCACACAGGTATGATTCTCACTCCAACACAGAGTCTCAGATTTTGGGTCAGCAGTTGGTCGGTTTAAGTAATGTGTTACCTTCCAGATTGACATTTCACAGACTATAGGCATGGGCTGGTTATTTGGCAACAAAGACATTTCAGTCGTATTTGTAAGTTTAGGAGTTCCAGGAGACTCATATTTTCAGTTCTGCTTTAATACTGCATTAACACTGATGATAGCAATGCTACTCTTTAGTGTGAAGAGAAGTATGTGACCGAAGATGCAAATTTATTGATAAATAATTACATTCGCACCCCAAAAATACCTGAATTTCACATGAGTTATTTTTCAGCCTCTACTAGCATAAGCACTGGTGAGAGGCTTAATGGAGTCAGGGACTTTGGTTTTGATATAGAGTTTGGTTTTTTTTACTACCTTTCACTTCCCAGGGGAAAAAAAAAAGGAAGAAAAGAAAAAAGAGCATAATTTTATGGAAGAGGGATGCATATCTGTAGAACATCTTTTTAGCAAAAAGTCTTCCCTGTATAAGAAGCCCTTTTGTTGCTGCTCTGAGTTGACTGTACTGCCTCTAAATATGACTGTTAATTTGGGAATACATTGACTTTCATTCCAATGACAGAGAGTTTTCCCCTCGTCAAAGTTCTGCTCTGCCCATTCTTGTTCTCCAGAGATTCTGTACCGAAATGCATTGGCTTCAGTGGGCACCAGGGTGTTGGGGGAGTGCAGAACCCTGGCTGACAAAGCGGACTGCCATTAGCCTGTAACCCAGCGAAGTGTCCCTCTGCTTGTGTTGTTCCAAGACTGAGCAAGTGTCCTCCTGTGAGCACCGCGCTCCAGCACCCGAGCATGCCTTTTTCATCTGAAATATAAACCAACTTGTGCCCGAGGCAGCAGAAGTTCTTTGTGGCTCAGATGGAATGGCGTGTCCCGGTCCAGGACGTGCCAGGTGCTGTGCAGGAAGACTGGAAACCATGACTGAGCTGTTTTCTCAACAGCCAAACACCTCACCCTCAAATCCCTTAACAGGCCCCCCTTCAGCTGGTTTCTCCTATAAATGTGCAGCTTTATTCATGTTGCATTAGTTCAGAAAAATCAATGCTTGGTATTGGTCTATTATGTGAGCCATCTTCTACCCTTTCCAAGTTATACCCTGAGCCTGAAGATAACAGTGCAGTGTTATCCCCTGGGTATGTTCACTCACAGAGGTACTTGGCTGTGCGGCTGTCCTGTGGGGATGGATGGAGAGGAAAGGGGCAGGGACACTGGGAGGAAACGTTCAGTGCCTTTGTCATACAACCACACTTTGTCCGCTCATCTGTTGTGGTAGATAGTTGTGAGATAAGCAGATTTACCAGTTTCCTTTAGACCCCTCCATAATATCCAATGCCTAGTTTTCCTCAAATATGCATTTTTTTCTTGCACCCAAGCTAATTTTCTTCTGGTCCCACCTTGTGCTTTTTAACCTGCCTCTAATCATGCTTCCCTGCCTTTCAAGTCTTTTCTGCATTACTCAAAACTATCCTTTTTGCAAACCTGATTTCTTCTGTGTTCTGTTTGGAATGGGTTGTGTTCCGTGTGTGGCTCTGTATAACCCCCCTTCTCGGCTGGGCTTCGCGAGACGACGTGTCTCAGACAGAAAAAGGAGGAAAGCTGTGACAGCACGTTTTGTAATGGGGACCCCTTCCCGGGATGCGCTCCCTGCCCCAGCTCCCTCCTGCGGCCCCCAGGACTGGAGCTCCGCTCTCGGTTGAATTTACAGGAGTTTGTAGGCTGTACAGCGAAGAGTCAAAGCATGTAAATGAATTCCGTGAAGCTTACTGCGGATAGAGAGGGAAACAGAGACTAACAGGAAAATTTAATTTTGCATCATAAAGGTTTTAAGAAGAATGAAATGACTTGCCAGATAAAGTATCTCTTGCCAATACATGCCCATAAAAATACTTCCTTTTTCCATTTTTATCCTGAATAATATACTGAATATTTAAGCCTCTTTACCTTGTCACTTCATGATGATGGATGGGAACTTTTCTGACTCTGTTTTTCATCAGAATGCATCTGTTAAAACTTCTCTGTTTGCCTGGGTACTTTTTGTTAAAATACCTGAAACGAAAACTTTCTTTCTCTTAAGTACGGAAAAAATCAGCAAAAAGCTGGAACTGCCAACCTATTGCTGATTTTTTCAGCCTTTTTTCTGTTTTTCTTTTTTTCTTGCAGTGTGGCAAAGGTGCCGAAAACTTCGATAAATTCTTTACACGAGGACAGCCAGTGTTAACACCTCCGGATCAGCTGGTCATCGCTAACATAGACCAAACAGATTTTGAAGGGTTCTCTTACGTCAACCCCCAGTTTGTGCACCCCCTTTTGCAAAATGTAGCATGAAGCAGCAGACCAGGAACAAACCCAGTGGTGGGGAACCCTACAATTTTTAGGCTTTTGCCTTGTTGATTCCATTTGGGCCTGGAAATTGTAGGGTTAGAAAGCGAAAGATGGGGGAAAGGCCACTTATTCAGGATTTTGGCTTTGCAACAGCGATGTTGTCTTAATGGGAGATAAATTAGTGTACGGTGCCCACTTATTCTTCTGGAAGTCACCACTGACTTGTCTAAACTTACCCATTTTTTGGTACGTTACATATTTTTGTAGCTCCCCACTGCCCTTTTGCTCCCTTTTCCACTCTGCTGTGTTAGAAATAGTCTAACTCAGGGTCTGAAAAAACCCAACCTGGAGCATCCCGTGCTGCAGTGCGGATGCTGGGAGGTGAGAGCACCAGGCCCCGAGGGACCGCTCCTCCCCGCTCTGCCTGGTGACCTCGGGGACATCAGCAGCACGAGAGACGGAAACGGCGGCGGCGCCGGGGAGGAGAGGCATTGCACAAAAATTGAAATTGTGGAAAGTAGTTGCTTCGAAAATAGGACAGAAACAAGTTGGCGGGGGGTGGGGTGGTGGTGGGGGGTGAAATCCAATTCGACCCTGAGGCTTCATGAACCTCTCCTGTAAGTAACACCAAGTTTAAACACACTTCAGCGGTGGCCAGATCTCTAGGATCTTTGCTAAGTAGCATGTGATAAACTCAAGGGTGAAATTTTGTCTTTAATAAAAATAATAATAATAGTAATAATTTTAATAATATTTTTGTGAATTTTAATCTCCATGAGATTATTCTGTGATCCAGGGTGCCATTGTTTGTTCAGTTAATTTAATTTACATCACTCTTCAAGTTTATTGTTAACCGGTTCTAATACCAATATTTTACTATCAAATTTGTTAACCTGGAATGTAAACCAAAACTGTAATCCCTTAAATCTTATTTACATGCGTTTATTTATAGTCTTCAGTATAGGACAGTAAATCTACGAAAGCACTATATATTATAAATTAACAAAAAATGCAGCCCCAAGTGATTTCCTGATTTCTCTAGAATAACTCATGAAAATCAAGTGAGATTTAGTCTTAAAATAATCAGTTTTAATTCAGAAGACTTGGGGCTGTAGAATAATCAAGCGTGGAAGAAGCAGCACCTAAAACTTGTTTTATTGATAGAATGGAATTTAATACATTTTACATATGCTTCATGCAATGAATTTTGCATGTTTAGTAATAACTCTTAATAATAAGGGTTAATAATAAGCAGATCTATATTATTGACATAATCATATCAAGCATAAAGAGTATTATAAAAATTTTATAAAACAAATTGTGCTTTATTTGTGAAAGTTCTTGTTCTGAATGATATAATTTAGATTTAGCTAAATGTTTTATTGCTATTGTTTTGGTTTTTACTTTAGATTTTGGATATTGTTAATGGCTTAGGGTATAATCTCTTTTTTTAAAAGTAGATCTACTTTTAAACAATAATTGCTACCTGCAGGTTTTATACGAGGTTCAAGTAGGCTTTCATTTCACATCTGCTTATTACTTACAGAGAAGGAAATAGACTTTATTTGCAATGATGAACACTGTAATTAATGCAATCTTCTCCTCTCCTATCACTTAGATAAAAAATTTTGATATTTCCTCTTACAACTTACCCGAAGATATTAATTCAAATATCAGTAAATATTTTTTGTGCATATTTTGGTTTTGTTACAGCATGTAAAATAGTAGTCAGTGCATTTTCCTTTTTTTTTTCCTTCTGCCTTGCTAATGTTAGCAGCCATAGGCGCTTTTGTCTGTCAGATGTGCATGACGATGCCAGAAGCATGATGTCTCTGTTCCTGCATGCAGACTGATTACAATTTTTCCAGCATGTAAACATACTCAACAGTAAGGCATTTGCCATAAAAGACTTAAATTTATACTAGAATATGTAACTGGGGTGGGTGGGAGGGGAGTCTACTTTCTAATCATCTTTTATGACAATAAAACATGGAACCTGTGCCAAAGATTCTGATAGAGAGATCCCGTCCTGCAGATGGGAGCCGAGCGGCTGGGCTTGACGTTGGGGGTGACCCGTGGCGGAGTGGGGCCGTTTTTGAGTGAAACAGGGTTGGGGGAACAGCCACTGGGTCCTGTTTCTGCGCCCGTGGTGCCCTCGGCAGCTGTATTTTTGGTGCCCAGGACACACGGTTTGTGACACTCCAGAAGTTCGGCTTTTGCCCGATCGTGGTCCTTTTGCAGCCCCAGCCCTGAGCAAGGAGCATCTCGCCGGCAAAGGGTTAATGAGCAGGCGTTAATGAGTGAACCCCACTGTTTGGAGGCTTGGGGAAACACAGAGCTGACAAGGGGTATTGACCAACTAACAAGAACTCAGACTGTTGCCTAAATAAACAGAACTCAAAATTTTAAAACATTTTAGGAGTCAAATCTGTAAACCATTGTGTGTCAAATATGTTATCAGCCAAGTCTGGGAGTTTATTTTCTTGTTTGTATATTATATACTTCTCAAATTATGGTCTTCACCATAAAGCATGTGGACTAGTGCAGCATTCATGACTGACTGTTTATGTTTTTCTGAATATTATGAGCCTGCCATAGATTAGGAAAATCTGGGTATCGTGCTGTAGAAGAGAATAGATTCAATGGATTACTGAGGCTCAGATTTTTGATAAATAAGGGGCTCTCGAGTAAGTAAATCTGCAGAGAGGCAGCATTTACATGTGTTTTAAGAATGTAAAGTAAAAAAGATACTTTTGGGAAAGGAAATTCAGGGAGAAATACCAGTGCCCAGGTTTCTGCAGGAAGAAAAGCAGTAGAGGGGCAGAACCAAGCTGGGAACAGGCAGGAGCTCCCTCGGGCAGACATTCCCAAACGCTTCTGATTTTCCCGATGGAATATGAATTGTGCAGGGATTTCCAGTTGGGGCGGTTGTTGCTGGCACAGCTGTGATGGTTGGTGCTGATCCCACCAGATCACGGCATTAAGGAGCTGATCCAACATCTGGACAGAGCTGCTCACTTTCTGGCTGCTTCTCATAACCAGTGTCTTAGGCACTTGCATTTGTTCCCCAGTTTTTCTGATGTAGACGCAGAAATTCCTCTTTAACGTTTTTACCTCAAGTCCCTGGGCTTGCGGCATCTCGTGTCGTCTTCTGTAGGTGTCTGTAACGCTTGCGAACGGGTACTGTGACCTCCTGGGTCCCACAGGAACAGGACAGGGTTGTATAAAGCAGAGATTGAATATTTGTGTTACTCTCCCCAATGCACCCACACATGAGCACTCACACTTGGACCAGCCCTTCAGGGAGAACTCCAGGGGGCTTGTTTATCATCCAGAAATTTATAACAGCAAGTAAAACCTTAAGTATCCAGCAAGCCTTTTCATATCTTTTTAAATACAGGTGTTATTTATATAGTACTTTTCACAAGATGTGGTTTTTCAGAGAACGTGTATCAACAGCGGGAGAGGTGCTAGAACTGCTTTTCTCTCACTTGTGTTCAGTAGGAACCGTACCCCAAACACCCACATTATCACAAAGATTTCTAAAACTCAAATGGAAAACTACAATGCACTGAAGCTGGGGTGGAAGTTTTGGGAGCCATGTTTCCATCCCACGTGCACTCCAGTCCCGAGGGGCTCTGGGGCAGCCCCGTTCCCACTGGCACAGGTCTGCATGAAAAGCTTCCAAGCTGTTTCAGGGATTAAATGGGAATTAACTGTCTCCCAGGCAAATTTCTTCATTATTTGGGCATCTGGGTGTTTTTATCCACCTTCGAGTCACTTCAGCAGGGTGGTTGCTTTTCCAGGACGGCCACTTTGCGCGCCGGCTGGCCTTGGTGCTCTTAGAGGATTGCACATACTTGAGAAGGAGAGAGCACATTCCCATAATAAAATACTCCCCTTTAATCCAATTTAGAAGAGAAATGCAATTTAGTTTTCTGATCCTTCATTCTTTCGAGAAATACAATTGAATTTCCCTTAACAAGCTGAAGAAAGTTCTTCTGGAAATCAGCTGTTAGTTTAAAAGAAACTCATCATATCTAAATGCTGTTGGCCTTTGAAATCCATCCTGTCTTTTGGGGTGAATTCAATTGAAGAATGCTGGGCTCCTGTAAAATTAATAAGGTCAAGTGAGAGAGGAACTTGTCTTGTAGCCGGAAAGATGACGTGTCCAAGGGCGGGATTGAGCGGCTCCACTTGCAAACTGTTATTCGGTGCATCCGGCTGCAATCCCAGTTAAATGCCATGGGGAGCGCATGCCATTAGCAGAGGGGGACGATACTCCTTGTTAAGCAAAACGCATCATTGGAAATATAATTATCCAATAATAAAGCTTTGATATGAGTAGGAAGCATATTTACAGTAGTGAGTTTACAGTGGGCTTTTGGACCTGCCACGAAACTTCTGGAAACATTTAATGTGATTTTCAGTTCTTTAGTCATGCGTCACTGTACATAGGTTTTGTCTCTCCGCTGACGTGCGCGTTGTCTCTCGGCGCTGGGTTCCCTGGTGCTGGTCGGTAGCAGGCACTCGGCTGCCAAGTAGTAAAAACATAGACAAGCTAAAGCACTTTTGTCGTCAGCTCTATACTCTTAGATGGGATCTGAAATAGTTCAGTTGAAGAATTAAATAAGAATTGACTCCATAAACATGTATGATTTCATACCAACCAGTATCCATGCCAGTAACAATTGGTAATTAAATAGCCTTATAATCAATAATCATCATGCACTACAGCCCTCCTGTTCCTAGGAAAACCTTGAGAGAGGGGGCAAGTTATTAATCTCTCTGCCTCAGTTACCTCATCTGTAAAATGGGGGTAATAATACTTACTTACCTCACAGGGAGCTGTGAGGACTTCTTAGGTAATGTTTCTATTACACTTTTAACCTGAAAAGAGCTGTGCAAGTATTATTATAATTTTTAATATGAAATCAGATTATTCGATTCCATGGTATTGCTGGATATACCATGCTATTTCTACTTTTTTATAGAACTTTAGTAATTCTGCTGAAACCGTTTAAAGAGAAATAAAATCAGATCTGATATGTTTCTTACAGAATCTGGAGTCCAGCTTATGTTAACTGGAGTCAGGGTGCGGTGGGGAGTGACGCTTGCTGATTGTGTAGGTCAGCTGCACTTACCTCTTTTCCAATTACTGAGATTTCTATGTGCAATTTAAAAATTCCATGTAAATGGAAGTCTTAGCAGAACTGATTATTGTAGGGTGGGATTCCCTATGGGTAAATGAAGTCAGCACAGCTGTTTTCTAGTGATGTTTGTACTGACTCCTACTGAGGGAGAAGCAATATTCTTTACACAGCTGGTCCGTCCATGACAGGTTCATTCCATTGATATTTTAATGTATTCCTGTGTCGTATATCTTCATGTTTTTCTTTTCCTTGTGTGTGACGTCATAGTTCAAATTAAAAAGAAAACTGCCCTAGAAGCTATGATTTTTCTTCCATAGATGTCACTTGACCAAAAGAAAACAATAAATCAGCAGTCTATTAATAACTTTAAGCAGTGACATGCAGGAAGAGAAGCAAGAGCACTGATCACTGACCCCAGCCTGCTTCCCGTGAAGCTCGTGTCTCACTACGGGATACATTGGGAAGTTTACAGTTGATCTTAAATTTGGTTTGTAATTGTAAGTTGGTGACAGGAACATTTTAATAGGAAGAAAAATTGTATTTCTGATCCTTATAAACCTTTTCCTAAGAATTATTTGAATTGTATTTATCTTCCTTCTGATTGAACCCTGAGAGGCTCCGTCCTTCCAGAGGTTCCTGTGCTCCTCTCTTGGCCGGCCAAGGCGTCCAGTGGAACCGCTCCGTGCTGGGAGCTCGCGGCGTGCTCAGTGCTTGCTTGGAGCCAAGACTGCGGTGTCCAGCCCCGGGCAGCATGAAGGGCAGCACTAAAAGCCTCTGAGCCCCAGCTCACCAAAAATATTAAGTCTGTGCTTGCACCCATCGGTGCTCAGCGGAGCGTGGAGGTTGGGGCTTACCTTCGAGCAGCGCGGCTCCGCTTCCCGGAGAAGTCAGCGGAGTTTGCACACTCGGATGCCTTGCTGGCTTAGGGGAGAAAAAAATGCTCTTGCAGTGATAATACAAATTTGATCGTTGGCTTGTTCCCCACAAAGCCTTTCATTTATTCTCTCATGTGCTATTGAAATGAATGTAAGAAAAATAATTTCAAAAAATTGAAGCTCATTGCCTCTTTTAAAAATATGCGATTCCCACCACGTGTATAATTTTGCATGGCAATACAGAGCACACCTGAAACTTAAGATGATTGCATGTTATTTTAATGTTATCTTTTTTTAAGCAAGGAGAGTAATCCCACCTTGAACTCATCCATATTTTTTAATATTATTTTAAGACCCAAATTTTTTATTTATAAAGAGGAGAACATTATTATTTTCTTATCATTTATCTGCAAGATGCTACCAGAAAATTTGGA
>KZ506000.1:152783-212318 GCA_002844005.1 Limosa lapponica baueri
CATTCATACACAGCAATTGAACCTGGGCCCTTTTTTAATTCCTGTTAATAAATCAAGAGAAAAAGAGGCTTAACTGGGGAAAAGATATGTCTGTAAGAGGATTTCTGATGCTGAGAGGTGAGCGGGCGGCTCTGGGAGCCCACACGTCCCTGGCTGAGCTCCTCGCTGGGCTCAGGTGTGGGTGCCCCAGGGAAGAGCAGCCCCAGGAGCGAAGCGAGGTCTCAGGTTGGAGGGTCTGATTCAAAGCTTGATGTGAGAGTTGCTGGTGGAGGGATGGGTCCTCCTTCTTAGCAGTTAGACCCCAAGAAAACTCGAACTTCACTTTTTGACATCCCCGTTTGCGTGAACCCTGGGTGGTTTGTTCCACCCTCTGCCAGGGCTTCTTGAGAAGAGGGTTTGTTTCATGGTGGTTCATGACCCTCAGGGGCCCACCTTTGCCATGAAATACTTGTTTTAGCCCTCCTGGAGGAGAGACACAACCTCCCAGTGCCACCAGTCGTACTCGCCCCAAGTCCAGACACTTGCCCTGTTTAGGGTGACATCGTTTTATTTTCAAAATATGAAAGCAATGTGCAAATACTGTGTCAACGTGACACACAACTTCTTTTTCTGCTTGGTCTCAAATGTATTGAGTCTCATGCTAATTCAATAATTGGGTTAGTTTAATTTGCAGAAAACTCTGGTTGAGTTTGCCCAAAGGAATGGTTGAAATGCTTTTTTTTCCACAGCAACAGCGTTTCCAGGCTGCTACATGCTGCTCAGCCTTCATCTGATGAGCACGGCTTCTACCGAAGCTCGTGGACACATCTCCTCTCAGGCCTTGAGAGCTTTCTGCGGAGCAGAAGAGGGATTTAGGGGAGACATCATTGCCCTGAGCTGCTGCACGTGCAGAGTCAGTGTGAGAGGAAAGGAGTCCTCAGGTCCTGCCAGACCTGCATCTCCCACCGCCTTGACTGGTTGGACAGGGGCTGGGTGGGATTTCATTCCCAGCCATGGCCTTCAGGGTAGACTCAGGAGCTGGCTCTGCTGCAATGGGAACACAGCTCCCCAGAAATACAGCATTGGGATGTTTGGACCTGTTGAGGTTCCTAATACCCCAAGTTATCATTATCAATGAATACGAACAACACAGCCTTTAAACATCTCAGAAATAATGTCCCAACAAACTCTTTGCAGTCTCAATAGCAGGCTCCCAAGGAACAGGTGATAGGACAAGAGGAAACGGCCTCAAGTTGCACCAGGGGAGGTTTAGATTGGATATTAGGAGAAATTTCTTCACCAAAAGGGTTATCAAACACAGCAGCCATTCACAGGGTCATTGGCTTTTTGGGGGAGACAGAGCTCATTAGACCAGAGTCTCTAAACACCCTCCAGGCTTTTCCCTGGGAAAAGGCACGGCTGGTGGAGGGGTGCCTGGGTGGAAAATTATTCCAGCCCAACACGAGTATCAGTAACAGGTGCTGAGGAGCTGGGGCTTTCAGAGCAAACTGGCTGCAGGTGATCCTGCTCCTCTGCTGCCCTGGCCCAGGGGGGAGATGGACTCCTGGGTGGAAGGGAGGGAATTTGGACAAACTGTGCATTTTTGTTTGATTTTTTCTAAGCAAGCAAGATTTGGCTGGTGGTCCTTGGGAAAATTAAGAGTTAAAGGCTTCTGCAGGAGAGGCTGAATCTCTCCATGCCAGCCGCATCCCGTACACGAGAGCATCTCCGTCGGGAATGTTTCCAGCACTCAATAAATCTCAGCAATTACTCCCGGCCACCACCCTCAGCCAAAGGCACAACCTCCCTCTCCCAGCCCCAACTTCCCTTTAGAGATTTGGGTATTTGACTTAGAAATCTCAGAACATTTTTACAGACCTCATACGTGAGTCGCAAATATAACCATCTCCTCTGAGAGCTGCTAGGGTAGTTAAAATGATGACTGCATTAATTACCACAAGGCAATTATAATCCCACCTGCATTGGCAAAGGCAACCTTCGGTGCCTGGCTGAAAGAAAACCCAAGTAAGCCCCGTGGTAAAGCAGAGACAAATCAATGAGGGCTCACATCAGGAAAGCTCTTGCCACATGTGGATGGGTGGTCCTCAAAGGGGTGTTTTCCTCAACTGCCACTGTCACTTGTAACCTTCCCAAAGTGATGCTAAACCCAAAGAAGTGGGGATCTGACCAGAAGAACAGTCAGTGGCAAGTCTGGACCCACAGTTACCTGCAAGGGTTTCCATTTTGCCTTTTTTTTCCCTGCTTTCCTCCAAGGAGGAGCATGAAATAAAGCAGCTCTCATGAGAAATGAGTCAACACTGTCTCCTTCTCAAGGGACTTGGCGCATTCGCTGCCAGGGCGACGGTGTCAGACACCAGCTGCCATTTCCAGTGTACATTACTGGTCCCTGAGTCAGCGCCTGACATCCCACCTCAGGAGATGTTCTTGCACAATCTGATGAAGGAGGAGAAAAAAATTCCAAAACCAATTTAAAGCGCAATACCCGAGTGAGAAAAAAAAAACCAATCCCACGATGGAAGTTTGCTTAGAAGTGTTTTAAATCTTATTCTCGCCCAACAAGGCTGGCAAAAATCACCCATCTCTTTCTCTGCCACAGCAGAGCCTGTGATTCACATGCTGGGAATTGATTTCCTGGTCCTCAGAGGGTTCAGACCCCTCCCCACAGCAAAGGGGGGAGCAAAGATTCCACTGATCCTCAAAATGGCAGCGTGGCCATTTGCTGGGCTGGTGAAGGTCATGCCAATTATTTGGCCCATGTGGCTGGATGTTGGAGCAGATGCAGTGGGGACCTGACGCTGCCTCTCAGGAGCACGGGATACACGTGCTGTAATTACTGGTGAGTATTTGGGTTACTGCAAACTTCAGAAACTTCTTGTGAAAGGAGCTGGGTTGTGGAAGGCTGTGTACACATACTGATGCTTCCTGCGTGAGTTTAACAAAGACTAATTCACTGCTGCTGCCCTGCAGAGAGGCTGAGCCAGAGCTGCCCGAGGGGGTCTGCAGTGCCATGGGGGGTCTGCAGTGCCCAGAGGGGTTTGAAATGCTCCTTGTTCCCACCAGACTGATGGTTTTGTCCTCATTTGTGTTAGCTGTTTGCCACCTGTGCCATCCCACTCCTGCACTACAAAGCTGCCCCCCCTAGACCCAGGTGAGTGGGATGCTCGGGGTGCTCAGGTGTTTGTAGCAGCATTTCAGCTGCTGGATTTGCCCAGTAAAGTCTGGTTTTTCGGGGCTGGCCTTTCAGCAGCCCTGGGCTTATTCCCTACTTGCCACTCAAGTGCAGCTCCAGGACGTGCAGGTACCTGGGCAGCCTGGACACAAAGCAGTCGTTTCTCAGGTTACAAACCAATGCTCAATCCATGTCTGTGCTATTTTTCTTTCAGCCTCGGAGACTTCATCCATCCCCCTCTTATCTCATTCCTTTACTCAGAGCACTTAATAAAAGTCAGTTCTATTACTGAGCCTCCCCTAACAGGGAGACTTACAAATTCATATAAAAGACTCCACAACAATCCATGTAAAACTTCATTAAAGCTTCAACATTTTCAGTGACACCACCAGAAACACTCTGCTTTTAACAGGATTCATTTGCTTCTCCTACAAGAATAACCATGTCTGAAACACTGATTAGGTGTGATTTCAGGAAAAACCCATCAGAAATGGTTATAAAAGCAACCAGCAATGAGAGCAAGGGCAGAAGGAGGGAAAGAGTGCAGGCCAGCAGTGAGAGCACCCCAAAACTCATTGGATCGGTTCCTGGTCCTTTTGGGTTTAGTCATTTAGCATTCTTGTGCCGGATTGACCCCAACATCATTAAAAGATTGGTAATGAATTTCAGTGCTATATAAATCATATGGAAAACTATTAGCCTTAATACAAGCGTTATGAGGCTTTAATAATTAATGTCATCTAAACTGCTTTCCAAAACATGACCTTTTAAATCTGGTTGCTGTGGCCAGAGCCATCCCTCATCCTACAAGCAGCCTGTTTTCCAGCCGGCCTGGGTGGCTCCAGCGGGGTTGTGCTGGGGAACCTGGACGTGTCCCAGCCCCACAGAGCAGCCGTGAAAGGGGGGGTATTGCCGGGACCACCGCTCCTTTTGCAGGGGGTTAACAGAAAACACCAGGAGTGAGAGCAAACTTACTGCTGGCATCTCGTCTAGCTTTTCTCATTGAAGGGCATGATGAAGTGGGGGGATGTGGGCACCTCATGCCCTTTCCAACCTCCTTCCCCCCAGAGTGGAGACCACAGGAGCCAGGCAGGCTGGGCCAGCGGTGCCTGCTGGCCCCGGCCACCACAGCGGCTAGAGGACAGAACTGGCCGAGCTGCTGGGGCAGAACTCCTGAACTGGCACATCCTTGGCTTTTATTAGCTCAATTTAGACCCACACAACCACAGAGGGTATTTTGTTTTAAATAAAGTATATAACTTCTGTTCACACCTGTGCCTTTGTTTCTCCGTGCGTCAGAGCCTCTCGGGGGGGCCACCTGCGAAAGGCTCTGCACTTTGCTTTATTTTTTCAGCTTTTGCACAGCATGTGGGTGCGGAGATAAAAATAATGTTGCACCTCTCCTTGCGCTTCCTCCCAAGCAGCGGCTCCAGGCAGAGGGATATGCAGGAGAAACAGCAAATGGAGCTTCAGCTCCAACAGCCCACAGGAGTTAATTCCCTTAATTTAGTCATGGCACAAGCGGGATGTGAAAAGCCTTCCCTGGAGAGGGAAAAGAGGCTGATGTTCTTTGATGCCATGAGTTTGCCTTCTTTTCCTGCTTTTGGTGTTCAAATGCTACAAAAATAATAATGTTGCTGCTGGGGTAAGGACCAGATGTTGTACAAGTGTGTGCTGATTCCTGCCATGGAGCAGCCTGTCCCAAGGGCACGTCCTGCTTGCGCAGGAGCTGTGGGTGCCGTGGATCCCAAACCCAGGCTTTGATGCCTGTTTTGCCATCCAGTGCCATATCTCTCCTGCCTATTCCCTCTCACAGAAAGAGAAAAATCTCAGAAGTCTCTCTAGCAAGTGGTTCCCAACCTTTGGAAGCTGCAGGGGGGTGGCGGTGGGTTCCCCCAGGGCTGTGCTGGGGCTGCTGTGCGTCTCCTCCGTGCTGCAGCGTCTCCCCAGGCCTCCCCCGGCCCTGCTGCCCACAGAACGACAAAAAGTAGCAAGCGCCGAGGCATCTGGCATGGAGCATCCGTCACCTCCCACACGAGTCACAGCAGCTTCAGCATCGTGTCACCGCTTCGTTGCGTCTACCTGCTCCCTCTCCCCGTCCTCGGGCACACGTTGCAGTTTCTGGCTGGTGCAGACTTTCCCTTCCTGCGCCCACAACGCTCCGTACAGCCTGGAGTACAACTGCGGTTGGCCGATAGCTGCTGTGCAATGCCGGACCAGAGCCACGCGTGGGCTCCAGAGGCGGCTGCCCACGGCATGGCTCCTCCCGGGCTGTTTGCTGGGCGGGTTTGCTGTCTGAATAATTAAGCATGGAGTAAATTAGAGGGAGTGGGAGGGGAGGCAAACCTGAGGCTATCAGTTCATGGCCCAGGCTGACAGGACCAGGCCTTTTATTGTATAATGTCCTCAGTGCCTTCAAGGTGACTGCTGGAAGGGAAAAGAGCAGGAAAAAGGTTCCCTGCAGATCTCACTTGCAGGAATTAAATACTTGAGGCTAGAAGATGGGCCCTCAGCAGCCCACTGCATCACTGTCAGCCCAGGGAGAGCTGCTGTAAAGAATTGCTGCTGGTCTGGGACATTAATGAAGTTAAATCCCTTCTCACTAATAAGATTTGACCTAGCATCCTAAAAGCTGTCTGCTCGGGTGTCCACGGAGCTTCGTGCTTCCACACTGGTTTTGAACATGATATGAAAGGCTGCTCCACCAGCATGAGGGCTGGCAGAGCTGAGTCAAGCTCCAGCCCTGCAGAGACTGGCACAGCTGAATAACATCCTGTGATGAGCAAAATCCCACCTGGTTCCACTCACCCCACATGTGGCTGCGGTGGAGGATCCTCCCTCTTGGGGAGGAGAGAGCTCAGCAGGAAGTAGTGAAAAGTGGGGAAGCCAAAGCAATGCTGCTTTTGAAATGTTGAGGTGGATATGGATGGTGTTACATCAAACAGAAAGAAAAAGAAGATAAAAAGCCAGCTGTTGCAGGATTTGGCAAGGTCCTGCTCTGCATTTTGGAGGATGCCAAGAAGATGCAACGTGCCAGTTGTCCTGCCTGGGGCTGCCCTGCTGAGATCCTGGCCAGGAGAAGGGGTTTCCACTTCACCTTCACTGTCTTCTGCCATCAGCATGGAGATAGGTGTTATGGGGAAGGAATTATGGAGAGCTGCCAACAAGGTAGGAGGGCTTAGCTGTGCTTCTGGGGCTGCACAGCGGGGTTGGGGGGCGTTGCTGGTGCCCTCTTGCAGCCTGGTCCCAGTGTGCCAGTGGGAAATGCTCCTGGTGGGAGCGATGGCATTGTGCACATGCTTCACCACAGCAGAAGTTGGTGTATGAGACAAGCAGCAATGGAAAATCCATCCGAGTGTTTTAGCCTAAGTACATTTGCATAGCAGTGGCGGGGGGAGAGACTGAAGCCCAAAATGTGTATTTCTAATTGATTATATGCATGGCTGCTGGGGGCCTCTTACACTGTAATGGTTAATTATGTCACTGGCTCTATGTGCTGCAGCCTTTATTCCTGTTGTATTCAAATAATCCTGCCCAGTGCCCAGGAGGCTGATAGAGCAGCCGGTCTGGAGAAAAATTAAGGTCTGCTTTGGTTTGGGTGTTTTTTTAACAATACAGAGAAAAGAAAAATGATGAACAGCCAATTACTGTATTAAAATAATGTGCCCTGACAGAACATGATGAACATCCAGGTCTAACCTGCCTCTTAGAGCTTTTTTACTTTATTGGTAATTTGCTGCTGATCAGCTCCATCCCAGGGAAGCCGCTTCCTCCCTGGAGCTGTGGGGGGGTTCAGGAGGACACTGCCTTTTTCCAGTGCAGAATCCATTCTGGTGACCGAATCCCTGCTCTCTCCTTACTGTCCATCCCCTGATAGATTTGCTACCTTCAATTCTTCCTCAAAAGCGAATGAGTGTTTGGGAGGTACTGAGTAAGTTGAGGGGTGTTTTGAGAGCTCCAGCTGCGAGGAAGGATGCACTGAAAGATGCATCTTTGCAATGCCAGCCAGTTCTTCCCTAGGGGGCTGAGAGATGAGCCCAGGAAAACATGCTGAATTCTCTATAATTTAAGCATCACTGCAACTTTGTGTGAAAGAACATACACAGAGGTGTAGTTCTGCAGACACAAATAACCAGTATGGTCCCACTGACAGCTGGGGCCCTACTGGGAGGCAGGTTTCCACCAGCCTGGATCTCACTGGGGCTTTGCTGTATTGGGCTCCACCATGTTCTGGTTGGAGAAATCAAAACTTAAACATCTGCATTGGCTTCTGTTATTTCTATAAATCAAAACAGAGTTCAACAAGCCAGAGCACATGGCTCCATTGGCTTCAAACAAGCCATCCAACCAACACCTCCTCCACATCCCATATCTCACTTTATCTTAAATAGAATAATTCAAATTAGTCATGTTTTGCTAACTGAGGATGTATCAGGCAGAGGTGTGGGGTGTTTTAGCCAGAGCACTGGGAATTGGTGACCCGTATTTATTAGACTTGCAATTAATAAAATGCTTTTGTTGTTTCCCTGCTGGGAGACCTCAGCAGTGCCTTCCCTGGGAGCCACCCTGCTGTCCTGCACCCCTGCTGTGGGCACCCGGCTTTCACAGAGTAAGCTCTCGCTGGAGAAATTGCCGTACAAACCCCGGCTTCAGGCGCTGCGATGGTGGCCACGAGCTGCCCTGGGCGCTGCCGCCAGGGCTGGCAGCTCACGTAGCAGGGGTTACCCACATGGTGTGTGACCCTCCTCTTGTCCTTCCCGCTGTATCCAAGGGAGTGTCCCACGGCTGGACGCCCTGATGGAGCTGTGTCCTTATTCTTGGCTCTGCCAATAATTTTCTGTGTGTTTTGGCTGAATCACTCAGTCTGGTGGTGGTTGCCACAGCATCTGCCCCTGTGTTCCTCTCTCCTTTAGCCCTGGCTTTCTCCCTGCCCTCATCCAAGCCCCTGCCAAGCTGGCTTTCTCCAGCACACTGGCTTGCTGCCCTCCAATCCTCCCCGTTGTCTGCTGTGTCCTTAGATGTGGATTTGTTTCACACTGATGGCCAGAGCCAGTTTTCCCTTCCCCAGCTCCCAAATGAGCATCCCAGGGAGCGCAGCCCACCCAGTGCTGCCAGCCCTGGCCAGTCCCAGCCCAGAGGGGGCTGTTTTTCCAGGTGGGGAGTGCGTGGAAGGGAGGGTGCGCAGAGGGGCCGGGGCAATGCTGGCTCCCACCCCAGCGAACTGGGGACAGATGGAGGGACATGGGGAGAAAGGAAAGGAGGGGACCCGAGGGAAAAGAGGGGAATAGAGGGAAAGTGAGGGAATAAAAGGAAAGCGTGAAAGGGGAGGGAGGAATAGGGAGAGGTAGAGGGAAGTGAGGGGAGAAAGGAGGGGTGGATGAAAAAAGGGAGGGAGGGAGGGAAAGGGGAGGGAAGAAGGGGAGGATGGAGAAAGGGAAGGAGGGTTGAAGGGAGGGAGGAAAAAAGGGTATGGAGGGAGGGGGAGGTGGGCTGTCCCCGCCGGCGCCATGTGATGCCCTCTCCTCCCCGGGCTCTCCCGGCCCTCCCCGGCGCGGAGCCGAGCATCCCCGAGGCCGACGGCCGCGTCCCGGAGCCGCGCCCGCGGGGCCGGTGAGTGCCGGGGACCAGGGTGGGGGGAGCCTGGGGCCCCTTCCCGTGTCCGGGCCGGGCTGCCTCCGGGATGGGGGGGAACACAGCCCTGAAGGTGGCTTTGGTGAGGGGAGAGGGGAGGGGAGTCTCGGTTTGGATGTAAAACCATGAAAGTTTAAAGCCCGAGTGTCCGGGAGGTGCCGCCCGGGTGCGGAGCGGCAGGGTTTAGGAGAAATATTTCTGTATATATGGGGATATTTTCCATATCCCCATTGGAGTCAGGGGCGGCCGTGCCCTCGGTAGCTCCCGGGGGGGGCAGCGCCGGGGCTACCGGTGGCCGGAGCCGCCTCCTTCGCGCGGCCCCAACGCCCAGCCCGAGCCGGGTCACCCCGTCCCTGCCCCTGTCGCCGCGCCCGGGCGGTTTGCGGTCCCTGCCCCGGTTGCACCGTCTCCGCTCCACCGGCACCGCTCAAGCGATGGAGTTGGGGTTTGCCGGAGCCCCGTCTGAAAGCCCAGGGTGGACCTTAGTTAGCACATGGGGAGCTGATCCCGGCTTTTCATCCCAAGGCTTTTCCTCCACCAGACTGCTCGGAGACACAGAGGCCATGTCTCGGGCACTGTGAGCATCCCTGTCTTCACCAGTCACTTTTGAACGCTGGGCTGAGGAAAGGAAGTGTATTTTTCACAGGGAATATAAAATCTGCTGCCAATGTTTTTCAGAGTAGTAAATCCCTTGGAGAGGGGAGTGGGAATTCAAGTGAAGCTATCTGAGAAAATCCTGACCTGGTTGTTAAGTGAAGTAAAGTAGAGAGGGAAAAAAAATGCTGGATCATATGTTACCATATGAACAGGCGAATGGGGACATGGAGCCTGTCTTCACTGCTCCACATGCTACTTATTCATATCCTGTGAAAGGTGGTGAAATGTGGTATTTCAGCCACCACAGCAGTGAGCAGGGCGGGTTTCTGACACCCTGTTTGGCTGTTGATTAATTGCTTGGCATTTTGTAAAACTTCATCAGCCCCTGATGTATGCTGCTTTTCGCAGCTTTTAGGGCTGGGTCTTCCAGGCACAAAGCAGCAGGAGCATCCTTGGTGGTGTCCGGAGAGCGGGTCTGACCTGCAGCACCTCTGTCCCCACCGTGTCCCTCACACCCCCTGAACCTCTGTGGGGGAGAGGGCAACGAGGAGGAGGCCTTGCCAGAGCTGGTAGGTGGCCTGCGTGGAGCAGGTGAGCCTTTGGGAAGGGCAGCAAGGGTGTTGCATTCACTGAAAATACCACGACATCAGCAAGAATGCTGAAAAGGAGTATTTCAGCTAAAAAGGAGTATTTCCACTCGGTTTTGTGCACTGGCAGTGGGTGCCAGTGGTGTGACCTGGGCAGGCAGCTTTGCTGGAGGAGCGTTCCCACATTTCCATTGCTTTTGCCCTTTGGTTTCACAAGTGTCATGTATTTGGGTTCCCTTCAGAGGTTCTGCTGCTGCTGGATTTTAGGGGCACCATCTCAGTCTGTCACATCGTGACCCACATAAAAAGCCACAGGGCAGGAGACTGGCTCCCAGCAGCCCATCCTGCTGCCATCACCTCCCCCTCGGCCACCCTGCGGCTGCTCCACGTGGCGTCCAGGGGACAGAAATGCTTCTGTGCGTTTGTTTCTCCAGTCCCTTGCTGTATTATTGCAGCTGTTGAATATATTCATTGAGCTGAATGAATCCCCACCTGGCAGCATCCATACCGCAGCATTTGCAGCTTCGGCTTCACTTATGGAGAGGGAAGGGAATATAAAATACAGAAGGGAAATAATGCAAAAGCCCACAGAGGCTTCAACAGCCTGGGCAGGCTGTGAGCTGCACAAGTGCACGGCTGGAGAGAGTGCCGGGAGCTTCTCATAAGTCAGCTGGGAAGATTTAAAGCTCTGGTTTTAAGGTGGCATTTTTAAAATAATGAGATGATGGAGTCTGGGACAAAGGGAGTCTCAACCTCACTGAAATTAAAGGGGGTTTGGGTTCTAGGTGTGCTCTAGGAAGAGGATTTGGAATCAAATCACACCAATGTTACAGCTGTATAGCTACAAACTGCTGACATTTATAGTAAAATATTTACTGGGAAAATGGAATTTGTCAAAGGACCACACTGATGCACGGTCAGGCTGTTACAGATGAGTGGGGTTTGTGTCTGGTTGCTCTGGAAGACAGGACTTGCAGCTTTTCCTTTATTATGAGGGAGGTATTGCTCATCAGTGAAAAACCTCATTAGAGCAGTGCTCACAGCTGCACTGAGGGGGGATTTTTTGAGCAGCGCAGCAGATGGCAGCCACTGACCCAAGACAACTTGTGGATAATTCATTTTCCCACTTGGTGCCTGTGCAGTGCTGCTGGGTGATGTCCCCGTCCACAGGGAGCAGAGGCTCAGGTCTGCCAGGGTAGGACCTTGCTTGGCCTTGAAGCCCTACAAGTGGGCAGCCCCATGGCCCTGGCTTCTTCTTGGGAGAGATTAGGCACTTGGTTACACTAGATGTCCCTTTTCTCTGCTGCAGCTCTGGCTGGGAATAGCTCTGCTCATCTTGGAGAGGTGTGGTAGGTTCTGTTTGGTTGAGGTGGCCCAAGCATGGGATTGCAGCAGGGTCCTGGATAGGCATCTGTGTCCCCCTGCCTTCTCCATCTGGCAGGACAGCAGAGCTCTGAGCATGGTGGGTAGAAGCCTCCCCTTTTGCAGGAGTAGAAAGTTGGGTGTAGAGGGGAGGAGAGTATCTGTATTGGTTTGGTTATTAGAAATTCAGCAACAGAGGTTGGTACCATAACGCCAAGCCTAGGTGAGAAATTCCAACCATTGCTTAGACACGTGCAGATAAAAAGAGTTTTCCAGTCCTCCCTTTCCCAGGACAAAGTCACAACCTGGGTGCCACATCCTGTGCAAAAGCTGAGCCACCTCTCTTGTAAGGAATAGCACTTCAGGGGCTGAGATACAATACATCACAGAAGAAAAAAAAATTTAACTATTTGGGAAATACCTAACCAAGGTGAAGCTCAAGTCGGACACCACAGACTGTACCGGAGGCAGGTGAGAGGCACCAAAGTGGTGACACACGGCAGGCACTGGTACAAGGAGGGATGGGAAATCCTGGAGCATCCTCCGTCGGCTCTCATGGAGGAATAGACCATGAACATCCTGCCCGTCTTGCAGCTGGAAGCATGACTCAAAGCCCATTATCTGAGAGCCCTTTGCAGACTGTGGCAGGGTCTGGGTGAAGCCGTGGTGGGACTGATGGCTGTTCTGCCTTCATCTCCTGCTGCTGTGCTTTCACCTGAGCGAGGGCAGGTGCCATCGCTTCATACGGGAACAGAAAGCTTTGCCTTTGGCATTGCCAAAATACCTGACCCAAGCTGGGGCTCTGCTTTCTCTGAATCTTGCTAAAAGCTGGGTGGTAGAAAGTTTAGTACCTACAGTGAGGTATAAATGGTTATTATGTACTTGAAGATCCCTGGCTATTAAACCCAACAAGCTACACAAAGCAAAGTCCTTTCCTCTGAAGATGGGACCAGACTTCTGCAGCGCTTCAGCGTCAGATCTGGAGACCTTGTGTACGAGGACACCACCACCAGCATCTGAGGAGCTATACCCCAAACCGCTTAAAGCTGGATGGAGCAGCCGTTGTGTTTGCTAATGGGGTGTAATGGTGGCCACAAATGGCACTTGGGTTATTAAGATGTTTGCCTGAGGTGTGGATGATACAGCCCTTCCCCGCTTTCTTCATGCCATCCTTTCGGTACTTGGAGGCTTTGTGGGAAAGCTGGTTTCTAGAAGCAGGGAATGCGATCTCCTGGATAACAAGGTGTCCGCTTCGCACTAGCAGTCGTGTTTAATCGCGCCGAGGGGATGGAGGTCTTGGTGGCCATGGTGGCACATGCAGCCTGCCCGACGCGCTGCTTGTCTGCAGCCTTCGGCATTCAGAGACGCCAACGGCGCCCGGGGGATTTCTTGCTTTCTCTCATTTATCACATGGAAAGTGTTCATAAAAAACACTCCAGCTGCCAGCGCTGGCGAGAAGAGCTGCGGCGGCGGGGGAAGAGCTGCGACGGGCTGCGTGCCTCGCGGCACAGGTACCCTGAGCTCCCCTCTCTCCACCACCGATGCGGGGGAGGCAGAAGGGTTTTAATTAGCTCTTGATGCTATTTTTTACCTCCCAGTGCTGCTTAATTTAGCTCAAGCTGTTGTGCACTGATCGTTAAGGGGAAGAGAAGGAAGTGGGAGTGGTGGCCCCTCTCTGCTGAACAGCCTGGCGGGAGCAGCCTCATCTCCTGAAACCTGGGCTGGGAACTGGGGCTTGTTCCTAGACCTTCTGAAGCAGCAGAAGTTTGTAGCCCAGGGAAATTTCATGCACTGGTGTTCATAATTCATGGCTCCTGCAGGGCTTACACTGCATTTGTGGGTTCTGTTCATACACACTTCAGGTTAAAGCAACATAAATATCTTATGGAAAAGGTGCCTGAGATCTTCAGTCACACTGTGACCTGCCTTGCTGGTGGAAGGACACAGAGACCTTGAAAAGGTGTCATTATGCAAGGAATTCAATATACAAGGCCATTGCAGGACTTTGACCCATCTTAAATGACATGTGGAAGTGAACAAGAACCAACTGTTAAAGATTTAATTTCCCCTAGACCAGACCAGTCGTGGTCCTGGTGGGAGGTGGGTGCTGGCAGCTCTTCCAGCCACGGTGTACCCAGTGAGGGTCTGTTCCTTGTCCCTGCTGCTGGGTTTGCCCAGGCTCCCTCTGCACCAGCCAAGGTGAGCAGAGGGAATCGCTATGCCAAAGCCAGAAGAGGGTCACTGGATGGTCGGGTTACTGGAGTTTATGTAGTTAGGATGTAAATACAACCTGTCATGTACAGTGCGCAGAGGTTAATGGGCAGGCACCGCACAGCCCACAGCAACGACAGTTCTGCAGCTCTTATAGCAAGCTCCCCAGCTGGTTTGCTTCGCAGCACTAGATATTTCCTCTTTTATTCTGCTTTTGTAGCTCTTTGTGGGGTATCGAAACCAGCAGTTTGACTCACGTCCCTGACTGCGAGTGCTCTGACACGCTGCAAGGAGGTGAATATTGTGTGTCAGCTTTGATATGCAGAGGGTGAGATGGCATTGGGAAGGGCTCTGCAAAGGGAAGGGCTCAGCTATTGTTAGTGATGTAAACTTACATATAGTTTAGACCTGGAGAACTGGACTCGAGTGCACAGGCAATATTGCAAGCTCAGAGCTTTAGCACCTATTTCCCTCTTAAGAATTGCACTTTGTGTAACACTTTCCTACAAAACCACAGGGTAGGAGCTGTTGGTACGTGGATGTGGAGCTGTGCCTGCCATCTGCCTTTCCCCACGTCCCAGCCTCGTGCATCCCTCATGTGAGTCGGTCGGAGGTGAAGAGACGAGGCTGGGCCCTCTCCTACAGCCCAGGAGCTCTCCTGTGCCTGCTGCCAAAGCCACCCCATTCCCAGCTCCTCCCAGAGCCACCCAGCAGCCGAAGCATCCATTGAGGACCCTCCTCGCTGGGACATTTGCCTCACAGTTGCTCTGCCAGAACCTGAGCTTCCCACCTTCACAGCCAACCTCACAGGCTTTCCACTTGCCAAAGCATCACTCCAGCTGGGGTTAAAAGAGGTAAGAGCCTTAAACCAAGGAGAAAGGAGACACACAGGTGGGATGTGCTCTTTAAGAGGTTTGGGGGGGATATTTGTGGATCCAGAAAGCCCATGTGAATGAGCACTGGCTGTACACACACGGGCTGTGCTGGCAGCTTGAGCTGGGACCGCGGGGGCTGTTTGGTCGATGATTTTATTTGTTGAAAGTTGCTGGCATCATCCAAAGCCATTAGTCTGAATGAGCTGGAGCAGAGCCATCACCCCAGCGAGTGCGGTGGCACGGCAGAGGCGGCCCACTCAGGAACGCGTCTGGTTTGAGGGCTGGGGAGGGGAAATAAATCTCAGCTGCTGCTCCTTTGACCTTGGGAATATCATTTGAGCTCCTTGTATTTGGTGCTGGAGCTGGAGGTGGGCTCAGGTAATCAGTAGCAACCTTGTAAACCTGACCCAGACAAAAAGGGCAGGTTTTGAGCAATCCACAGAAAAAAGGCTATTTTATGGTAAAGAAGGAGAGGGAAGAGCAGCCACGGGCCAGCCTTGGGGCTTCACTAAGCAGGCTGTGGGTTCAGCAGAAAAATATGGTACTGACTATACAGCATTTCCTTCAGTCTTGCACTGCCATGAGAGGATTTTTGATCAAGCTTAAAAAAATAACTTGGACAAGAAATGAAGCATGGGAAGTGCTAGGGAAAAGGGGAATTTCTCAGAAAAATTATGGAAGTCAAGTTTAAGAGAAAAATCCCATGTAACCCCACTCATAGAATTAGCGGTGAGCATTCCAGTCTGTGGCAGGCACACATTGTTTTCTCCGATTGTTTTTCAGGTGTTCCTTGTGTCTGATGCCAAGCAAAAAATTAATAGGTTTATGACTGCTGTGGCTCAAGCTAGGTTTAAATAACTCATAACCAGCCTTGATTTTCTTTGTTGGTGCTTTTTGTGTGGTGTTTTTTTTTTTTTTAAACCCTCTGGAGAGCCTGTGAGCCCAGTGTGCTCGATTGATTCAGCGCTGTGTTTCTGTCCGGCCGTAAGGGCAGCGCTGCGCGCGGGGCCGTGCCGCACCGCTGTGAGCAGCCCGGGGGAAGCTTTCAAGTCCAGTATTGATCCTTTTGAAGTTTATGGCTGCTCGTAGTCGCACTTACTAGCGCTTGTTCAAACTGCCATGAGATGGACTGCTTCATTTCTTAATACCAGGCTAAACCTCTTTCACATCAAAAAGATTTATTTCTGTACTTATTTTTTTCCAATACATAATTTCTCTCTCAGAAATCAAGCTGACATTTTTATATGACACTAATGCAGCTCTGTAAAGCTGCATTAGACGTTTCTGTCTTCCCATGAACCACGTGAGGTGATGGGTTCCGGCAGCCCAGGACAGGGCTCCTGGGAACCCTAGGGACCAGCTCCAGCCCCGTCCCCTTAGGCCACCTCCCTCTCAGCGTACCAGCCCAGGAGATACCGCTTTTCTCTGCAGCCATCCCTGCTCTCCTTCAGCTGTTATACTGAAGCAGAGCACTCTCCTGTTTCTCTCCTGCCTGCAGTACACCTTTTCCAAACTTCAGGAGGGACTGTTGCTTCCCAAGCGGTAATTCCAAAACCATCTGTCCCAGCCGCCCAGTTTTCCAGGTCAGGTTTGTGGAGCTGCTTCTCCTGGGTCCCCAGATGGAGCAGGGGGCGCTGCCCACACCATCTCCTCCTCTTCCTCTCCTCTGCTGAGCTGCACATGCCTGGCTGTGGCTAAAGCCATCTCACCGTGTGCTCCTTCCATGGATAAAACCCTCTCTGCAAACCGACAGAGCATCACTTTGGGCCAGCTGGACTCAGGCTGCATCTTGCACACATCAAAGCGTCTGCACCCTTTGGGTGCTCCATAAGTTCAGTGGGAACTGCTATGCCATTTTGCGATCGCCTTCCTATTCCATTGTGGTTATTAATGACCAAATTAAGGTTTTCTGGATTTGCCCGCGAGGGAGCCAGGGTGACACTGAGCTGCCCGAAGGAGGGTGATGATGCGGTGGTGGCCTCGGCCACCCCCCTGGCACAGCCGTGCCTGAGTGCTGCTGGCTCTGAAAAGTTTACTTCTGAAAGAGCCACTCTCCTTGACCTATTTGTTTTTGCCCACGTTCGTGGCCTGCGTTGTGTCCTGAGGAAGGGATCGTGCTGCTTGAAGGCCCTTTATTCTTAGCCAGCCCAATTTTCTTGTCGGAGCTTAGTGGGAGCTGGCCCTTTCAGTTCAGCTCCATCACAGCTCACGCTCTCCTGCCTTTCCCGGCTCTTACCCAGGTCCCTGATGTTCTTTGTACATCGATCGCTCGCTCAGTGGGTTTCCTACCCCCCTTCCACCAAACTTTGTTCCTTCTCCTTTATGTTCTGCTCAGCCTCTCCCACTGCTCCAGGTGCATCGTTTAACCTCTGATTTCCCTCTGCCCTTGGCTTGCAGCAGGGACCAGGCTTTCACAACCACAGAGGTAAGTCGCCAGGCTTGTCCTGGATCCCAGCACCCCTCCACAAACAAAACCTTCCCTCCCGTCTGCTCTGATAACCTTGGCTGTTCTTCCCCTCCTCACAAATGTCAGGACATTGGAAATGGTGCTCTAGCCACATAAAAATCAATAGCTGCCTCCTTGGCCTGGCTTGGCCCTGCTCTTTCTGCCTTTACCCAGGGCAGGAAGGAGCGTTGTTTTCTGCTGAACTCTGAGCAATGATTTATTGATACGACTCTTCCTGTCCAGGCAGTTGACCAGCAATATATTTATTTTTCTTAGCCCACCCATGTAGCCCAGAGTGGTGGCTTATGCTCAGTGTTAGGTCATGGAGTGGTGGGCTCAGAATCTGAACCAGGATAATATTTTGGTTTTGTGACCATGGAGCAATAGGTAAGGACTTCAACTCGTGCCTAGATTTGGGTCAACTTCATTAGGAGTAATGCCAATATTCATTTCATTTTCAGAAGGGGTCAGTCCCAGCAAAGGCCATGTGCAATTCCCATCGGAAGCTATGGCTCCAAGACAAAAAGAAATTCATTATGAGGACCACAAATTACATTGCAGACTGCCTTTATCATTCCCTGGACTACTACCAGAAGGCACAGTGTGATTGAAGGAGCAGGAACAGTTCTCAGGTTCTAGTTCTTGGAAATCTTTGGGGCTATATTAATTTCATTTAAAATACAGCTACTGTTGGAAACCAAACAGCATCACCTTTTCCGCTGTAGGAAGCATAGCGCAACCGGTAAAAGTTACTGGGGACTAAATCCTTGCTGAAAATCAAGCTCCTGATCATGCCCTTGAAAAATCTTCCTTTTGGGAGCCCTGCTAATTCTCCAGGTGCTGGATATGGAGGAAGGTTTGTTCTGAGCGGCTGCACCATCCCTGCCTCCCGTCCCCCACCGCATCCGCTCAATTTTACGTGCCGGCAAGACAGGAATAGGGATCACTCTCTAATGCATCCGTGATTACATGGAAATTGAAGTGTGAAAGAGAAAAGAAATGAGGCAATTGAGAGGTGTGACTCTGATGCCCGACCCTCTCCCTGCTGCTGGCATCGCCACAATGACCAATATAAATGATGCCAAATGGGTATATTTTCCAGTGCCTGGTGCTGACGGACAACAAATCATAGGAAATACATAGTTATTTCCTCCTGAATGGCTTTATCTGGACTTTCACATACTCTCTACTTTGATTTTTGGCTCCTCATTAACAGAAAATGTGCAGGGAGGACTTTTGTTGATGATACATGAGCCAAGAATAGATTCCAGCTCCTTTTACCATTTTTGCACCAAAATGCCAAGAGGGATGAGACACCCTGTAGTAAACACTGTTCATTTTGAGGCAACAACTAGAAAATATGGCTCTGAGTAAGTTAGGGAAAAGAACAGATGAACCAGAGGATCTGTGCTTTGCCTGGTCATATTACTGGATGAAATAGCATCTATAAAGAGATGAGAAATGGCTTGTTCCCATCCAGTGAAGGGGTAAAGTGGTGTCCTAGCATCTACAGCTTTGTGCTGGTCTCTCCCTTTGACAGTAAGATTGTCCTCAGGCTATCAAGGCGCAGGGCTACCTTTGCAGGACGTGTTTCTCTGCTGCATGGCTACCAGTTTCTGCTTTAGCTGTTGCCTCCTGAATCCTCAGGGAAAGAAAAGCTGGGCATCTTGTCTGTGCATCTCACTCCTCACACCCCTAGCAGGGAGGTGTCCATCCTGGGAACACGTCCTGCTTTTCTTGAGCTGAGGGAAACATCAAAGAACATAAAAAATGAGGCTTGTTAGCAAAGCCGAAGGTGGAAAGCTCGGGGAGTGTGAGCATTTGCTTGGGCTGTCCGTAAGCGACAGCACTCCCCTTCCCGTAGTCCGTACCTTCTGGGAAACGGCTCAGTGTGAACGTAGGAAGAGCCAAATCCTTAATTTCATATGGAAGGGTGCAAGTACATCTGCTTCCTACCAAGATGTACTTGTCTGCTTTGGACTTGGGGTAGGATGTGATAATAAAAGTCTCTCTCCCTTTCTCTGAAGAATTTGCAACTCTTCCAGCAGCATTCCCTGCTTTTCTCTGTTAGACTGCCCAGAGCAGTGAGCTGGAGGTGCAGACAGGCCCTGGGTGTGTTGGATCTGTTTGATAAATGCAGTTATTTGGACTCCACAATAACTACAAGTTTCCTTCACATCAGTCTTGTGTGGAACTTGCTGCAGGAGCGGGCAGTGGGGGAGGCTGGGGCCATGCCTTTGTGCGGTGGATGTGCTGGGGACGGGCACTGCGGGCGCACGGAGCTCCCCGGGAGACCCCCACTCTCTCTGGGATCAGCAGGAAGAAACAGCTATCAGCATCGGCTGCTTGCATTAATCGTACGGGAACTATGGCTGAACGTTATCTTTGGAGGCTTTCAAGTGTAAAAGTGCAAGCTGTGAGGACTCTTGGCGTCTCTGAGAGCCACTGTAAGCAAGTAAGTATTAATATATTTATATCAGAGGTGCAAGAAATGAAGCCCTTCTCCAGTCTGCTCGGACGTGTCAGAACAACCAGCCGTCACCTCCTGGCCCCAGCAGGAGCCGTGTCTCCCGATTTAATCACTAAATCTCGCCAGCTTTGCCGCAGTGATAACAGCATCCAGACCTCTCTCCCCAGGAGCCCGCTCACCAGCGCGTGCGGCGATGGCACCCACGGGGGGAGCACCGGCGGGATGGAGCTGCTCTGCCTCGGGTCAGAAGCTGGCACCCGGGGAGACAGACGACATACGAGTCCCAGGGCTATTGTTTATCCCTCGTTATTTAGGGAATAGGGGTGTCAAAGAAAACGTGTGTTTATGAGGACTCTGCCCTCCTTCCCAGGTGGTGGGACGGGGTGGGGGAAGGCTGTGCTCTGCCCCCAGCTCTCTCCCATTGCTTGTCCCTTGAAACTTCATGTGGCATGAACAAGCCTTGTGCAATTTTAAAGGGAGCCCAAGGAAGATGCATCCCACTGCTGTGTTAAATTTGGCAGCTTTTGTTGTCTAGCTGGATTTTTTTTTTTTTCATATTGTCTGCTGTGTTAAACAGCAAAATGTGCCTTGGCAAATATACATGACACGGCACTTATCTGTGATTCATAGTGTCTTTATAAAAGCAGTCAATAGTGCTATCTGCCTCATTCCCACTCCCCAGAAGACCATCTCTTGTGTGAATCCTTTCCTTCTTGCTCTTATTCCTCTAATTTTTCCTTTCTGCAGCTTTTTCCCCCCTGTACTAATTGCACTTTTTCTCTGCTGCAACAAGAACTCTGAGTTCTCGTGACATTTTATCAGTCTGCAGGGCACCGTGAGAACTGCTAAATTCCACAAATTAGCAAAAATAAAAGAAAAAACATATTCCATCTACAAGCAGCATGGAGGATGACGGAAGGATTTTTTGCCTCCTTCTGTAATGTTTTCCCAGGGCCCGACTGTGGCTCTCTGGCCCCATTTCCCTGCCTGCCCTTGAAGCACAAGCCCAGTTTGGACCAGTTCAGTCTCTGTTCAGCCGACACCGGTGCTTGCGGCTCTGATCCAGCAAGTGAAATAAAGAACAAAAAAGGCAGGTCATTCTGTCATGCTGCCTTGCTTCGAGGTGTTTGATGATGTCATTTAGCAGGCATAACTGTAGCATGGTTTTTGCAAAATTTGGGGTCTTGATCCCCCAGTGGGTAAATCTACTCTGGAAGAGGAAAGACGGCCATACTGGTGGGGGAGCGGGGAGGTGACCGGAGCTGCTCAGGAGTGGGTTTTGTTCTGGCAGCTGTAAGTATTTTTGTTGGTCCGTTGACGTGGTGTCCCTGAGCCCCACCAGGCTCCCGTGCCGAGGGGACGCGGCTGGTGCTGCCGCCCTTGGATAAGGCTCTGAGGATGGCAGATGCTGCGGTTTGGCTACTTCCCTGGGGAGACGAGCGCCGGGTTCGGCTGGAGCAGCAGGAATTCACCTCCAGCAGATCAAACAGGAGCCGAGGAGCTGCTCCTGGCCATCCCGCATCGCTCCCACCCTGGTGCCAGCACCCAGCACATCCACGAGGCATGGGGCAGCAGTCGGGTGGGATTTGGTTCAAACTCTCCATCTGTCAGGGCATGCTGTGATTGTTTTAATGGCTTATTTCAGCTCGACCTAAATAAGCAATTAAGGGCAGAAAGCTTTGCTTTAGCACATCCGCTCCCCCAAAAAGCAGTAGATGTCCCCGTGCTGATGGCCGTGTCCCCTCTCCCAGCAGCCGTCCCCCCGCCGCCTCGGCCCCCCATGCTTTTGGGGATGAGCGCCTGTGGCAGGAAGGCGCTGACCCTGCTCAGCAGCGTGTTCGCCGTCTGCGGCCTCGGCCTCCTGGGCATCTCCGTCAGCACCGACTACTGGCTCTACCTGGAAGAGGGCATCGTCCAGCCCCAAAACCAGACAGCTGAAATCAAACTGTCGCTGCACTCGGGGCTCTGGAGAGTCTGCTTTCTGGCAGGTATGGCCTCCCTCCCCACAACATCCCCTGTAAGGTGATGTTTGCTGTCTGTCAGTGCCATTCCATGGGAAAGGGCTGGGGAAGATGGGTTTTTTAGAGCTGTGCCCATCTTTGCTTCCAAACTTAGGCACAACCTGAGTAATGCCATCACTCCAGCTTTAACAGTCAGATGGATAAACGTGCCTTCACATGGAGGTTTTGGATGAGTTTGCCGCTGCTGTGCCAGACCCCGCTGCCCCCGTCCCGCTCCGTCCCACCGCCTTGGGCAACAGCTCACAACTTTCCGTTTTGTCCCTGCAACATTGAGATTCAGGTCAGCTGGACCGTTCCCTCTGTCCGTGCCAAGTTTGATGCAGCGATTTGGCTGCAGGGACAGAGTTGAACAAAACCCAAGGGAACAGGAATCTCAAAGTGACCGACCTGAAATGTCATGAAGTTTCAACTGCTGCACTGAAAAAGTTGGAGTGAGGAGCTCTGATATCATCCCTGGGGTCCCCTTAAATCCTCTGGCCTCAGGGTTCACATTTTTGCATACAAAGGACCCTTTTGCACAGGGGAGATGGTAGTTAAGAGACATCTGTCTTCAGCCCCAGACACTGACTCCCAAGATGGAAGCGGCACTAAAAAGCAAGATTAGTTTATGCATGCACTGAAATTAATTTTAAAGCCACTCTCCCCCCCCTGCCGAAAATAAGCAAACATGCTGTGGGTGTGACTTGGTCTCTGTTTGCTGCAGGGGAAGAGCGTGGCCGATGCTTCACTATCGAGTACGTCATGCCCATGAACATCCAGCTGACGTCTGAATCCACAGTCAACGTCCTGAGTGAGTGGTTTGGTGGGGTCTTACTCTTGGCATCCTGCAAAGCACCAGAGGGTCACTAGGGATCCCCCCAAGAAATCCTCTTTGAAGTCCTTGCTGGAGAGGCTCCTGGTTCCCTGGTGGTGCTGCCATGCAAGGAGGCAGCTACATTTTTCACTATGTGAGTCCCCCAATGTGCTCCTAAGCTCTTGGGGATGTCCCTTTCAAATGGCAGGGTGCTCCCAGAGGCTCTAAGCTGTACAATTTCCTGTCACGGGCTATTCAGCGCTGATGTTTATGGAACTGTTGAGCTTTATAGTCTCCTCTCCATAATTTGCAGCTGTATTTATTCTGTAGCAATCAATTTTACACTTTACAGAGTGGGATGAATTAAGGATGGAGCGTCACAGCTCTCATGATGAATTCTGCAGTCATTTTTGATTTAATAAATCAAAGTGTTCAGCAAACAGTTTTGCAGTGAAGCTAGAGAAAAATGCAGGTTCTGATGATTTTTCCCCATGTAGCAGTTCACATAGGAACTCCTGGAAATGCAAACATTAACAGAGGTTCCCACAGCGAGACAGAATCACCTCTTCACTCAGCTCATTAGCAAAGACACATAAGAGAGGGGAACCCCTGCCAGGGCCTGGGGAGCAGCTCAGGGGCACCCACACTAACCAGAGGCGAGGAAGGACACAACCTGGTCAGAGGGCAGCAGGGCTGGGGCCATCTCACCCTTTTCTTGTGCTGTGTGGGAGGGTTGCCCTGTTCTCACTTTCCTCTGCTCCTCTCGCCCCAGAGATGATCCGCTCTGCCACCCCCTTCCCTCTGGTCAGCCTCTTCTTCATGTTCATTGGCTTCATCCTGAGCAACATCGGCCACATTCGGCCTCACAGGACCATCCTTGCCTTTGTCTCGGGGATATTCTTCATCCTGTCGGGTGAGTTCTGCTAGCCAGCTTTTCTCCTGAAAATCCTGGAGCATGGAGTACGTTGGCTTTTGTAGCTGTTGATGCTCTCCTAAACTGCTGTGGTGGCTCCTCGTTGGCATCACTGTCCATGGGGACTCCCAGCTCAGTCCCACAGCCTGCTCAGGCTCTGCAGGATGAAAAATCCCCCCAGTGCAAGACTTGCCTGTGGCAGCGGTGAGGAAACGTGGGGGAAAACACCCACCAAGAGCAGGTGCTGGGGGAGAGGATGCCTCTCACAGCACGTCGGTCACAGCAGAGATCTGAAACTTCAAACTGCTCAGCCGGGATGTTTCTACATGAGACAAGTGAATGTTTTATTCATGGTGTTGTGCTAGTGTTAAACAAATAGCTGTGACAGCTGAGCTTTGAAGCCAGCTCCTACCCGGTGCACATGGACTTGCCTGAGCAGGTAATGGTTTGAGTGAAATGCAAGGAGTGCCCTGGGTTAGCTCAGCAGGAAAGCAGCTTCTTTCCCCAATTATTACAAGTACACTTCCACAGTTTTACACTTTCACCTGTAAGTCAGGTCTTAAAGGAAGGTTCTTCTTCAGCAGCTTCATCCCTGAAGCGTTTCCCACCCTCTTTGTCCTTCATTTCTCCCCAGGTCTGTCCCTGGTGGTGGGGCTGGTCCTCTACATATCCAGCATTAACGATGAGATGCTGAACAGGACCAAGGACTCGGAAACATTCTTCAATTACAAATACGGGTGGTCGTTTGCCTTCTCTGCCATCTCATTCCTTCTCACAGAGGTACACAGGAGCTCTCACATCCCTGTAACGAGTGTATCCCGTTCTTGGGGGGGGCATTGGGGCTGTGACTAAAAGGAGGACTGAGATGGGGTTTGAGGGTAGGCTATGAGGGCAGATACATAGTATGGTGGGAGACATATACAGTGGGGACAGACCCCAGGTCTGGAGCACTGACAGGGCACCTGATCATGGTTTGGATGCAGAGGAGGCGATGTTATTTACTGCAGGAACCCAGGGCAGTGAAGTGACTGTCCTCGGGGGCCCCTGTGCATCGTCAGCAAAGCAAAAAAAGCCATTTACATTTTTGCTCTGTTTTGGCGGGGGGAGGAGGCAGCCGTTAGCAGGGTGAGCGTCAGGCCGTGTCTCTCTCCCCTGCAGAGCGCCGGAGTGATGTCCGTTTACCTGTTCATGAAGCGGTACACGGCGGAGGACATCTACCGGCCGCACCCCGGCTTCTACCGGCCCCGTCTAAGCAATTGCTCCGACTACTCGGGGCAGTTCTTGCACCCGGACGCGTGGGCGCGGGGACGCAGCCCCTCGGATATCTCCAGCGAGGCGTCCCTGCAGATGAACAGTAACTACCCAGCTCTGCTCAAGTGCCCCGACTACGACCAGATGTCCTCGTCCCCGTGCTGAGCCCCGTGTCCGCTCCCACCCAGCGCCCATGGTCACCGCGTCCTGACTCCCTTTGTCATTTATTTTTTTAGGCCACTCTTTTGGGGCAATTCTCTATTTATAGGAGCGTAAATATAACCAGGGAGATTGGTTATATAACCAATAATGTAACCTAGAGAATTGGGATATTTCCCTTTCTTTGGTTTTGGTTTTTTTTTTTACTCTTCCCTGCATAACTAAGTCTCTCCAAAGTCCTCTTCTTTCAGCTCATCCTGCTGAGCAAACAGCAGTTCTGCCTGGGGGATAAATCCAGGGCTGGACTCAAGAGCAGAAAAAAGAAAATAGAGTAGAACTGAAAAAAAAAAAAAGCAGCGTATTTTTTGGTTTAGGTAGACTGCAAAAGTTTGTGCATTTGGCTGTATCATTTAATTATAGATTTACTGGCCTAAGTGCCAGCAAGCGTAAAAGATTTGTGTAAACTTCCGAGAAATAGCCATCGTTAGAAAAATGTAAATTGTGTCTTGATTCAGTATTTACTGATTGATATCTCTTGTTGCTGGATATCACTTTTAACCAGGCTGCAATGGGAAATAGCCATCTCTCTTGACTATACCTCAGCAGGCTTAGACACAAGCAGGTTGTTCTTTCTCCATGGCCACTTGCAAACTGTTGCTTAAATATCCCTGTTGTTAGACTGGAGGCACCACAGCCCTGGGGTGTCCGGGCTGTTGGGTGGCTCAGACACCCACTTTTCCTCCGCCATCCCATCGACTGGAGGTCTGAAGAGCGACTGGGAGAATCAGTGCAGCATTGAGTGGAAAATTAGCTAAAACATTCCCATAGAAAACATTAGGCACAGGATTTAGGGGAGATCATGGCCAGAAGTGCAAGTTATTTTGGTGAAAGGCGAGATCCCAAACCGCTATACAGGGAAGTAGCTGAAATTAATGGCACTAGTCCAGTGTAGGAAAGTAGTTGGCTTTTATTTAATTTTGGCAAGAATATGGTATTTTAGCTGCTTTTGTGTGTCTGTATAAACCTTATTTGGGGGTTTTAAGTTTTAAAATTTCATATGATGCTTTGCCATTCTGGTCCTAGACATCTGCCAGGGTGAGAGCATCACTCTGATTGAAAACAAAGGGCGGGGAAGGAAAAGGCTGTGCTCCTTCCTGTGCAAGCCGCGAGTTGTCACCTCGCAGGAGAGAGAGCTTTCTCCAAACTTTATTTCTGTCCTTGTTATTTTAAACCTTTCTGAAAATTTCCTTTCTGCAGAACAAAACCCTCCAGGGATTCTTGGTATATTTGAGCTTGTTTTGTCTTACTGTATTTAAAACAAATAGAATATACACACTTTTAACCTCATTTGTAGCATACCGTGTAATGAATGTTGCACCTCTTTGTTATTATTTATTATTTAATACTTATTAGTTATAAAGTACTTCAAAGTAGGGTCCAAGTCCTGGCACAGCACCACGATTTGCATTGACTCTGATGCCCATCCCCAGGGAACTCACTGCAGGTGCGTATCCAGCCAGCTCTGGAGCAGGATTATTTCCTCTCCAGTTCCTTCAGATAAGCAAGGAACGTTTATCTAGTGTATATCTAGTGTCACTGACTTCTAATTTACTGAGTTTTAAAACCAGGGCATCTTTCTGTAAATACAGTTGTATTTACCCTTAATTTTTGTATTACCCTCAAGCACCTGTGCTCTCATTTTGAAACCCGTTTGTAAGTGCTCTGTGACCAGTTTATTGCTGGGAAGGCTCAAGCATTAAAGCACAACCCAGCCCCACCATCCAGTGACAAAACTTGCTGGTCCTCATCTGTTTACCTCAGCCAGATAAACCGTCAGTTTTCCACTGGGATCTCTCGGTTCAGTGTGAATTAGGCTTCATGAAAGCACTGCAGTTCACAGGTGGAGATCTTGTATTTCCCAGGGACTTGGTGTAGTCTGCTGGGCTTGGTGTTAGCAGTTTCTGGTGGCTCAAAACCAGTTGCCTTTGCATCTTCCCCTTGATGGATCCTTTATTTTCTCGGTCCTTCTTGGGAGGGGAGACCTGTGGGCTCACCGAAATCTTGGAGCATCACTGATGCTCCAAGGGGCGAGGGCTGTCCCACGTGGCTGTGTTCCCCTATGCTGGGGAGTCATTTAGTGCAGTTAATTCTGTGCAGCATTGTGGGATGTCCCTGTCCCCAAGTCGAATTTTCCTTTGTACTAATTAAACACAAAATTATTCATTTTATAAATTAAAATGTCTGCCTACATAAGCAGAAGACGTGAAAAAACTTGGCGCCTTCCTCAAGGCCCCAGAAGATTTAGCAGAGTCTAGGGGCGAATTAGAAAAGTAATTATTTTAATTCATTGGAGAAATTGTCATCATGTGGCTGCATTTGTGAGCCCGGGAGTTCGCACATCCATTCAGTGAGCACAAGCCCTCTGTAAGTGCAGGTCTGACGAAAGAAATCTGTCAAAGTAAGCGCTGTTGGTTCAGTAGATGCTGGTTTGGGGCAGGAAAATGCAGCGCTTGGTAAAGCACAGGTGGCAGTGGTTGTGCTGCTGTCCCTCTGACAGTGCCTGGTGTGGCAGCAGCTCTCGGCACGATGGCTCTGGGCCTCTAAATGCAAGTATCACACCTTCATTGGCTGTGGAGAAATTTCTCCAGAGCCTCTGAGGCACGGAGACATGAGCGTGGCGTGGGCGAGGTGGTGGGGTGCGCTGCGGAGCCCAGCCACCATGCGAGGTCCTTCTCCCCGTAGCATCACCCCGTGGCTGATGTTCTCCACAGCAATAAAAGCTCAGTAAATAAATGTAGTGCCCCTTAGGACACCTGCTCATCGTTCAAACACCTCTCCTTGGCATCTGGCAAGGTTTCACCCCACCTTAATCTCTGTCACGCCACATCCTTCCCTCCTCGAGTAACACCACTCTCTTGCTTCCTTCGGTCTCTCTCCCTGCCCTATTTCAGTCCTGGCCTCCCGCTGTGCTCTTTCTGTGTCTGTTGCTTGGATTGCAGTAAATTAAAATGGAATTTGAGGATAAACTATTAGATTACAGGCTTAACCCCTATGAGACTAAAGTCCTTAAATTTACCTGATGGGATGAGTCAAGCTGCTCATGGGCCTGTAGGAAGGTAATTGCTCATCTGACACTTTGCAGAAAATTGTTTGCACTTAGAAGCAAAAAAAAAAATAATCTCTAGTTTTGCGTGAATGAGTAATTGGTGTCAGACTCTCTGTGTGTGTGGCTGTGTCTGCTTGAACTATAGTGTTAGAGCAAATTATTGGGATTAAGAGTTAAATAAAAACCCGGCGCCGCCTGATCGCCGCGCAGTTTTCTCTCCCCGGTGCCTCTCTAACTCCAGCGGGCTGAAGCTTTTTCTGTCCCTGCCACAGCCTCCCACACGACGCACACATCCATCCCAGCAGCCCGGGTGCCAGATGGAGTTCACGGCACCGGCAGGGATGGATGGCAACTGAAGAAATTGCACATGGGAGGCGAGCCATCCCCAAAACCTGCACAGCTCGGGGGAGGCTGATCAGGAAGCCAGGTGCCCTGAGACCTTCTCGGGGAACTCCTGGGAGCCACCCTTCCCCTGTGTGTTTTGGGGGTTTTTAAATTAAATGCCTTCTCTATAAGCCCAGGGAGGCATTTTCTGGACTGTATCTCCCAGGACATGAAAGCTCCTCTCTGCCATCATCTGCCCTCCCACCCCTAAGACATGCTCTCTTCGTTGCACCCTTCCACCACATCGTTCCCATGGCCCTAGGTGTGACAGGGCCCTGGTGGGAACAGGCTCCATTTGCCTGTTAGGAGTGGCCTCAAAACCCTTATTGAATCATGAGGTATGGCTGCGAGAGGTTCATTAGAGACCAATTGTGAGCAGTAATTAAGTAGCCAGGAATAACAAGGCTGTGCTGGGTCATGTTCTCCCTCAGTTGCTGTTGGAGCAGCTTATGGTTCCAGAGCTCACTCTTCCCAGTGGAAAAAAAGATCTCTGTATATGTAAATCTACATATAGCTACAGCTGAAATGTCCTCCAGTGCTGCCCCCCTTGCACCCATGCTGCTAGTGGGCGTGAGGAGCCACCGGGAAGGCTTAGGTAAGGCAAGAGCCCTCACTGGGCAGTGACCACCTCCCATCAGGGACACAGACCAAGAGCACCAGTGAGCTGCTTCAGTTGCTGGTGAAGCTGCTGCTGTGGTGAGGTTTAGGCAGGTGTTTCGGGGCAACTTGGCCCTGCTCTTGCCTGGGAGGATGGCATGGAACTTCTGCTTGGGTGGGCAGGGGGAAACCAAATCCCTGCAGCTGGGGAAAACCCAGATGGACCTTGCTGTTGCCTCCTCTGGACGCAGGACTGAAGACCTGTGCCCTTTCATCAGCTTCGAGCAGACAGTCTCCACAGGTATTGTATTAGGGTGGGTTTCAGCCGAGTATCACGGTGGCAGGGTAAAGAGCTGACTCAGGCACAGCATATGCGATTCGGAGGTTTCTGGTACACAGTGCTCTGCTTGCAAATCTTCGTGTTGCTTAATTAATACTATTTGTCAGGGTTTTGTATTCATTTCCCAAATGTGAGTTAGCCCCATGAGCTGTTCAAGGTGTGCTAAGAAATTAAATAGTCTTATTCCTCCCTGCTGATAGCTTATTAGCTGTGCAGAACCAGCGCATCCGTGGTGGGGAATGCTGTGGGAACAGGCAAAACATTCACCCAAGTAAACACTACTCCACTAATGAGAAGTAGTTGAGAGATATTTATTTTCTTTTTCTTCTTCTTTCATTGTGAGATTTATTTATTTACTTCCAATTTTGTTTTTCCCACTGAAGAAGACTGACTTACACCTCTAGCTAGAAAAAAACCCAGGATTTTCCTCCTTGCTTTTCTCATGCAGTTTTAGGACCTCCTGGTGGGGGTCTCCTTCACGCTGCTGCAGCATCCCTTGCTGCATGGGTCACGTTGAACTCTCCCCTCCAGAGAACCACATCAGCTCTTTAGCTTTTCTTTCTGCAAATTGGCAGCACCACAGCCATGCTCTGCTCGCTAAGGGTGTGACTGCTGGGGTGGGGTGTCCCCAGCACCTTGGATGCTCAGCAGGTGCCACCCCACGTGCCCGCCATGGCTGGGGTGCTCCCCTGACCTTTTCTCCATGCACCACAGGGTTTCTGTCTATCGCTATTGTGTAGATATCAAATTGTAACCTGTTCCCATGGATACAGTAGATTATAGAAAGGGAACAGCTGCCTCTTTGCTGTATCTTCATGTATGGTTCTATATACCTTAGATTTTGGGTTGTGGTGACCTCAGCGGGCAGCGGTTATAATGGGCAGGCGATGGCTGCAGCGATTACCCAGTGTATCTTTAATTGCAAACCAGCCCCCTGGATGTAACCCTGGAAAGAAAAGGAAAGGAGAGGTGGCTCTGGATGGTGTGGGACTGCCCACCACCTGGCCCTCCCCGTGGCCATAAAATATGTGATTAGCAAAAATGTGCTCAGGTCACATTGATTTTGGTGAAGGTCACTGCAGTGCTGAGTATGCTGATAAGCTGTGCCCACTGCATCCCTGAGGGTGACACAAGGGAGGGCCTTTAGCCAGTCAGTCACGCCAGCTTGTGTCACAAATGAACCCAGTAAGAGCAGGGATGGATGAGGAGGAGATGACACTGTCAGCGTTGCTGTCCTGTACCCTGGTGCCCACCCTGGCAGCAGCTGTGGTCGGTGTGTAGCATCACCGTGCCAACATCCTTCTTGCTTTCACACCACTTGATCTTTGAGTCTCTGCCAATCCGGTCTTGTACCCTGGTGCCCACCCTGGCAGCAGCTGTGGTCAGTGTGTAGCATCACCGTGCCAACATCCTTCTTGCTTTCACACCACTTGATCTTTGAGTCTCTGCCAATCCGGTCTTCAGTAGGGGAAAGACTAAGGTTTTTTATTATTACAATTTACAACACAAGAAAGCAGTATTTCAACCAAAAGATTAGCCCCACTCGACTCTCTTGCCAGATTCCTATCCCAAGGGCTGCATTTGAGGAATGCATTGACTCTAACTGGGTGTTTTCAAGCCCTGAGCAGTTGGTACCGCACTGTTCTGCAGCCTCTGTCCGGCACTTTTAATCAAACCACCTCAGAAATCCCCAAGCCTCCCCTCTCTCTCCATTTCCAGTGAAAGGAGTAGTCGTCACACCCAAATTGTGATTAATATGCCTTGAAAACATGCAGTGCCAGCATTCAAGGTTATTCCAAATAAGCCATCATTTTTGTCATCGTCTCCTGGTAAATCTTCTGGCTGTGATGAGATGGAGCTGCTTTTAATCTTTAATGTTAGGGCAGCATGAATTCATTTTTCTAAGAGGCAAACCCCATGTGCAGGGGGTGCAGAGAAGGTGTTTGATGACTTGGGCCCACTCAGGTTTGCAGCTGCTTAGACTGCAGCTGACGCAGCTCGGGCTGCTCGAGGGCTGCGGGAGCCACCGCGTTTGGGTTGGGTTTAAATCCCTCGGTTTGGAACAAAGTCCATATTGCCCCAACTAGTCCCCGCTACCAACAAGCACCTGTAAATCTGCATGTAGAGAGATCCCCAGACCTGGGCTTCAGCTCTCTGTTGCTAATCAACAAGGTGCGTGGGCACACATTGAAATCCCTTGGACTCCAGCAGGATCCACACCAGAGAGAAAATTAAGCCCAAGCGAAGCTCTGCTGAACAAGAGCTGTCTTTGTGGGCATGTTTAAAAGCACCTGGTAGTGGGCTTCTGTGATGGGGGAGCTGGAAGGCACAAAAGAGGAGACAGTAAAGAGACATGACCATAAATTTCTTATTTTCCCATAGTGATAGCATCTTTAACGAGGTGCATGTTCATGAAGATATAACCCTGAGGTTCTCACATCTGCCTGACGTCTTGACACACGCCAGCTTCCCGCTGTAAATTCAGGGGGAAAATCTGCCAAGAGAGCTGAAAGGTGTTATTTAATTAATAACAGCTAATTTGAATAAGTACCGGAATGTCACTCGGCTTCTCTGGAGGTGAGCTGGGTGAGCTCACCTCCGTGGGATAACAGGATGTTCCTGAAGCCAGGGGACACTGTCAGTGTGACACACACGAGCAAGGAGCAGTGTCGTACGTCTCAGCGCGCTGTCCTGTCAGCGCAGGTCAGACCCTGCTCATTTCTTTGTATTTAATAAGTAAATCTACGGTACTTAGATTTAGCATAACTGAGTGCTGTGCAGGCCTTAATGCTGGTTTAATCTGTCTCCAGCTCGGCTCATCAAAGGCTGCCATGAGCGAGAGCATATAGCAGGCATCCCGTGGCACTTGTGGGGCTGCATTGTGCCCAGCCAACATCTTACCTTGAAATAACATGGCTTTGAAAGCTGTCTTGCTTCAATACTAGACAACTTCAAATATCTGAGTGAAAGCTCTTATTTACCCATGAAAAGCAAATTGTGTTTTATTTTAGCAGGAATTACAGGGTCCGTTTCTTGAGAGAGCATCCCCAGTTCCTGCTGTGCTTAACGAACTTCAGAATGACCATGTGTGTCCAGGACAATAGGATTATATATTATTTAGTATTATTATTCATAATTTAGATAAACAGAGAAAGTCTCTCTAGCAGTGCAGAACATGTACATGTAAAATCCCTGTCAAATTATTTATTTCCATATAAATTATGTACTGTCAAAACTGCTCTACTGATCTGAAGGTTAAGGGCTTCATCATGGAAACGTAGCATCTCCCTGTCATTTCAATCAGAATGTGATTATTTACAGAAAAAAGCAGCCCGGCAGTTGTGGATTTCTTATTGATCTGTTTCAGCAGCTCTGTCTGGCTTAGAACAGTTGAAATAAATGAAATAAAAATACAAACCTACGGTTGTTTTATCTTCCCATAAAAAGTAGGTCATATCCCCAACTGAGCTGTATTTTATTCATATAAATACATTTTTTACAATTAAAAATGCAGCAAAAACGATGTTCACGTCAACAGACCTGAGCCCAGTGGAACTGGGCTAGGGCTGATTCCTGGATTCCTCAGGGCAGGTCCCCCCTCCTCTGCCACGGACCCGGGGCCCCAACCCCCCGACTGGGAGCAGGAACGCAGGAGAGGAGAGAAAGCTCTTAACGCTCTCCAGATTGAGCTCCATATAGGAATAATTATGGCTGCTATTTTAAGAAGTTGTTTAATAATGTTAAACCGATGACAGCCTGAGATTATAACACTGCCACCTCCACATTCCTGGGGGCTTTTTCTTTCCTTTCCCTCTCCCCCCTCCCCATTAACTCTGCTATATTTGCTTTTTTCCAAGCCTGTGTTACCAATTATTGTTCTCAAAAGGCTCTTGAGCAAGCTGGGAATCGCTTTGCACGAGGGGAGAAGAGAAGGCACTGAAGTCCAACAGCAAAGGTGTCAGCCCCTCTCCTGGTGCGTACCCAGAGAGCGCGTCAGCGTGTTCATCAGCAATACTTGCATTTTCATTTGGACCAGTGAAATATTTTGGGGCAAATCAGAGCTGCTTCCGATGGGGCTCAGAGGTTGCCCCACAGGTACCACAGTGAGTGGGGGGCTGCCAGAGGGCAGACAGGAGCTAAAGCTTGGGAAAACACACTTCTGCAGTAAACCGTGGTTTGGCTGTCTCAGTTTCCTGATTTATAAAACAGAAACCGTATTATTGATTGACATCTTGGTACTCTGGGAACTTTGGATGAAACGTGTTGCCCTTAGTACGCATACAGGTAATTAATAATGTTTTTCTGGAGCTTTAATGCATGGTGATTAGCACTGAGCTCCTCTTGGCAGGATGCTCCCTCCTTGGTGTGGGGCTGTGTCTTTCCACTGCAGCAGAAATTGGAGCTGCTTGTACAAACTGCCGTAAGAGGGAGGTCAGGGCTGTCTTAGGGACCTGCACCGTCAGAAAAGTGAGGAGCCTGAAACAGAAGGAAAAAATGAGCTAGAAAGAATGGAGCTTTCTACCACATTTTCCTAGTTTTCTGGTGCTTCATTTGTAATAAGAGAAAAAAAAAAACACAACAGGGTTAGGTCCAACTTCCCTTTTTTTGAGAAGGAAGGTGGGAAGGTGATGCCCTGAAGCTCCCAAAGAGGGGTGTGTGAGAAGGGTTTCACAGCACCAAACCCAGCCCGAGCCGCACTGAGGCTGGGCTCCCACCAGCACCTCCTCTGCAGGCACCGGTGGGTCATTAACGGGGGGCGTAAGAAAATCTATTTCCTCTCTTTGGCCAGGTCTATCCTTCTTCCAGGTGATGCCATTGAGCTTTTGTGTGCTGGGGTTTGGTTTGGTTGGTTATTTCTCTTTGTTGTTGTTGGGGGTAGAACTGTCCTTTCCCTTTCCCAGCCGGCGAGGGACAGTGGTCTTCCTTCTCCATCCTGGAGCTGCACAGGAAACAGGAGGTTGGGAAGATTACAATGCAATTTGAAGTACTGTGAAAATAGATCTGTCAACCTGTCCTATTTGCTTGCGGGTCTTTGGGTTTTGTTTGGTTGGATTTTTTAAGATGTCAGGAAAGATGCTTGAAAATAAATTAGGTTTCATTTAGCTCCGAGTAACAATTAAAACTTGGAATGGTCAGGGCCTGTTTAGGCAAATCAATTAAAAGATTGGCACATAAATGTTGTGTACCTTTGTCTTTCACTGTCCTAGTCAGGCTGGGAAACCTTCAGACTGGGACATTCGAAGGTGAGGCCATTAATCCACCACGTATTTCCGTCAGCCAACCCTATAACTGCCCTTTATGACCTTCTGGCTGGTCTCTAACCTGCGATATCGTGGGTTTCTCCCTGAGGAGGTTTTCTCCATCTCTGCCTCTTCCAGCCTATTTCATTTAAAGCAATTTCATTGTGCATCTCCAAATTCATCCCCAAGAGTTAGAAGGAGCAGGCATATCTCTCCGTCTGCTGATAGCACTCCTACATGTTGAAGGCATCTGCACATCCCACTGCAGGGGCGATGGCTTTCTGCCAGCGGGGTAACCCATGGGAAGGATGGAAGGGCAAGAAACCCTTAGGAAGTAGGGTCCCTGTTTCATACGCCCTCAGTGATGGAGTTAACATTTTTCACAATTTGCAGTGAAACTGAGACAAAGCACCAGCTATTTAAAACACCAGAGAGCTGGGTCACAGCAGAGAAGACATCAGACACAAAAGGACCCTTCAGTCCAGCAGATGAAGACACTGCCAGGCTGGAGGAGGCTTGAATGGAACAAATTCAACCAAAACTTACAACTGCTAAGGAGAGGCTCCTGGTCTCATCTTCGGCCCTGCAGGAGTGCTGGTGTTAAGGCTCTCAGGCTGCTTACCATGTCCTGGGCACGCAGCAGGCATGGGAAGACCAGCAGCTTCTGCGGCATCCCAGCTGCAGCGCTCATCCCATCAAATATTCATGATCCAAAGGGATGCAGAGAGCCCCTCCAGCCCGCCGTCCACCTCGCCAGCAGGTTGAGCTCCTGACAGCCAGCATCAGACCTGTTCTGCGAGTGCTTGTCGGGAGGGGCTGGAGGGACCTTCACTAACAAGGCTGAGGGAAGCCCCACAGACTGAAATATTTAAGAGTAGCCAGGATGGTTCCCCAGTAAGTACTCTGAGGAGACCAGCCCTGCACTGGTGGCTCTTTATGCCTCATATCCATGGCTGCAGGAGAGCATCCTCCTAAAAGCAGCTCAGCAGCTCCAAATGGCGATGGGAAACACTTGTTCAACCGTTTGCAGTGCGAGTACCGGAGAGGGCTGTGTGACAGCACCTGCCATCACTGAGCCACTGCCACTGGGGCCTCTGTCCCCTAGCACCCCAAAGGATTTCTTGCTCCAGACAGGCAAAAGCTGGGAGAAAACCCACTTCTCCACCAGTCTTGAGACACAAAGTCTCATGCCTGCCCCTGCCCAGTGCACCTCCCTGCCCATGAGCTTGCCGTCAGACAGGCTCCATGGACAAAAGAGGGTGCCAACATGATCCCTGTGCTCCCTGCCCAGGCTATGCTGCTTTTCAGCACTAAAAATTCATGACATCTGTTTTTCTCTTGCAAACTGCACCAGGGTGCCTGAATACCAAATGGCCAGCAGAGAGGTGCTGGGACAAGGGGACAAGCACATCACCAGCCTGATGGGACCCTTCTGTCTGGCACCGGCGTGAGAAACACTTTTGCCAGTTCCAGCGCTTGCGTTTGGCCCAGACAGAGATTGATAATTAAATCAGGCACAGGAGAACCCCCACCCGCTTTTCCTTCATGGAAGACAGAACAGGTTGTAAAGTTCATCTTTAATCCCAGAGACAGGAAATCTGAAAACCAGGGGATTTAAAGTGTGGTTTTATGAACACTTTCATCTTTTCTTTTTTTTTTTTTTTTTTTTCCTTTTTTGAGTTAAAAATCTTTGCAGAATGAGCTTGTGGAGCAGTTTCCACCCCAGACTGCACATCACTGGGATGCTGAAACGCTTTACTACAGCAAGACTTTTTCACCTTTTCCCCCTTTTGGAGACAATGGCTGTTTCAGGGCTGGGGCTGTGCCGGGGGGGTCCCGCTCCCCGCAGCCCCCGCCGCTTGTTTCACAGCTCCCTCTCCTGCTCCTGCGGAGAAACAGCACCCGCTGCCCGGCTCCGAGCGACACAGCAGTGATTTCTCCTTCGGTAATTTTACTTTTCAGTAAGGTCTCCTCTAGTACTAGGGGAACCTGCATGTTCAGAAGACTCTAGTGTCTGAATTTGTGAAAATATTTACTTTAGAGCCAGCTCTGGTGCCTGGGTTTCAAAGTCTCAGTGTTTTCAAGCCAGCCGGGTGCAGGGATGAGGAGGAGCGAGACCTGGGCACTTGACCCAGGCTGCCAACAGGGTTACTTCCGTGCACGAACACCACATTCAGCATAAATTAGAAAGTTTGCTGAGGAGTGTCCGTTCTCTTCTGCGATGGCTGGGATCCAGAGAACTCCTTGCCCTGGTGCTGGACCCCTGAGCCCTTCGCTTCCTCCCGAAGCCGCAGCGCTCACGTTGTCCCATATTGGCCGTCCCTGCTGGGAGTGCACGGCTTCCTCCTGATAGAACTGGTTGCCTATAATCCTTGTAGATTTGATATTGGTATCAGGATCAATACTAGCAGCTGAAACTCCTGGTGCGGCAGTGGTGCTGCTGTCCTCTAGAAACTATGCTCCTTCTGCAGAAAGAAGTTTGTTCAAATAGTAAAAGCAGAGTTCTAAGTCATCACTCAGAGGTAATTTCCATAGTCTATCGGGATTTTGCCAGAGGAGAAATATTTTTTTAAAAAAAACCCCAGGACTGGGGCAGATTCAGCCAAAAAAATATGTATATATAATACTGTTTAAGAGCAGAAAGGAATTAACCCATTTAACATCAGGGAAACCTGCTCCCATAGTGACACGTGAGTGTGCGGCTGGAGCAATTAACACAGCAATTCACACAGAAGTGTGAAGTCACTTGGCTGGTGACACAAAGTGTTGCTCTGGGACTGAGCAGTGACTGAAGAGGAAGTCAATAACACCATCACCATCCTTGCGGTGCATCCGCTCTGGTCCTGCGCTGTCGTGGTCACGGTGCAGCCTCTCGCAGATGCTCTTGCTCTGATCTAAACCAGCCACACTGCTGAATCAGCAGAAAATCTGGGGCTACTGGAGGGATGTGAAAAAATTTCTTAGGGAAACTAATACTTTCACAAGCTGAGAAACAACTACCAGAGCCTGGTTTCTGATGGACCTGTGGCTTGTGGTGGATTCTCTGATGTCTGGAGGAAATGCACTCCCAGAGCAATCCCTCCCCCAGGAGGGGCATTAGCATCCTCATCTTTCATCCAGCCATTTGCAGTGACTTCGCAGCATTCTGATATTGGTCCAGCTTGTATCCTGCATCAAAGTGAAACAGCTCCAAGGTTCAAAAGGTGTGGAGAGAGACTGACAGGTCAGCAGTCAAGGAAAGTTACAGGTACACAAACACGCAGAGAGTCAGCATCGCAGACTGACCACACAAACCACATTTTCTTAGGAAGGAAGAGTTTAAAAAAAAAAAAGCTGAAAGTTTTCTGAATTCTTAGCAGACAGAGAAAATGCTGTGAATGGGAATACAATATCAAAGGCCTTTAGGGCCAAGTGAAGGAGCTCTGAAGTGCCACTTAAGTAGTACCATGACAGGGGAAATGCAGCACCTTCCAGAAAAGCCAAACAAGAGTGTGGATTTGGAAAAAGGACACAGAAAGTGCAGAAGCAAAGGAGCCACTTAAACCAGCATAGAGGAGCAGGAGGGAATGGGTAGAGCACCCAGTCCTGTGCTGAGAATGGCAGAAAAGAGGAATCAGGAACTTTCTGGAAAACAAAGGCAAAAACATAGCAGCAAATACCCAGGTAAAAGTTTTCCTGCCAGCCTGAGAACTCGCCGCGTGGCTGGCCTCACCAACTCCAGCGCGTCCTCCCAGCCCTCCTGCCCCACGCACCGTGGAAGGCATCTTGGAGCCGAATAATTGATTTTGTTCTGCATTTTCTGCTCGTCAGTGGCTCTGAGGGCCAGGTCGGTCAGGAAACACGCCGACTGCAGGTGTCAGGCTCCAGTTGCCAGGTGCTGTCACATGCGGTTACTGGAGACTTCAGTGTACCCGGACTTTCTGCGCTGTAGGAATGCTGATTATTATGACAGACAAGAAAAAGGTATCACACCCTTGCTTTTGCTCAGACATTGAGGATACTCAGTGTTTGCACTGTTGGGTATGGGAAAGCAGAATGGGAGCAAATGCCCCAAAGGAGAAAGCTCCTCCCATGGGGAATATCCTGCCCTTCTCTGTGTCTGTAGCTCCAGGACAGGAACTTTATCCTATAATAATGGAGCAGGTTTTATTCTGGCAAAAGAGATGTGTCAATAAACACCTCTTTGGTGCGATTTCTGGCAGCTGAACTTTGGTTTGCGTGGCCTTTGCAACTACCTCGGGGATACAGCTATGCATAACACATGGATTTTTTGCTGATAAGAATTGAATGCCTCGGTGCGGACAGAATTGACCCCTTAGTAAATGCTGCCCTAATAAAAGCTGCCTCGCGTCAGCTGGGCTGCAACGCTGGGCAGCTAAGGGTGGGCTGCTCCGGCTTCAACGAGGACAGCCTGGGACAGGGGGTGAAGGGTTATCTGACAAAGGCTGGAAGAGGGGAGATGGGACAGAAAATGTCCATTGTGTACAAGAGCTGGGTGAGCACGTCCTCCCGCATCTCACTGAGGACCAGAGCGTGGCAGGAGGAGAGAGCTCAAAGATTTCCTTATACATTTAGGATGTGTCAAGACCAAGAATACCCCTGAATCTTCCTGTTATCATGTTGAAAAGAAAGCAAATGAAAATGGTTTTTATTATTAAAAGAGCCTATCTCAGGAAGCTGAAGACCTTCTCAATATCTGCTTGCATCGTTAAAGGGAATGAATCATTAAATGCACCTTGAGATGCAGTCATAGGTATCAGGATAAATCAATCCCGGGAAAGAGAAGCATCAGCTGAGGGTCTTACTTGCAGCTCTTCTTCAGAGCAATTTCAAAGTGTGCAGGCCCCTGATCCAGGAGGGCACCTGGATCCTTTAATATTAATAACCGCCACGAAGCACTTAGCAGCACACGCATCTTGGGTTATGGGGAAAGCTGCTGGTTTCTGGAGAGAAACCATTGTCCATGAAGGAGCCCAGGGCTGGGTTTGGGAGAAACTTAGCGCTCTCTCCTTGTAATGGTGCTAAAGGAAAAAAACAAGCATGAAGTCTGAGCAATAAGATACATTAGCATGACAGATGGCTTGCAGAAAAAGAGAAACTATCTCGGGTTTTGAGATTTGTGCTGACTGACTGCGCCACAGAAAGGAACTATTCCAATTAGCATTTGTACAGACTAATTGAGGAGCGTTGAGAGTATCAACCCAATTTGCCACCATTGTGGAGCAGTCATTGTTCTTGATTATTTTTCTCAATTATCCCTTCAGTCACAAGTCTGGGGACAGAGAAAACGCCAGTTTGGTTTTTGCCTTCCTGTGCCTGTATCCGCTCTCCTGGGAGGGCACGTGGAGCCGTGCCAAGCCGCTGCCTGGGCTGCAGCTCGCATCCCATCGGTGAAGGCAGGTTCCCTGGGTATCCGAGGTTATTCCTGCCTGGTTAAGCAACTCCATCAGGAAGCAAACGTTGTGATTCATCAATATGGCTAAAGGCAACCGAGTTTTTAGCCACACAGCCATGTGCAGCTGTCATTTTGCATTGCTGTAAAGCAAACCCAGCCCAGGCTTTCTCTGGAAGGAAATTCCTATCACCATCGAATGTACCTGGGGGGGAATGCCTCTCGGCACGTGTGCTGGAAGCCACAGCCCTGGCACCCATAATTTATCTGTCTCCTTCTGTTTGTACATTAGCCCTGAAATGAAAGTGCTTTTTCTCCTTGCTGTGTTCTGTGCGGTGGCTGTGCCCCAGGCTCCGGCTCGGCGGGCAGGAGCCAGAAATCAGCACCGAACTGCAAAAACTCCTCTCACCGAGCCCTACCTACCAGACCTGCCCAAAGAAAAATGGGAAAATTTTCTTCCATGGGAGTTATATCATTTCAGGAACAGAAGGTGGCAGACGAGTTTGCTCTGAGTGCCTGGCAGAAGCAGCTGTGATATTACTCAAAAGTTTAAAAGCATTGAATCTCTCGGGGCGCAGTGTGGCGGCGGTGCCCGCAGCCCCAGCCCAGGGCACAGGGTCTGTATGGCAATGCCTTTCCCAGGGATGGGCTACCCTTGGAAACAGGCCTGTGGCTCTTAAAGGCTGTGAATTTCTATCCTAAAAAAATATGTATTTGTTAGCTTTTAGTGTTGAAGGTACAGGCACAGCAAAGAACTGGGCAAATGAGGACATAGTAAAACCTATCAATTAAGGTCATTTTTCAATTTATGTCATTTTTCTCGGTCTTTGAGGGTTTTTTTTGTAAGGTGCTCATGTAGACAGCACCTAATACACATCTGAGAACAGAGCAATGGAACTGATCCTGACACAGCCCATGCGAGAGTCAGCACTCCAGTGCAGGCAGACGGAAACTAGGAAACTGCCTTTTTTTTTTCCGGGTGGGTTTTTTTTTTTCTTCCAATGCATCTATGCAGGACAGTAATTTTTCCCAGTGCAGAAAAAGAGAAGATGCCCCTTCCCTCGGGACAGCTGTGCCCCACGCGTGGCTGTGGGCTGTGCCGAGGGCTGGAGCCATAGCGCCCGCAGCAGTGGGTCTCGTTCTACAGGGCAGAGGAAGGCAGCAGAGGGGTGGGTGCTCAGGTCCCCCCAGCCCTGCCCCACGCTCTCAGCCCCTCCACGGCCCACGCTCAGGGCTGGCAGCCTCATCTCCTGCTGTCCCCCACCTCCCTGGGCAGCTGGGTTTGCTTTCAGGCTCCACTGGGCTTTGGCCCCTTTAATTAGAGCTGAAGAGGTGGGAGGTGATGGGGCTATAAAAAGTCTGCTGTGAGGCTCCTGGGAAGAGTTTCTGCTCTGGCCAGGCAGAGCTGCAGCAGTCCTGCTGGAGGAGGTGGGGGCAATAGCTCAGGTAAGAGTCCTCTCTGCTCCAACTTTGCTGCTTTTCAACTGAAATTTATCTCATCTCATCTCATCCTGAAAACTGATTTTCTCGGGAGCCTCTGCAGGAATCAGCAGAGGTCGCTCACTATGGCCAGTACCACTGGAGAACCCGCTGGGGCAGCAGTTTGAGCTTCTTGCCTGGAAAATAAAGGTTAAGCTGGGGCGAGCAAGCCCTGAGTCTTGTGTTGTGAGCTGTTGTGGGGCTCAGGCTTGTTCCGGCAGGTGGGGACCCCTCTGTGCTGGACTGTGTCATGGGCCCAAGGGGAGGGAAGAGGGTTTGTTGATGTGAAGGGCTCTAAATGAAATGAAAGCTGCTATTTGTTAGCTTTAAAAGCCACATTTTTATGTTCCTGTCTTTGCAAAAGAAAAAAAAGAGCTCTCCTAATGTGTATATATAGACCCTGTGCAGGTGAAAATAAGAGATGTTGCCCCCTAAGTAGGAGCAGGGCAGGGGAGAGGGGCCAGAGAAAATAATTATGGTCCTGATGAGGAATGCTTTGATTAAAATATTATGAGTGCCTCTTAACTCTCAACCAGAGAATACTGTAATTGGGATGGTAAACTCCTGCGTAGATAAACCACACTACTAATTCCTCTATCCATCTTCCACTGCAGCAAAGCTCCTGTTACAGTTGGGGTTTTCAGTTCCCACCTAATCATCAGGCTGCAGTTTGACATTGCTCATCACCCATTAATAGTAGCTTTAGCAAGAAAAGGTGGTAAAAAATTGATGTCCCAAGAAACTAACTCCCTAGCTTCAGGAAAGTCTCCTCAGACTTTATATATGGAGGGAGCTGTTTCTTCATCTCCGCTCCCTGACAGGGCTGAACTGTCAGTCATTCACTGAAAAATCGTATTTTGGGGAAAATCTGATCTTCAGGAAGGTTTGGCTCCAGCAGCCATTTCCCAGAACAGGGAATTTCATGCTTCCAGGTGATGATGGGACAACTTGGTTTGTGCTCTCTCTCTCTATACCAGGATATGCTTTCTTTTGTTTAGGTATGCCTTTGTCCAAATTCAGGAGAAAGCCTTGAACCTGGTATAGAGCTGGATCCTTTGAGATCCCTGGTGGAGATCTTTGACCAAATCCTTATTTGTTCAACACTTGATCTCAATAACGCACATTGACATTATGAACAAACAAAGGTAAGTAACAAGCCCTCCCTACCCAAGTGAGACTAATTATTGGTAGTTAAAAACAATAAATGAAAGATAACTTTCCTACCCTGTGTCTTTGGAAAATTAGCAGGCAATGCTCCATCTGGAGACAAACAGGACAGCAGTGGGGGTGTATCTTCTACTCAGTTCCCTGCTAATATCCAATTTATAAGGAACACCTTTAGCTGGGAATTGTTTTCAACTGAAGTGTGTGGGTACTGGCAAAATGAGCTGTATTGCATTAATGTTCTCTTAAAGATTCAAAAATGTTACGCAACAAAAAATTGCCAATTCACTTCTTTAATAGACTTTCTAATGTATACTTTAAAAAATAAAAAAAGCCTGGATTGCGGAGTTTTCTTCTTGAGCTGTCTAGGCTTGCTATCAGGAGCGGCTTCAAAGCCATTTTTCTTTTCATATGCTTGTCTGGTGTGTCTAACTGAGCATGATTACTTTTTCCTAAATGAATAGATAATTTTGCCTTATAAATAAGTAGAACACCAGGATTTTTTGTCTTTGACACTATTGGGCTGAATCTCAAGATGGTTTAGTGTAGCGTGTATTCATTATTTAATGAAATTTGTTTTGTGGGGTTTTTTCCTTCTACCTGAATTTGTTTCCAAGTAATATATTTTTGCCATAGTGCATTCAAACATACTTGAAATATTAATGAGGCAAGTAATGGCCCATTTCAATTGAAGTTTGTCGTAATATGCAAGTAATCCTTCACAGGTCTCCGTTTTAATAACGATGACGATAGAAATGTCTAATTTTCTCCCCAGCCAAGTATTCTGGTTGGGTTTCGATGTGCAACAGTCATTAGCTACGCAGGGGCTGAACTCATTACAACTGCTGGGAAAAGGGCTCTTGCTGGTGCGTGACGCAAAACTGCTTTTCAGGCCACACCCTCACTTTTGCTCAAATTTCCAAGGCCCTTGTTAAATGGGTCAGCTGCTAGAAAACCAGGCATGGTGAAATGCTTTTATGGCCATAATGAATTCTGGTCCAAAGCTTGAGGTTTTGCCAGCCCAACTTGGTCAGGTTTCTGAGCTTTTCCCAGGACTAGTGAGGAGGCAGGAGTTGGATGGGAGATGAGATTTTGACTTGACGTGCCAAAGGGATGCTGGGGGGATGTACCAGCACCCCCATTTCACCATGCAGTGCCCAGTCCAGCTGTTGCAGCTGGACATCAGAGGCAGAAGTGAGGTGCCTTTGGAGAACTTGCCTGAAGGGTCAAGATGGAAAAACCAGAGCACAAAATCTGCCTGTGGAGTTCAGTGTCATCGGTGGGGATGGCTCACTCAGTGGCCAGCTGAGAAATGAGGGCAAGTGCCTGAAAGGAAGATGGATGCACTACGGAGAGCTCAATCTCCTGGTTTTACAAGTGGTTTGTGGCAGGACCTTTGCTAATGTCATGGCTTTCCTGGAGTCTCAAACTCTCAAAGCTGCCTTCCAGGAAACACAGCCTCCTTTGTGAGCCCCAGAGGAGAAAACAGGTTTTGAAGATGTTAAGAGGCTCAGCAGCTGTGGAGTGAATCTGTGAGAGCTTTGCATCACCTACAAACCCATTTTCCTTAGATCACTGACTTCTTTCAGGCCTGTCGGGCTGTTCTGTGCTGAAGCTTTATTCAGACCTTGCGATGAGAGATCCCGGTGTCCGGGTGTGTTGCTGTGAACCTGGAGCAAAAGCTGTTTGCACTGGGCTGGGACGGCGATGCCAACATGAGCCCTGTTCTGCAGCCCTGCCCACAGATTTGGTCTGGCAGGGGCAAAGTGAGGGGTGTCCCAGCCAACGCCGGGTTGTCCATTGGCACCACTGAATGAGAAGCAAATCAGATGGACTGTAGGCTGCAAATGAAAATGCCAACAGCCTGGGCTGTTTGGGCTGCTTGAATTATACGTCAGGCCAGAGTCATTCTGTATTTTGTGTACCTTTTGTGAAGGCAAAGATACCTTTTGGGTATGAGGGTGCGTGGCTGGGGAGTACTGATCTTCTCTACAGGACACCCGAAGCCCTTGCCCCTGCTCTCTGGTGGAAAGCAAAAGGGAGGAAAAGCAAGAGGTGGGTATCCCTGCTCCGTCAGGGAAACCGGCTCTGAAAGTAGACAGCTAGCCCGGGGGGCAGGAATAATTCCAAATCCTGGGAACATAAACCACTCTGCAGCGAGTGCTTATCTAAAGAGCCCATAAGCCCTGCCGGGGAGAGCCAGGCACCTCTTCTAGCTCCCAGCTCTGCTGCTGGTTTGCAATGAAAACATGAGCTTCCAGGAGGCACCCAGAGAGACATGTTTATGGGAGAAGCCCCAGAGCTGAGGGGTCTGCAGGAGGACTTGGGAACCTCATACTCTGCTGTAAGAGATCAGCAGCCATCTTTTCTTCTTCCCAGAGTCACCAGTCTCTGGGTCAAGTGAGCTGCCACCTTTCTTGCTTCTATTTTCTTTTGTTTTCCATTTGTCACTGCTGGCTGACTACTGTGGAAATTATCATGGTCCTGTTGGTACCGGGGAAGCATGGTACGTGCACCACTGGGTTTGCAGAACTACCACAGGGATGAGCTGGCAAGTCACTAGGGTGTTTGTCAGCTGGTAATTCGGCTCCAAAATTGTTGCCATTTCTTAAACTGCCATATAAAAGGGTCTGAACTACTCACAGCAGAGATGTAAGCACCTCCTCTCTCAGAATACCCTACTCATGGACCTGGTATGGGGATGTTTCTATATTTTCCTTACACAAAGACAGCTTCATCTTTCTGCTGGTGGGCATGGGTCTTATTCTGGTCTCGTTTACACTGCTGTCAACTGGAAGTAACCCCTCTGAAGCCAGAATATAAAATGAAGCTCCTTGCCCCGTTTACATATTCTGCTCCTTACAGCATAATTTGTCCTAGTTTTTAAGTACTGAATGCCTTTGTAGGAATTTCATTACAGAGTGCAAGTTTTGTCAAGTGCATTCTGCTAGTATTGCTGGAGGTTGCGAAGCATAGTGTATTTTTTCTGAATCCTTTGTACTGATAAATATATTTGCCCATGCCACACACACAAAAAAAAAAATGCAGCATGTAAGAAAAGACAGCTCTGTGTCACTGTGTCACATTCCTGAAAAAAAGACAGGTTGTACTTACAGGGGACGAGCTTTCTGTACCAGGAAAACTATCTCCAGTGGCTCTTTGGGATGCAAATATGGATAATCTGAGGGTAATCTGGAGAATCTCAAACTTCTTGCCCAATGGTACAGCAGTCAGTGCTGATAATTGATTTCAACTCATCTGTGAGACGAACACCTGCTGTGCAATATGGCACTGCTGCGATTACTCCTCCCTGCATAGCTGGAATAAAATCTCTGTTGACCATAAGATTGGGGGCATATTTGCTAAAATTTGAACTGCATCCTAGTGCCAAATTAGCAGTTCTATTGCAGTATGTTTTAAATACATTGCCTTAACACTTGAGCATTTTTGTGGATTTTTAATGGGCTTCTTTCTTTCTAAGCAAATGTAATTCCATTACTAAATAATGCATTTGGCCTCCAACCTGACTTGTGCTAATTACTCACGTGCTGAATGGGTTTTAAATCTTGTTTGGAAACACTATACAGTTTATTGCCTTATTAAAAGCACCTAATGTGAGCTTTTCTTTTTTTTTTTTTTAAGACTGCAATTGGTCTCTAGTGAAACCAAACAGATAACACAATTTTTCACTAAACTAATTATCAGAGTGGAAGATGCTAATGTGTTTTGCCAACTGTGTCTCGTGTCTCCTCGGTTAACGTGCAGCACAGTCACGGCTATTCAGCAGGACTTTACATCTCTGGGGCAGCAAACGGAGGCCGAATTAAGCTCACCCCTTGCTTGCTCTCTTTTGCAGCCATGTTAACATGTTCAAGCTGTACTGCCTCTGCTGCACTTGTAGTTAATCAAACATTAATTAACATTAATCAAATGTTTTTCTTCCACAGAGGACTTGCAGAAACTTAATTTACCTGGATTCCTAAGAATATTGGATTTCTGGATTTCCGACTTGCACAGGTCCCAAGTACCAAATTTTCAAAAAATACGCTGCTTTACCTGTGCTGGAAATGGAGGTACCCAAAGCCTATGACTGCTTTTGAAAACATGCATGAAATGTTTCCTCGAACATTAAAATAGGTCCCTGTGCACAAATATGTATGGCCCTGACCGTTTGTGCGGTACGCTGGGGCTGGCATACATCACCAAGAGTGACTTCTCATTTTCAATCAACAGCAGTAAACAATAAGGGTGGGCTTTAGGGAGCGACGAAACAAACTAAGAGTCTGCAGAAATTGTACCCCTAGATGTGCAAAGCCTGAAAACAGCCCTGGGTGCCAAGAAAAATGTTCTTTTCTTGGAAAAGAAAAAAATAAGAGTGAAAGAAGAAAAGTGAGGTTCCACCCTGAGCAAATGCAGCGTGTGTTTCTCTAGCTCTCCTTGGAGCAGGCTACATCTGAAAACAGAATTGCAGCTTTGATAAGGACTGGGATTTGCCTGTCTGATGGCTGTTACTCCCCAAAACAAATAAACAAAACACAATTATCTTTGAATGTTATCTGGGCTAATGCGTAGAACTGGCACTGGGGAGCAAGTAGAGGACACCAGGCTAAAACCATTAATTGGTAATGGAGTTTGTGTATTTGTCAACAAGACACTCAGCTTGGAGAGCTGAACAAAAAGGAAGCAGGCTGCAGAAAAACAAATGCATACTAAGCCTTGTCACTGGTATTTATTTAACAGCCTGTCACAAGCAGAAAATGTGGATCAAAGGTAGGGAAGGCAAGGAAGGAGCAGCCTCAGTCCAAGGCATCCGTTCTGCCTTGCATCAGGGCTCACTTCTGGGTGAGGGTACACTCTGCCACATCCTGTTACATCAAGCGAGTTGTGAAATGATGGAGCCTAATGCAGAGTGAGTGTTGGGAACGGGAAGTAAAACAACAGCCCGTTGTTTTCTTATTCATTACTCGCCATGGGTTTGGGGGTTATCCAGGAACAGAGATGCCGTTTTAAGTGAAGCAGGGAGTTAATTTGCCAGACTGCACTTGGTAAGAGAGCGCTGACAATTGCTTATGGGATTTGATGTTGCCCTATCCTGCCTCCAGAACAAATCATGCTGGTAGGTGGTTTGGGTCTTCCTTTTTTAATCATTAAAAATAAAACCTTTACAAAAGAACCCTTCACTATTTATCTGATTTTTTTTAATTTTTTTTTAATAATTGTATTCTTCCTACACTTTTTTTTTTAGACTCGGATAATTTGACTGGGCTGCGCCTTCCCCTTATTCAGCTGCAAACATTGGTCCTGCCCCCTCAGTGTGAACACCCAGGGTAAGGCTCATTGATTTTGGTGATGGAGATTCTGGTGGATCGCTTCTCCCCCAGGGACACTGCTGCAGAGATGCACATTTCCCCTTTGGCCGCTGGAGCAGAGGTAACTGCTGGCCCCAAAGGACCTGCAGAGGTAACTGCCCTCGGATGGGTCTTCTGCCAAGCAATCTGAAAATAAAGCTTAAATGGATAAAGAGAAGAGATGGAAAAAGACAGTGGGGGTAAGAACTGAGGGTGTAGAAGGAGACAAAATGCCAGCTGAGAAATAAACATTGTTCAATTACCAAAGAACAAAATGAACTTGAAATTCAATGAATAATTTTCTTGTCTTTGTATCAGAAAATAATTTGGGAGGGGAATTGAATTAAATTATTGGAGTTCCTTGTCAAAAACTGTAATGGCGCATGCTCCTCTTCCTTCCTTGCCAACCCCAGTGCTAAGAAGACAAATGATCAGTTAGAGAAACTGCAGCAAATAATGGAAACATCTGATTTACGGTATTTCTTATTGTAACAAAAACACTTTGTGTACTGAGCAGCTTCTGAATGTTGTGCCTTAAATCTACCTTATCTGCATCCACTGAAGATGACTGTGCAGGTCTCTCTGGCAGCAACGAGCTGGCTTGATGACTTTCCACTTCCATCCTCGGCGCTGGTGGAAGCACCGGCCACCTTCGCCGCTGGAGCTGTGGTGGTTGTTAATCATGTCCTCCAGCTGCCGAACGTGCATCTCCTGGCCGTGCTCATCTGCAGGAGACATCACCTCCAGGATTAATTGGTATTGATGAACTTGCTTAGCAACCACACACGGCCTGGTACTGATCCCTGGGGACACGCAGCCTCCCCATGCTTGGCCAAAAAGGCCAACCCTGTGGCTGCTCAGCGCTGGGAGACAAGAGGGATGGGCTTGTGCCAGCTCCTCTGTGGCTACCCCTGCACACCTGAACCTTGTTCACGCTCTGTGTAAGCCTAGACTGGCAGCTCCCATATCCAGCTGTTGGATATATCTATATATCTAACCAGAGCCAGCACCTGTGCTTTCAAAAATGGTCCTTGTGTTTCATTAAACTGATGGCTTTGGTAGGAGTTGCAGCAGTGGTATAATCCACATGTTGACAGTGCCTCTGGAGACTCAGGCTGGGGATAATGACATTCTTTTTATGCTGCTAATAATTAACTATTAAAACAATTTACTAATGGATGTAGTGGCTTCTTTAAATGATGAATTGATATGATTTAGCACAGCTATGAGATATGGGCTTCATGCAAATAGTACTGAGTGCAAAGCCAGCCTGCATTATAGCCTGTTGAGGTCAGAATCTATTAGCCATAATTCCTCCTAGCCTAAATTCTCTTCAGCTATGGAACAAGTTTTTTCCTACAGAAATTATTCTAAAACCTTCAGAAACAGAGCTGCATGTGCTCTATCGTATGGTAATGTGTGGTCTCATTCACTAAGTGGAGGAGAGGGGTGTTTATATAAACTCCAGCAAAAAATATAGCAGTACTAACAAACATAGTAAGTTTATAAGATATTTTAGTTAAAAATGGATGAGCTTTGTGTGCATGAATAGATGAAATTATATTTACTGGCATGAACTGAATGGGTCTAATCAGAGTAGTGGCTGTTGAATGGGTGTAACATCTATTAATTGAATATGGAAACTAGTTTTACCTGATTCTTTATTTTAATAGATTTCCAGTATTTACACAACATAACTGTCACAGAAAGTTTAATTAGATATCTGAGATCTCCCAGATCTTGTCAAATTAATTTGTGAACTCTTGACACTTCTGCGACAATACTGTCCTAATTCTTCTTGTAGCATTTTCTTAAGAATACTCTAATAACTAACAGTCGTGCCTGACAAAATAAAGATAAGCTGTTATTTCTTTCAAAGAGATGACAGTTCCATTTTTCAATAGAGAAGGAAAGGTTGCTCACTGTTTTACTTCCTGCAGCAGCAAAATTTTCAGGCGTGGGGCCGGCAAAACAAAGAGTTACTTGCTGTAGGTAAAGGGGTTTTTCTTCGCATGTAACCACTGCGCTTGGATGGAAAGGTCAGGTGTGTCAGTGATGGTTAAGGCTTTGAAGAAGACAGATGTGTGTATGCAGAAAGAACATAAAGGGGATTGGAATAGCTTAAAGGAATAAGCAGAATTGGAAAGATCTGGGCTTTAAACTTCATTCTACTCTTGAAGTCATTGTTAGCTCTCTCCCCCACTGAGAAAAAAATGTCTTGAGGGGAAAAAAGCAGAAAAAAAGAAATATTAAATATATCTTTCTGGCTATCTCATCTGCTGGAATTACAGCAGTGCAAATTACTCCAAGCTTTTAGAAACAGACTAGCATCCACTTCGCCTTTCTTTCCTCCTATGAAGCAGGATGCTGTTTCTTCTCCAGCCCTGGGCTGGGATCGTGAGAAATGCTGGCCGTGCTACAGAAGTAGGGGGGAAAAACAAAGGTACCCTGCAGGCTCCAAGCCCAGAGAAGGTAGGAGTACGTGTGTGCAGCCCAGACCTGGCTGTTCTCTTATTCTTAGCAAGGTACTTTTCTGTACAATAGTTAAGCTGGTTGTTCTTAGACGTTTAGTTACCAAACTCTCCTGTCTTTAGCCCCCTGTCCATCTGAGGTCAGAGGGAGCCCCCGTGGTCCCCACAGCCATACATCGTGGCACCGGGATGCTCTTTCAGGATGGCAAAAGCCTGTGTGTCCCCAGCCCTTTGTGTGCACGGTATTTTCAGTGGCCTTTAAGGCATCGTCTTGGGACAATGGTGTTGGACTGCCCAGTCTAGCCCATCTCCAAAACCCGAGAGATCTGTGTGGTATTTGCTACACTTGCAACCCTGTAATAAGGTGGGCATTGCCCAGTGCTCCCCAGCATCCTGCAGCGCCGTGGCTGCCATCCGGGGAACCCCTGCACCCTCTCCCACCTCCACAGGGCTGCAAAAGCGCAGAGAACCATAAATAAAACAGTACGGTTTGTCTAAACAAGAAGAAAGTCCCCAACACGTAATTAGTTTACTGCAAATGGGAATGGCTTCTGGCACTTTCTTTTGCAAAGCTGCAGTTTGGGGTGTCTGTGGGTGTCTCACATCAGCCAATACTCATTAAATAATCCTTTCCGCCCATGCTGCCCCATTTGGTTTGTCTGCCTCGGTGATGTTCCATGAGGGACTGATTTTGGAGATTGAAAAGCTTCTGCATCTTCTCATTACCCCTGCAATGTCCCCTCTGAGAGGGGATTTGAATTTCTGGTCCCTTGCATGTAATCTTTGGTGTGCCATATTCGCCACTTCTATTTATTTTCCATTTTAACGCTTGTAAGACTGGAATGCTCCTTTTTATAGAGGCATTACAGTTATGGGTAAAAAGTCAACATCTGCCAGCTTTCTCAGTAGAGATGCTGTGGGTTTTTTTTTTCCTTGCTACCTAGAAACCGTTGTATTAATAGAGATATTGGAATGCTTGTCTGTGAAAAACGTAAAAATTCTAGTTAAAAGGCAAAACCATTTTTGCTAGAAGTATTCACCTAAATAATGCAAAAAAAGGGACCTGAGAAAGGATGGGGTGGGGGAGGAGCAGATGCTCATGTTTTGGATTCACAAGTTCCCTGTAAGAACATGTACAAATTTCAAGAAAAGCAGGCACTTTCTGCCAAAAAAAAAAATCAACAGGTCAGTTTTAATGAGCCTAATCATGAAGTTTGACGGTAGATGTTGACCTTGTAATGGGTCTCTGCTATGAGAGAAGAGGTTATTTACAACCAGAATAGCTGTTGTTATTTTTCATTCTAGTAAGTAAATTGTAGTAGAATTATTCACACGTTACCGTTGCTGCATGGAGCTCAGTGGAAAGCTAATTCCTTTCAGGTGGTTTTGTTGTTGTTGTTTGGTGGGTTTGGATTTTTTTAAACCTCAGCCTCATTCTTTAATGGTTTCCTCATAGATAGCTTAAAAAAAAAAATAAATCCAGTTGCATCAACATACATGTGATGAAACCTAAAACAGTATCTAGAGGTTTATCTATTGAATTTCCTAGGCATATATTTACTGGATACCTCACAAAATAGCAGATTACTTATCTGTTAATTGAATTGAATAATTATTCAATTGAGTCTCATATGAGAGGAAAATTTTTTCTCCATTAGCAGAGCTAAAAGCACATGGAAAACCTGTAGGTGTGTTCCAGCCCTTCTTTGCATAGATCACTCAGAATATAGTGTCTTTTTAATAGTAGTGGCAGTAACCATCTAATAACCTGAATTAGGAAGGCTCTAGCAACTGGCAAGCGCTCTCTTTTTCTCTGTGTTAAATATTTTGTCAAGGCTTTTCACAACTCTGACTGCTGCGATTTCTCATATTTCTCCAAAAGCCATTTTTCTTTCAAGCCCATGAGACTTGAGCTCTCTTGGGCAAAACATCCTGTTTCCTGAAAGCTCTTTGACAGCCCTCGAGAGCAGCCTGGAGCCAGCGCGGCACTGACCCGGCTCTGTCAGCTCTGGTGGGTGCAGCCTGGTATTGCCCTTGCACTTACCTGGGAAGGGGAAACTAAAGCAGGCTGGAAGCACGTGGTTTTGCTCACTCCACCATGGGGATGGGTCTCTGCTGTCCTCCAGCTCCTCAGATAACCCCTACCTGCTCCTGCACGTCGCAAACCGGTGACAAGTCATCAGCCCCTGGGATAAGTGAAGCAGTACCCCATCCACCGCAGCAGGGATGCTGGTGGCACCTCGGCACAAGGACCGCTGAAGGACTGCAAGGTCCCACCAGACTATCCAGGATCTTGCTAATCTCTTCCATGCCCTTCTAATCGTCTTCCTGAGAAGAGTTTCTAGGTGGGTGAACAGAGAAGGTCATTTTGGTTTGTGATCTTATTCTTTCAAGGTGTTTCTGACTTATTTTTTGACAATTTCAAGTAAAAGGATTTGGGTTTTTTTTGCTTTTGATTTGGTTCATATTTGCAGTAGATTGGCTGCTCTAGGAAAAGCCCTCTTTGAATTTTTTTTCTATATTTACAGTTTACTGCTAAGTGTCTATTGTAGAGCTATTTGCCCCCTCAGAATAACCCATGCCACTATGGGAGAAGCATATTGCTGCTAGTAGGATGTAAAGCACTACTGGGCCTACCAGCTTTTCCCTTGGGGGGTCTGTGCTACATCAAGGTGACCACTGGGTCTCTGGAAAAGAAGGGGGGGAAGGAGAAACCCTTGGAATCTTATGCCGATTAAAGATACTGTCTTTGTCTTGAAGAGTTTATGGTTTAGCCACAGAATAGTTGTCTGCTGAATAAGTGTGCTGTGACCTGGCCTTGAGCAGAGAGGCAGCATTTGAGGTGTGAATAGAGATAAAAATCAATAAATACACCATTTGCCATTTACTCAGCCCAAACGAAATACTTCATTGAGACACTGGCGTAGATTTACAAAGTGAAAGCACAAATTACGGTTCTACTGCAACGTGTATGGCAAGTTTTTATGGCATTCTGCTGGCCGTATTTACAGCTTGTTTAAAACACTATGTCAGGGTGTTTTGTTATTATTGCTCTTCTTCCTCTCCTCACTGCTGCTATCACATAACAGTCTGTGGGAAGGGGTTTCTGCTGCTCCATGTACACAATTGCTAAATGGGAAGAGGTGCATGGGCTCCTCCAGCATTTAGTCCGCCTCAGTCAGCTCATGAATTGGGAGAGGGTTTAAAGTTCTGCTCTTCTTGTTGAGACAATGGTAGAACTCCCCCTCGGGTTTCCCTGTTTCTTACCTTCCATCCCTCGCCTTGCTCGCTGGTCTCTCTGTCTGAAAAACTAATTGTATTAAAGTGGAGAAGAGCAATGACATGAGAAATCCTTGACAGAAGCTTAAAGCCTCTCGGTTCAGATAATCTCAGTCCAGTTGAGTTAGCAGTCTCAGAGAAAAGCTTTATCTGGTTCAGTATCCACCTCCCAGCTGCAATTCTATAGAAAAACAGCTCTTTGGACCCGTAAGTGTTACTAACATCTGATCAAGATCATTTTTGGGGTAACTTGTGCTCAGCACCAGAGACTGCAGCTCCAGCTGTTGCAGCAGGCTCATCTAAAAGTATTTCCTAGTCTCTTGTGTAGAAATAAAAAAAAACGGAGCACAGGGAAGATCAGATAAACCTTGTTTTGGATTCTTGGTCTATCACTGACCTCTCAGAAGTAATAGCTAGCTTTAATTTTACCTTCCAATTTCCTTTCTTAGTAGACTAAGTGTTTATAAAACTTTTCCAAGTGAGCTGCCAGGGTGTGCTCCTGAAAGACCATCTCTCTGGTGAATAATCAGCTGAAATTCTAATGAGAAAATCCTTTCACTGGGCAACAGCCTTCCTACTCAAATGCTGCATTATCAACTCAGAATTACTCAGACAGATCTGAGGAATTTACTTTAGGCAGCTTAGGAGATAAATTCAGTGCAGCAAGTTATCATGATTGATTTAAGTATTTAAGACTTATCCTAAAAACCTGTTTCGCTCAATCCGCCTCCTAACACATTCCCATTGAAGCCCTTCTTTTCAGGTTAAAATGCAATCTGAGTGCAGCAAGCAATTTCCCTTCCCTGGCCAGGGGTAATTCTCCTCCATCCTCTGGGTGTGTGGATGACACAGTGTTTCAGAGGCAATAAGTTCCCCAACAGATTGCCTCATTTTACACTGCATGTGGCTTCGGCGAGTCTCGCTGTGCCGCTCTGCTGCAGCACCTTCTCCCTCAGGTCTGGGGAGGAGCCTGTGTCTGAAAGAGGATTTTTTTTTTAAATTTTTTTTAAAAGGACATTAAAGAGACTAGTGTTTCTTTGTTTGTGGAGTGATTAGGAACTGGTGCTCGGGAGTCCTGGTAGTGATGCGCAGGCGCGAGCTGGGAGAGGGCCCTCAGAAGCACGATCCATCATGGTGACATCTGACTCCTGTTTCATCTTTTAGTCTGTCTGAAGTTCCTGTGCGGGTGTGCGGAGTAGCTGCATGTGTGTCTGTTTGTTTGTATAGCATAAATAGCCTGTTTCTGGGCTGTTTACAGGTGCATAATTATTCCTTAGAACTGACTGATAACGGGTGGGGTGACAAAACCTCACAGATTTTTTCCTTTCTTTTCCCCTTCCCTCATTACACTGTATTCCCAAAAAGACTTTGCATTTCCCTCTGGGCGCTGCCTTGAGAGCAAACACAGCTCATTGCAGTAGTGCCTGGTCTGGATGAACCCTCGGTCAGCACATCCCTTTCTCCCCCATCAAAAAGATAATGAGTTTTTCACTCCACTTCCAGCAGGTCTCTTGTGCTAGAAACTTCCCATAGCATCTCATCAGGATGCTGCCTCTCCAAATCCTTTGAACCTCGATGCAAAATCAAGGCTCTGGTCCTATTAACCCCTTGTTCTTCCTCACATTCCCTTTTTAACACTGTAAACTCCTGCGTAACCTCCTCTCACAGTTTTAACTCATATTCCAGATAATCTTTGATGTGGCATTTACCACCGCAATGAATTTCCCAGCTCTTAGGACACAGACAAGAGGTAGGACTTGAGAGAAGAGATGGCATGACAGGTAACGGGCAGGGTGAACTTTAGATCTGTGAGATGTGTGCAATATTAGTTCATTCTGTAGCTGAATGTGAACGCTATTGATATTTAATATCTTACCAGGAGGGATGAGTATTTGAAGGACAAGCATTCATAATTTGCTTTGACATTTGACATGATCAAGCAGGTAAAGGAATAATATTCCGTTTCTCCATTGTGAAAAAGATAATGAGTTTCATATCTATTGGTATTATGAGAAAAATACAGCCTATGTAGTGTAAAATGTGCGAGAGCTGCTATATATTCTATAAATTGTGTATATCGTGTTGTTCTGATGGCCCCATTCAAGCACAGCATGCCTATCCTTTTTAATTTTCTGGTTTGCTGTGCAAGTCTCTAGCAAAAGGGACTTTTTTGAGATGAAAAAAATGTTTTCTTCAAATTATTTATAGAAAGAGCGATGCTATCATCAAGTCTGTCTCGTCATATCGTTCTTGGGTATCAATTTCTAGGCTCAGATGACAAACCATAGCAGCTACTTTTCCAATAGCAGCATCTGGCTTCCTGGCAAACTCAAAATGCAGTTATCTGGAATGCTTCAGAGTCGCTTCTGAGCACATTTTATTTATTAGAAAGCAGTTGTGTTGCTTTGCTTCCCATGACTAAGCCAAAGAATATTTAATATATTAAAAGGAATAATAGAATCAAGGCCAAGCTGTTGTCCCTCAAGTGGCAAGAAAATGACGATATTTTTCCTTTAAGGTGGCCATTTCTTCAGGACAATCTGAAACTATTCATGCTGACTTCAGATGATTTTTTGTAGGACTAAAAAAGAAATTCAGTCCTATAACTCCTCAAAAAAAAAATTCAAGTTTACCTTTTTCTAGACTCAACTCTCTGAAACACGATGGTGGCTTCTCTGCCAACCTTCCCTTGCTGGAGGAAGCAGGTCCTCCACACAGAGTGGGGTCCTGGGAGGTGAAAGACACGATGTCCTTGCAATATATGGTGAACGATAGTAGAAGGAGCAGGTGGTTCAGTGGTCAGGTACGGTGCCAGTCCTCAGAAGAAGTGAATTCAGCCTCTGTTTTGTCACAGAATTTATGAGCTTGGCAAGTTATTTGGATCCAGCTCTGCAAAGGTCTCCTGATGTACTTCAGTAGGTATCATGGTGATCTGCAACACCTGATCTGAGGTATATGAAAATATAGTTCCATAAACAACATTAATATTATTCCTTCTTTAATATAACTGTGACATAACTGATACCTTCTCTTTGTCCTGTGTTCTTGCAAGGTTCTTTGCTTGGGCTGGAGATCTTTGCACTTGGTGAAGCTCTGCTGCTAATCTGGTGAGCTGAGTTGAATCCCACCACTGCCCTGTGTATAAAAGGAGATTATCTGACACTGTACAAAATGTATGAAACATTTCTCCAGTTCTTCATACACAGCGTAATCTGAAGGAAATTATTAAGGATTATTTTTTCCTAATATCAGCATCAAATTAGATAGGAAAGATATCAAGACCCATAGGAGATGACAGTAGTCAGTTCTATAGATGTCCTTATAGCTTTAGGACGTTCCTAGATGCTAAAATTCATTCTCACATGCATAGAGATAAAAGCTGAGAAAGGACAAGGGAGGATGAAATATCTATCTGTTCCAAGCTTTGATGCTGGTTAGACTGTATCTATATCAAAAGCTCTATTTAATTGACGTGATTATTTTCATTCTGAGAAAGAACTCTCTTGAGTTTTTCTTGAGCAATTTCCAAAAGTTTCTTTTAGTCAAATTCTAGTGTTAGTTTTCTAGGTGATAGATTTAAAAAAAAAAAAAAAAAAAGAAAAGAAAAAAAGCCTAATCTATTAAAGTCAATGTGTTTGACACTGAGCAGCAGAAGCAGTAATGTTAAATGGTAACATCTTGCAGTTTTCTTCTGATATGGGTAGTGTCTCTGGGGCGGGACTTTATTAGTGATGGCTCTCACTAAATTCAGTTAAAGCCAAAGTTTCATCTCTAAAGAAACTGTTATCCAGTACAGAAATAAAATGATCAGGCACAGGATTTCATTTAAAGATTTGAACTTCATCATCAAGGAATCAAAACAATTCTGTTTCAAGTTTCTGTTTCTCCAGTGTAAAAAATATTTCTGGGTTTGGACACTCGCCCTTGCACGGTGCCATCTGGGGCAGGGGGGTAAACTACAGGGAGAAGCTGTGGGGCTTTCTCTTCTCTTTCTCATGCGCTTCTCCTTCTGGTCTGAGCTTGGAACAATTGGGTCTTAATCCTGACTGAGAACGGAGGATGCTACTGCAGTGCAAAACCCCCTGCCAAGGCTGCTTCGCGGCCCCGTTCCATGGCAGCACTATAGGGCTGTATCATAAGCAAAGTCTGCGAATCAAAGGTTACGTGATGGGCAACCTTTACTACACAGAGTGGGGCAGATAGCTTTCACACTTAAGAAAAGACTACATGCTTTCTTGCTATTGAGGAGCATAAGCACTTTCGCCTTCCTTCCGCCACGAATGGAGATTATTCAATGGTTGGATTTAATGAATTCAAAATCCTTAGAAAATCACTAGAGCCAGACATCAATGTAAAATACTCCACCAGCTTTCAGTAGTGGAATATAATATTAGCTCTCCCACAATCTACTTCATGCATTTCAAAAGAATAGAGAACATTTTTAAACTAAAGAAGATAGCTTGGGCAGAAAATGATTCTCTGCCTTGGATGCTTTTCTGTAACCCTTTAGGAGCCCGAGTTGTTTCTCACAGGGCAGTAGAAACAGAAATAGCTGGTTTCTTTGCAAAAATGCTGGGGGGAGGGAGGAAGAGGAGCCAGAGATTTTGTTAATAAATTCTGTTAATGTACTGTTACCTCGCACAATCAATAGGACAGCACAGGAGGGCTGCCGCAGGGCTGGTGCCTCCCAGCCCATGGAAAGCCCTGCAGTTGTGTGTCCCCTTTCTGCTGGTGGTGGCTGCTGAGAACCCACTGGACCCACCACGATTCATCCCGTCTCGTTGCACGTCTGGACTGGGAGCACTTGAGGATATTTCTGTGCCGAGTGGGAACCCTGCCCCGGCTACAGCCCATTCAGCCCTTCCCCTGCTCCTGGCCACGGAGAGCCAGCCACAAGCAGCTCTCTCAGGCAGTACAGTAGTACCAATAAATAATATTAATTAAGGCTCAATAGGTTTAAAAAGCTATGGAAATAGCTTCTCTCCTGCTGTTTCAGTATCTCATTTTCCCACTCTGTCCAAACCCCCAAAGCCCAGAGGTACAAACGTATATTTTAAATGAGAAGTTTGTTGAACCTCATTAAACTTAAATGCTTGATCTAGTTTTTTCTGAACGAGGTTTCACTCTGATTTTGAGTTTACCTGACTTCATTCGTCCATGCCTAATGGAGACATTCATTTGGAAGGTGATTTTGCAAAGCACAAATAGACCTACAAACTACAACTGAGAAGAAAAGCACAATTCACACGCTTAAGCCAAGCATCTAACTTTGGAGCTATTCTATGTTTATAGGCTTCAGTCTGAGCAATTTGCCAAGGTCTCTGTGAGATAAAGACCAGCTTTTAATCTGTATTTGCTTTTTGCTTCCCCAGTTTCCATGAAAAGGACGAGCAGCTGAGAAGCCTCTCTGCGTTGGTATGCTCAGCCGTGGAGTCGCACAGGCACCTGCAGCCATCCACGCACTGCTCGGGAAGAGCGCTGCATTTCTCGAGGTTTGTAGCTCTTGTCCTCCCACTCCCTAATTCATATACATAAAGCTGGTGTGCTGCCACGTTCCCTCCACACAGATGCATTAGCTGATCAGGAAGGCTTCCCATTCATCCGGCTTGTCACTCCGATGGGGGGAAGGCAGGACCGACTTGTCAACTCGCAGTGATGAGAGTCAGGGGTGGAAGCCAGGGTAACACGATAAAAAATGGTGTAGATATTTCTCCCCTTGGTTTTCCAAAGGAAAATATTTTTAAGTGCCGGATTCACTCCATCCCCTTCCAAACAGGCGAAAACCAGCAACCCAAACACACACTTGGCTACAACCTCCTTGGTAACGAATCGCAGGGTGAGTCGCAGGAGGAAATCATGGCCAAACCCCCGCGTCCCGTTCCGCTGTGGCTCCCCGACCCCTGGGCAACCCTTGGCGTTGAGGACTTTGTCCCCACCGTATTTGGCACCATTTCTGGGGTGATTTCCAGGCAGAAGGAAGGTACCTGTGTGTCACCCACCCCAGAGACAGGAGTGACGGTGCAGAGCTCTGCACCCCTCAGGTGGGTGACACCTTCCCCACCTTCCCACCAATTCTGGCCGGGCCCCGCTCACGCCTTCCTCCTCCCCCGCGAGGAGCCGCCGCTTCGGACGCGGCCGTCGCCCCTCCCGCCGCCGGCAGCGAGAGCACACGGACAACGCCATGCCCCGGCCCCGCGGCAGCCCCGGGGGGTCGCCCGCCTCCCTCCCCATCCCCCGCCCGGGGGTCCGC
>KZ506000.1:212702-307549 GCA_002844005.1 Limosa lapponica baueri
GAAGCACCATGGTGTGGTGTGACCGTGGCGTCCAGATGCTGCTGACCACGGTGGGCGCCTTCGCCGCCTTCAGCCTCATGGCCATCGCCATCGGCACCGACTACTGGCTCTACTCCAGCGCCCACATCTGCAACGGCACCAACATCACGACGGACGAGGCGCAGGGGCCGCCGCGGGGGGAGATGGGAGGGCGGGGGGGAAGGAACTTCCCGGGGGAAACCGGCTGCGCGCCCGGAGCCGCCGGGCAGAGCCCAGCCGGAGCCGCGCCGCTGCCTCGGACACGGCCGAGGAGGAGGATGGCGTTACCGTGGCAACCGGCATCTCCGAGATTGCCATGGGAACCGGGCGGCGGGATGCGGAGCTCTGCCCGGGGGAGCTCTGCCCAGGGGGGCGACCTCACTCCGGGGCCCCCACCCCTCCGGGGCTTCAGGGCTTTAGGGGGCTCCTGGCGGGTTCGGGGCCTTTGAGGGCGCATTTGAGTCTACCAGCCTTGAGGGCTGGGGATCCCCCGGGGCTCAGGGGCTGTGGGGCTCAGCCGCAGCTCTCGGGCAGGACAGTAGAAACCCAAGTTCCTCCCTGTCTACCCTTAGACAGAGACACCGGGAACCTGGTTGAAGATGTTGTTGCTACTGTTCAAGTGCTTCAGTGTGGACTCGGGGTTACTTAATACAGCCCAAGGGTCGGGCTGAATAATGTTGACAAACAAAAAGATAGGGGTGTTAGTGGCTGGGAGGGGTAGCAGGACACCCCCTTCCCCGCAGAGGCCGAACATGCGGCTTCCTCTCGGAAAATGGAGTTGTAGGGGAGGCGCAGCGGGTAACTGCCGGGACAAAGAAACACATGGATGTTTAGAGGATTTGGCATAGCAGATCGGAAAGCAACATCTGTCACGCGAGTGCGCGGGGCTCTGACCGTGGGAAATCAGCACATCCCCAGGAGAGGGACAGACACCACGGGCAGGCGCTGGCAGCAGGGACCGGGGCTCTGAAACCCCTCACCTGCCGGGTCCATTCCCACCGTGTGCTAACAGAGCCTCAGCGATGCTGGATAGAAGGGAGAGCATAGAGGAAAGCTGTTGACTTTTGCCGCGCTGCTTTGTGGTTTTCGGGGTACGCTGGAGTCTTGCTTCCCACAGTAATGCACTTGGCATATCGGCTTCAGTGCACCTAATTCCATCCACACAACTTAGCACACATGGACTTTACAAACCTGGTTTCCTGGTTTATTGTAACTGACAGACAGCCCAGCCCAGCCGAGCCCAGATATAGTCCAGAGCCTAGCAGCTGTGTTTGGAGGGTTTTTCCTCCCCAGGAAAGGCTGTGGCATGATAGAAGCACCTCATCTTCACGTCTGTCCTCATCTTTACCTTCTGCTAACAATTTAAGGCTACAGTGTAACGTCATTTTTCTCTTAAAATACCAGATTTGCTACGTAGTTGTAGTATACTTACATAGAATAGCTGTAGGACAAGAAAATATTTTTAGACAATAAAGAGAGAAAGAATTACTGAGATGGGAAGGTTTACGGGTAATAATAATGCTTGGCTTTATTACTTCTGAAGGGAATCTAACTCTCGGTATGGGCTTTTATGACACCTGGAAAAGGAGGGCTTGTATCTAAGAGCTCCTGAGTTTGCTTGAGAGATGCTGAGCATCCTCCACTTGAACCAAATCTTGTGATCTTTGCTGAGCTTGTTCTAGTGTCTTCAGTCGCCGTTGTCCATGGAAAATAAGTTTGTTTGCATCTTGCAGGAGTTGCTGAGCTCGCCCTGCTAGACTGGGCCTGTTGTCTCTGGGAGAAATCCCTGAGTTTCCCGAAATCAGGATTTCTCTATGGTCTTCCAGGAATCTCATTCATAGAAATGATGCCCAGCTTTGACTGAAATGGGTGGAATTTTTCCCTTGATTTAAACTGAGCTTAAGTAAGAACTTTGTTTCAAAAAAAAGAAGTCAGTGAAGTGGTGAGCAGTGGGCAGCGCTGCCAGCAGTGCCCAGTGACGCCGGCCGATCTCCGGCCTCGCTGCCTCCCTGGGGCAGCGCCTGTGCCTTCCCGAGCACATTTTGTTTGCAAAGGTATTTGCTGAAGAATTGCACCCTGCAGCTGCATGCAAGGGAACCTTGAATCCCCGTCAGTTCAGGGGACTGGAAAGCATTTTGTGTGACCCATCTGTCCAACAGCAATTGAGCTGTTCTGCTCAAAATTCCAATGCTCAAAATCAAATTACAAAGTTACAAAATTTAAAGTTGTCAAATATGTGCTAAGAATGGACAAATTGAGAAAACTGTCATCTGTTCACAGATCTGAGGAACAGAGACTACATTCTCTCCTACATTTTCAGTATGTTCTGTCTTTGTAAGATAAAATCTATAGATACATTAAATTATTCATGCTTTAAACCATATCATGGGACTGATTTCAACATGGAAAGGTTCCTTTGTTTCATAAAATAATAACACCATTTCTAGAAGCTGATTTAAAACAACACCCCCTTGATTGTTTCAGAGCATCACTCATTCGGAGTGGATGGGTCTTTCGGTAAAATCAACATAATAGTTGCAGATCTGAGGAGATACACAGCAAGAAAATAATTTCAGTTATAGATTTTCATATGTGATTAAATGTTCTGGCTCAAACCCATTTTTATAACTCTTTTTATGTTTTGGACTAATAATTATAAAATCCTACTTCATTTATTTTAATGGTCTTAAGCACCATTTCTCTCTTATCCTAAAAAGACAAATTAAGACACAAATGTGCAAAAGCCGAAAATACCTTGAACAGCCTCTTAAATTACTTTTGACATGGATAAAGCATTTTGCAGAGTAAATTTCAGGTCAGTTGAAATTTTACATTAAAATGTTTCTCAACTGTATCCATAAAACAACCTGTATGCTGGATTTTGAACAGTCACCTGTTCGGTATCCCCAGCTCCAAGATTTCAAACAAAATTGTTGAAACAGAATGGAAAAGAATAGGCTTCTAACCAAATTACTAGATGTTCCTCAATGTTTTCCTGTTTTTCTTCTTCAGGACAACATTTTACAACAAATTAGCATCATAACGGTAACTGGAGAGATACAGTTTAGGGAGCCAGCATATTATCTTTGTTTGGAGCTGCAGTTGTCTTGGGGATGAAATCATGTTTCAGTACTAGTAGTCGATACTACTACGGAGCTTAGTCACTCCAGAAGTAGTGTTAATGATATATCAGTCAAACCCTTGCCTGTGTAATCCCAATTTGGTTCTTTTGGCGTGTTTGTCAAAGGTGGAGGTAGGAGGCTCATTGAGTGGATTTTAAACAATAGCAGTATTTCTGCATGGATTATAAAAACTTATATCTGAGGTAATTGCCTTAGGTAGGAAACTGTTTAAAATGATTCTTGGGATGAATGTGCGTACAGCAGAAGTGGATGCTCTTCGACTGAGCCTCTGCAGTAAAATGGCCCAGGGGCTCCCTGGCAAAGCTCTTTTTTGGTTTTCCAGGGCCACAGCATCTGCGATAACTGTGCCACATCTGCAATCTGTGCCCCAACCCACAGATTAACAATTAGAGCAAATCAGCCCCATTTCAAGGGACTGCTGCTATGTCCCGTCTCTACACCCAAGCTGCAGTAGTTGTCACAAGTTGTGGGTCCTTCCCAAGATGGTGCAGACCAGAGTCTTGCAAACCCAGGAAATGCTGTGTCTTGTCCTTTCGTGGTCAAGCTAACCTGAGAAAGAGAGATTAAACCACCACAATTTTCCAGCAGCCTCTATGATTCCTGTGGTAAACGTGCAGCACAACGATGTAAGCATTGCACTCTTGGTCACAAGGAGGATGTGCTATAAAAAAAATTACTAGGAAAAAAAAAAGATTTTAAAAACACCACTTCATCCACTGAAACTGCTTATCTTGGTGAACAATCATGCTGAAGTTAATAGAACAGCTCACAATAGAGAGCTCTACGGGCCCTGTGACATCAAGATATGAAATCAAGTAATGTACTTGTAATTTAAATTTATTCAAAGAGTATTTTATTAAACACTTCTGCATCTGAATGTCTTTGAACCCATTGTGTCTACTGCTTTCAGTATTCCCTGTTTGCCATTTACTTTTCAAGTGGTGCAATTGGTTATTTAATTCACATGGAACCATGTGTCCTTCCTGACTGGGTGGCTGGAACATTTATAATTGGGAGGAAGGACTGAGTAAATAATTTATGACTTGAAAACTTGCACAAATGCACATTTGCACAATTATTTGCAAGTCTTCCGGCTTGGATGAATGCGCACAAACACGGGAACCGTAGCACGCGCATGCGCTGCTTCCATGGATACTCTTGAAAACAAAATAAAAATGCTTATACAAATGTTTGAGGCAGGCAAATAAAGGAAGGCTGCCATCCATCAAAACTGCAAATTCATGGCTCATCCAGAAAGAATGAATATTCTTTAGTATCCTCAAAGCAATGCTATGAGGTTCTTGCACCACCACTGCTTGTAGTGAACTAAATACAATGTGGACTTTATAGTCAAATGCTATTGCCAAAGTTTCATTTGTCGAAGCACAAATGTTCTATCACTTTACTATCAGACATGACCTGCCTTGGAGGTTACTGTCACAGGCACATTAAGAGATGGTTGGCCTTCTCAGTTTTAACCAGCATAGGGGCCTACATTCACACTATGAAAGAAGTTGGCTGCACATGGAGAATACACAAATGAGTGTCTCCACTATGAAAAACTTATTCGGTGTATCCCATGCCCTATTTCTTTCACAATATATATGTATTTTTTATATACATTCTAGGTCCTGAAGAGTGAACTACCATCCACGAATCTTTCAAAACAAATGTAAACACATTAGAGAAGGACTTTTCTGAGATTTAACCCTTTTTTCTTTCCATACATCCTGCTCATACCATCTCCCTTGCCTTGGTAAAACATGTTCTGTTGAGAAGGTGCCTGTGCTGCGCTCATTGTTTTTAAAAGCAATTATTAGAGCTCCAGCGTCATCTCTGCAACAGGGTTTGAAGCAGTGCAGTTTTGTCAGCAATTGATGGAGTGATTTTTGACAGCCTTTTTAAGTTAATTCTTTTCAAGAGCATTCCATTTGCTAGAGAGAGTCTCTGAATTTGGAGCAATCTTTAGGGATGCAGAGTTCAATCTCTTCAAAATATTGTCCATAGTACAACATATTTTAAAATACTGGGAAATTTTGTGCTGGAGGAACTGTCAGCAGAAGACAGGTTAAGGCATTATCTTCTCAAATTAAAAAAAAAAAAAGCACAGATCTCTTAAATGCACCTCTTTGACCATTTGTAACAGAGGCTCTCGAATGACTGCACTGATGTAACAAAACATCCATTCTTCCTGAGATGCTCTGTGAAACAGGCATCTGAAGCTAATTGACTGAATATATGTTGCCTTAATGAATTAATTTGCTTTCTTGAACTCGATCTACTCTATAGCCAGTAGGGAGCTATCAGGCTACATGAGGGTTTTAGTATTTTCTCCGTGGCTCTCAGCATGTCAGATATCCCAACGCAGAACTTGGAACTCAAAAGACTTTCTGTGCATTAGCAATCCTCCCCGAAGGCTGTAAACCAACGAAAGCACATTTGTAATCCAGCTCTAAAGCTTCTTCATCTCTACAAGATGTAATGTGGATAATATTAATCTTACCTAGGTTTCAGAAACATTTTGTGAAAAGAGTCAAGGCTGCTTTGGGTGATGCAAATAGGATACCTGTGGCTGTGTTGTGCTATAGTCACTTTTTTATTCTGTATATAATTATACTGCATAGTGTAGGTGGTTGACAGATGGCATTTGTGGTAGTATCTGTCAGAGGCACGGTAAGTCATGTTGGGGTTCATGGAAACCTTTGCAATGTAATGTAATGTAGTCTTTGGGCTTCTTCCAGCTGCCGTTACCTTCAACTGACCCTTTGCAATGGGCTTTTATTACTCTTTTTAGATACTTGCAGGAGCTCGTAGACACTACAACTCGTCAGGGCTTGCCCTGCCTTCTGGCAGCTCTGCTAACCCTCACCAATGCAAACTGGTAAAACAGGCAAATATGGCAATGTACTTCTTGTTCCTGTAAAATTTCAACACAGCAATTATTTCTCCAGAGGATCCTGTCCCATCGCTGGGTCACTCTGCATCACTTCTGCCCAGATTGTGCTGTCCAACCCACAGCTTTGGTCAGAGTCTTGCCAGGTGCAAAACGCATGAAACCTCCTTAAAAATCTGGGGGAGAAGGGGTGTATATCTGATATCTCCATGCTGTAGCCATGTGTATCTTTACAGAAAGAGAGAAAAGAAGAAAATCTGTTAGGAGGGGAGGCTAGTGCTTTCATCTCCTTTTTAAAATTCTTTGGAGGCAGTAGGAGTACTTAGGTACTGAGTGTAATTTGAAGTCTGTTATTAATACCTCTCAGCACCCAGAGTCAGTTGGTGTCTGTGTGGTTTGGGTGTCAAAGAGCTGAGCAGTCGTTCCTGCATCCCCAGACTGGAAATGGAGAGGGAGGAGGAGGATGGATCGGCTTGTGGGTCTGGGCTTCGCTGGGTTTCCTGCCGGATTTGGGGCCAGTTATTTATATTCCTGCCTCTGACTAGGAGGGATAACTGTGCTTCCTTCCCACCCACTTTCCCCTCATACTAATAATAAAAGGGAAAAGAAGATGTGGAGAAACTGGGACACGGCGATAGGGCTGCCCAGCTCAGAGAAGGTGTATGAGCACTGCTTTAACTGGGTTTGAAGCATTTTACTTGCAACTTATGTTTTATACATGCAATATTTTGTGTTTAAGCATGTCTTCCTTGAGGGACGGGATTAAGTCTGATTCTCCACCTACGTAGATTTAACTGCTTTCTAGGAAGGCGGTGGAATTATGCCAATATGAAGGGATCGTAGATCTGTCCCTTCAATTGGACCTTTTCCTGCTGGTCCCTCTTTTCTGAGCCAAGACTCATCTCAGGAAATAAATCATACTATCGAACTGAAAAACTGGTCCTGCTTCCAAACATTACTTTCTGCTTATCTTCATTTTAGACTTCTGTTTACTGGTATTTATTATGTCGCAGACTTACGGTTCAGCATCCAAATTCTTACCAACAGATGGCAAGGCAGGATGCACAGGAGTAGTAAAATAAACAGGATAAATGCACAACTGCCCATATGTCTGAGAGGCTGATACACATTTCTGACTTCAGAACAAAAGGATGTTTTCCATAGACAGCTCCAGTGCTGTGCAGGGCTTCTCGCTGTTTTCTCCCTTGTCCTAAAGACTCTTGCTTTTTCAGCATATTTTGATCAGTTAAATTACAATATATTTTGAACTCTCTCTTCTATTCCCAGATCGTTGTTTCCTTTAGTTATTTGTTTCCACTCCCAAAGTACATCAGTTCATTTTACCTTCAAAATTTTAGAGTGGAAGGTGGATCTTTCCTGGGCCTCAGCTCATATTTTTTTCTTTCAGAGCGGTTGTTTTGGCTATTTTGAGGGGCACAGAGGTGCTGGGGACCACAGCAACATCTGAGATGGTTACTTTCTCTATATTGGGATTTATTATAATATTAATGATATGTGGCCTCTCTAATCTCTCAAAATAGCAAGCCCCAGGGCAAGCTGCCTGCAGGATGGATGGCCCAGCCTAGGCAGACTTTAGCTAGATTTCCCTTCAAATCCGGGGGCGTTTTTGCCAGTTGTTGCATGCTGTGGGTCAGATGCAGCGGAAGCGTTGAAGCAGCTCTTGATTTAGCCTGGCAGATAGTCCAGCCCCTCTTTCTCCTCCGTCTTGTGGCATCCTGTCATCTGAACATCTTTGTTCGCATTCTCTTATTGCCTCTCCTTGCTGAAATGTTACAACTTTCCTTCTGCTAAAAAGGTGCCTTCTAAATTAGCTTTTCAATGACGGTTCAAGAGTCTTTCTTTAGAAAACTGGCAGATATTGCCCCAGGTAGAGATTTAGGATTTTTAATTTCTCTTCGTAACTCTTGAGCCTCTCTGTGTGCTCCTGCCAAAGAAAAATATATAATCATATATTTGTCACAAGGTATGAGGTTTGGGTTCTCTTTTCTCTACCTGTTTACTTGCATGTTTTCTGTGTGTTTTTCCAGGCTCCTGCTTACTTTACAAATAGCACTGTAAGTTCTTCTTCAATAAAAGTGGGGCATTTTTTGTCAAATGTTATATGTGAAGGAATGCTAGATTATAAACATGTGGTCATGATACAGAGAGATAGATGAAGGGAGAGTGCGTTATGGAATTATAGTATTTCCTGTGCAGATTGCCAGACCCTGATACGAATTAACCTCTTTTATTGTTCTTTTTCAAGCATGCTGCCTTTTAATTGCTGTTTTGGAATTGTGCCACTTAGTTATGCCCTTTGAATGTTTCTCACTTAGCCAGTGCTGTTAGCTTGATAATGCCAAATATTTCAAAATATTCAGAAGCAACAAGCACCCCCTGTTCGAGTGGGAGAGGTACCCAGTTCAGTGAGGAATTACCACCCTCGTTTAGCTGCCAGGGTTTTTTCAGATGTAGTTAATAACCATTTTTAAATCACTGCCAGTTCTCTACTGGAGGTTTAAGATCAGTGTTCTCCCATTTATACATTTTAAGTAATGCAATTTTGTGCAAAATATGGATGACTGAATATTTTCTCCTGTCCAAATATATGGCACTCAATAACGTTACGATTGTTATTGTGTCTTACTTGCATCCCAGATGTATAGTTTGTCTATTGTTGCTGCAAGGCATTAAAAAGGAACCATGACATGTAGCAATTATGACTTGAAATAGGATCTTGCCAGAGGTACGTTGCCTAAATATAATCAAATCTAAAACACAACTTATTGCATATACCTATCTTAGAGCTGTGCATACCTCTCTCATGGCTTGCTGAGTGTCAGTGATGGCTGTTAGCAAGACAATGGATGATTTTGTTGTAAGGGTTGCCATGCTGTTGGGCTTTTTTAAAGCTCAGGCCCCGGCGCTCAGCTGCCCGCAGGCAAATGAAGTAGCAAACTCTTAACACTGGAAGACCTTGTGACTGTTTTGACTGAGTTTTCAAAGGTAGCCAGATATGAAAGTTAGTAATAGTCCTCTGTACATGACTCACTAGTGGCAATAGTGGGCTTTAATCAGCTTTGTTCAGGTAAACTCAGGTAAACCATAGCAATGCTCCTATACATGCTTGCATACATTTTAAGGCAAAATTGGCTAGAGTTGGTTTCTTTGTGTGTTACTTTGTTTTTAGCAAGCTGATGAAACAGCAAGTTGCATTATGTCACATCACATTTTTATCCACATGGATCGTGAACAGGGTTGAAGCCCTCAGAGTCACTGAACAGAGCTGTTACTTGAGTCAGTGGAGTAAATAGCCCAAAATAGATTGTTATTCTCCAGATATGCCTCTGCTGGTGGTGGGGAGGTTATTTTTTGGCAACTGTGAACTGCCAAAGCTTCAAGAACTTGGTTTCCAGTGCAGGTTGCAGAGGCAGCCCCAGACTCTTCATCTATTTCCTCCCAGATTTAACCTCCCGTGGTTATATGTATATGTTATCTGTATGTCCCCTGACATAAACCCGGCCGACAGCAGGTTATTCTGTACAATCAGAGCTCGGCAACATTATTAGCGATTCCAACTGGCTTTTATTAGGAGAACTGTTGGAAAGTGTCAGTATCAAGCAGAGCTATCCTAGACATGATAAAATACCAGGTAATAAATCAGGGAGCTAAGTAAGAGTTTGGAAATGGCTTCTTAAAACTGGAGTTTCTAACCCTAACCGGTTGGGTGCTTGTCCTCACCCTCCTGCCAGCAGAGCATCCATTATTTGCCACTACATCAATTTTGGGTTCACCAGTGTGCTCTTTGCAGACGGATCTCTTCCAGACGGAGCGGTAGGACGCAGACAGCCCTGATCCAAAAGCCCCTCTACATTTATGCGTGTGCTGAACCCCAGCCAATGAACCTGGCAAGAGGCTGAGTTTCTTGGCTCAGGCTTTGTGCTGCTGGGGCCTGCCCCCCCGCCACGTTTGGATCAGAGCTGGTCCACGTCCCCCCAGCTCTGCCCACTGCGAAAACACATTTTTGTCTGTCGACAAAAGATGCTCTGAGCTGATGAGTAGGCTTTTCAAAGACTGTGGCTTATGAACTCTAAATGTATTTCCAGTGAAGGTTTGTCGTTGAAGCTTACGTTGCATTGGGAGTCAACAGGGTTGCATTCTTTAGGTTACTTAGGTGTTTCCAAAAATACTTACCCAAGACTATGCCACTATCTGCTAATTATGAGATCAAACACCCTGTGGTTCTCCTCAGCAGACTGAAGGTTTGCTTCAGAGGTTGGTAGGCGTTTCTCATTTGCTCTGCACATTTTGCTGTACTCTTGTCCTTGCCTTTGGCGCTGGTAAATGCAAACAGTTTTGGAGATGCTTTGGGATCCTTAAAGATGCAAGACCTGAAATAAAATGTGTAGTATTTAGGAACGATGCTAGGGCTGTATTCACAGTATCACTTCTAATTATAGCTATTTGAACAATTCATTTGCAATGTCCTGCTACGGTAGGGCTTATTAAAATAGAACCCTCCTTATAGTTTGGTATCAAATTAAGAGGAGAAAACATAGTTATCCCATTCCGTCCCATGTCTTTGAAAGAGGTTTACCCTCATAACTTGCTTTGTAGTTGCTTTGTAGTTATTTTTACTTGTACTCCTGGTCTGATTTTTAATGACTTACTTTGTGTCTCTCGGTGGCCAATTCCCAGTGACCTTTTTCCTCATTTTGTTTTAATTTCTGTATATAAATGGCAGCATTCTAGCTGAAGCCGGTCTTTGGACACAGCAGCAAAACCCCATAGAGCAGGAAAAACAGGCCAGAAATTTTCCACCTGAATTCTAGCTCTTACCCAGGGCTTCGGCCGCACAAAGAGCCAACACGCTCAACTTCGCAGGACCAGAGGAGCGCTCAGATGCAGAACCTGGACGAAGGGCAAGCGGTTCGGGATCAGGGCCAGACCTGGGCAGCCAGGACCTCCCCGTTGGCATCTCCAGGCGTCGGCGCTGGATGCAGCTACTCCCACAGGTTATCCCTTTTTCTGGCATGCCGGCCCTGCCCCGGGAGGGCTGAGCAAGTGGTTGCAGCTGGCCAGAATATGGGTAGGCAGTTCCTAATGCTGATTTTACAGCATTAATGTGCACCTATTTTGGTGGCCAACTGGCACCATGTTCAGTCTAAAATGTGTGTCTAAGCCCTGTATTAAAAGAGGCATAAGAATTAGCGTGTATCAAACATGTCATTAGACACGTGCCTGGTAGACATAATGTAGGATAATGAATATGATCACAGGAATAAATTAATAACTGAAAATATTTTTTATATGTATGCACACTTAAAACAGGATAAGAACTAAGTGACACTTGTGTCACCAGTTTATAATTAAAATGCAGTGCTTGAATGAAAATGTAAGCTTCAATTAGCCAGCACGACCCTGCTTCCGGCTTTACTTCCCACTGAAAAGCAACGATAACAAGCTCACATTTATTATCAGAGTTTTTCCTGGAGCTGTGCACTGAAACATGCTCACATCTGAGCCCTTTCACTGAAGACATTTTTTCGCTTCAGCAGTTTGGCATGCCATACAAAGGCTCTCTGATTTTTAGTGATGTTCACCTCCTCTTACATAAAAATGTTTTCTGTGCATATTATTTGGTTTTAGTTAAAGTCCAGGTGCACGGGTTACTGAAGAACCAAAAGGATGGCTCATCACATAGCACAATGGGTAATTATTGCTGAGCTTCACTGTATTGCATGGACAAATCCTTTCTTGGAGCTCAGCATCGTAGCTCAGAGAGAGAAAATACCTACGATCTAGCCCAAAGTGCTATGAGGGTAATAATAGATCCTCTGGTATCTGCTTTGCCCATTTAATTTTTAACTATCTCAAGGGACAGAGCTTCACAGTTTTGTTTAGAGATACTATTTTTCATTTTCATTTCACCAGTGGGAAGTTAATACATATATAAATTATGAGGTCTCATGTGTTCCCATTTTCATCCCAAGAGTCTTTCTAGTTGGGCTTTTTATAAAATGGTTAAATAATTCTAATTAAATAATTAATGCTGTGCTACCTCTTGGTTCTTGCCCATCTATGCAATTTGGGTACCTGGCTCCACGCAAGGGTCAATGCCATCCATCTGCTTGAGATCCAGATCCTTGAGGTGCCTGCTGAGAGCTGCTGACAGCTATGCTGCCTTCCCAGACACTAATCTTGCCAATGCCAAAAGAAAATGGGAATCTTTCAGTCTGGGATTTGTTCAGCCTGAAGATGTCTGTCATGTCTTGAGGACATGAAGGACATGAAGTAGGTGCTCGGTTGGGCATTTCGCACCCTTCAGGTTGGGTGCATGTGCAGAGAAGGCTACAGGAACCGGAGTCCAAAATAGGGAATGCCCTTCTCAACCAGTGCCTAGGACAGCTGGTGAAAGGGCTACAAACCCTAACCAGGCCCAAAATGTCAACATAGAGCAGTCGAGCCTTAGAAAGTGTACTTAGGGAATATGTTCTCACTGATGGAGATGGGACCAAATGTCCACATGGATATCCTTTGCAATGCCCCCTCCAATATTTTAAGCAATTTCTATGGGCAGAATTCTTGTAATGTAGGAGTGGATGTCAAGCCAGGATATCTCAACTCAGAATAGATATGTGCTCTTAGCTTTGGGTCAGGCAGTGATGTGTGGTGTAGTTGGAGCCCCCAGGGATTCTTCAAGTTGTAAAAACTACAAACCTTCTGGTTTTTCACTGGCGCTATTCACATGGGCCAGAGTGACCTCTCCAGAAAGCCTTTCCAAAGGCTTTCTGCAGCAATCTCTCTCAATAGCATTTAATAACTACCCATGGAGAAAATTACACTCTATTTAAAAGGCCAGAAAAATCATCTTCAGTTTAACTCTGCTGACTTTGGTGGAATTACACCAAAAATGAGTTTTGTCTGATATCCTTTCCCATAATAATGTTCAGTAGCTGGGCTGAAAAAGCCTTTCGAAGTCAGATTAAATAAGTTCAAATGGTGAAATATTCTTTTAATTTTCCTTCGCACACATTATTTTAGGTGTAGCTTGGAACACTGCCCTTACAAGAGGCATCACTTTAAATATTTATACAGCATCAATATGTAGCCACCTTCATACGTTTTTAATGATATGTTCCTTTCAAAATTAACCGTTAGGTAACCCTGTTCTATAGCGTTCCATATTTTGCACTGCCTTTACGCTACCCTTGCATTTTTATTTATTTATTTTGCTGTGGAACAATGAAGATGTCAAGGCAAGGCCCAGGGGCACTGTGGAAATCGAATTCTTGGAGCACCACCGCTGTTGCCATGGTGGACACACACTCAATAGCACACTGTGCTGCTCTGCAAGCCAAGGGGATTAAAGCCCCAGCTCCACTGCTGGGCCGTGTCAGTTCACCGCGGTTACAGTGGGGCTCTTTGCTTCTGAAATTGTAGTTCCCAGGATCAGGAGGGAAAAAAATGTTGAAGCAAAACCCAAGCAAAGAGGTGAAGGTGCTGCAAAGGGGCAGGAAGCAGCATCTCCTTTCTGAGGTTCCCCCTGGAAACTGCAGTAGTGTCTGGCAGGTTTCTGGATTTTCCAGAGGCTTTTCTCTTTCGTCTTCTCATTTTGTATCAGTAAGATGCTATGGTCCACCGAGGCAAATGGAACAAAGCCTGACGCTGTTGGCTGAGTCAAAGATCTTTACTATTTCATCAGCCCTGATTCAGGCTAAAAAGCCACAGATGAGTGAAAGTGTTGGCACAAGCCACGGGTGTCTATAAATGTGGGATTTTTCAGTCCTGTTTCATTATACCACATTATCATAGTCAAATGATTTCTGCAGAAGCTGCTGGTGGCTTGTTCCCATCCTGGTTTCCCTCTCTCCTAAGGGGACCACAGGACACGGCTGCACCCACAGGTCACACCCGTGTGACCAAAAACCTGGCAAAGCCTGGGCAGATGGGCAGACAGCACAGCAGCTCCAGTGTGGTAGGGAGACTCTTCCCCTGACCAAACAGAGAGACATCAGAGCTTGTCCTGTGCCTGGTTACACTGAAAGCAAGAGCTAAATATTCCTGCACGCTGCTTCGTCAGGAAGAGTTCCTTCAGGGCTGATATCCAACCTTTCCTCTTGCCTGCTGAGGGGGGCCTTCCCCTGTACTTGTTTTGTAAGAGCTTCAGTTAAGTCAGTAAAGATTTTGTCTGAGGATAATGGGCTCCACAAAATACTGAAATGGGATTTCCCCGAGTTGCAGGGTATTGCAGGAAGAGATTGAGGCACGAGCAATCCCCGTCCAGCCAGGGAGTGCAGGTCCTGCCGTGTGCATCGCTGAATCCGTCCCAGCAAGGATGTTGCCCTCTCTTCTGCTGGCATGTAAGATACTTTATAAAAAGCACAGGGGTGTTTTCCTGTCTTCCCTCCTATGAGCTGAATCTGGTATGATTTGGCTCCAGCAGTGATTTGGTTTGCTCAGTTTTTAAATGTACGGGTAAAGGGACGTTGTTTGCTCCAAACAAAAGCAGTCCAGGCTTGGCATTCCCGCCGTGAGCCTCAATAACGGGAGCCAGGCAGCAGGCAAAATACACTGAACTGCTCTCTTCCACCACGGGAAAGGCAGGGTATGGTCAAGCTTAAATTGCGCTGTTATTTGAGGCTCTTCTTTGGGTTGCAAAGGCAATTTTTTTCTCTGTGTTTGCTGCAAATATGTTTAAATTCACTCTGTTTTGGAGGCAAGTAGTCAATGCATCTGAAGTGCATCCTTGACATATGTTTCTTTTCACATGCTGTCCTCCATTTGTTTCATGTAGCAGATGCTCAGTTTATGACTTTAAATGTAGTCTTATTTACTAGAAATTATTTTAGAAAATAGCTGTTTAGAACTAAACATTTCCAGCCCTTCTTTTGGGTGCTGGGAGCTCCTTTTTGCAGCTGTCCTGTGTGGCTGCATGCAGATGTTGACAGGTTAATTTGCATTTGAAGGGCTGGATGCAGTGAGCTAAGCAAGGGTTTTTCTTCCCTGTCTCTGAAGGCAGTCACTTTAAACACTCCTTGCCAAATTTAGCCCTGATGCTACTCTTCTTAATTAACTAGAGCAACATCCAAGCAGAGTTCAGCCCATTGTTAGCTGCCCATTTATTCCAGGGTTGAATTAAGCCCCCTGACCATGCGAGAGAAAGGCCCTTATTCTGAAAATCGATTGTACAGCAGCGAAATGCAAGGACAGTCCTAATTCACAGCAAGGTGGTATGTACAAGCTGGTTTATCTGATTTCCACTGTATTGTCCCTATGTTGGAACTGCAGGTCCAAACCTTCCAGATGAGGTCTCTGGTTTACCTGGCCGCTGCATACTACTGAACTCAGAAATTTTTTTAGTAAAAAAGAAATCCTGCTAGCAAGAAAAAAGTGCAGTTTGCACTGCTTGATCCTCCTTCCTGGAGAGTACTCTTCTTTTTCTTTTTTTTTTTTTATTGTTGTGGGGGCTTTTTTCCCCTTAAAATAAGATTGCATAAAGGCTTTCACACACAGCACAAAGACCCAAATTTAGACTTCAGTCCATCCCATCGATAAAGAAGAAGGCAGAAGTCTTGATCCACAACCATGCTGGCAGCTTCTAGAAACTGTTGCTCTGGGTCTTTTATATACATGATCCATCCACATTGATTCAAAGCGCCATTTAGCAGAGACCAAAAACTTCCATGCTGTAGCAGGGAGAAAAGCTAACAATCAAAGAGCAGGAGCCCTGTCACGATCAAGGCCTGTACACTTTGCTTCCTCTTCATTTTCTTTTCGTTCCTTTAGATGTTACAAAACTGTCAAGGAAAGCTACATCCAGCGGGTATGAGAGCACTGAACTGAACCTGCAGAAACATGGGAAGGTGTAATTAAGGATGTCTCATTTTTTTCACCTTCATTTCACCGCGCTTCTGTGCTTCCCTGCCGTGTCCCTGCCACGATCAGCTGTGGGCAGGTGCTGGTCTCACTTCTCCCCCATAAACTGGATTTCAGCAATTTTCCAGTTTCCTCGTGCTGGAGGAACACAAATTACAGCTGCAACGAGTTTGCTGCGCATCCCCCTGGTCAAGGCTGCCATGGGGACAAAGTTACCCATCTGAAATTTGGCAGTTTTGATGTCAACACATAGGGATTATAATGAACTAATAACACATTGGGCTCAGTCTGCGTTTTGGAGCATTCGTGGGAAAATTCTTACTGGTTACAGTCAAGTACAGACAGGGTCATCACCCCAACTTTGCATGGGTGCACAGTGCTCTTTCTTAAACAAAAGTGTTTCCTCCAGTCCATCATCTGCATCACGCATGAAGCTTTTTCTTGTAGATATCTTGTTTTTTTCTGTGTAAGAACTTAAGGGGAGGGGATAGGAGTAGAGAATGTTGCTGTTAGAGAGGCATGATTCAGGTACCCATGGCGACATGAGATCACTCCGCATTGTCACCAACACAAGAAGATTACCTTTTACAAGAATAACTAAGAACAGAATTTTTGACCTTCAAGATTTGCTTATCTGTAAACATTATAACTGGATAGCAATGCAACCCAACTTGTCAACAGCAAGAAATAAAAGAAAAATAAAACTAATTTAAAACTCGGCAATGGCAGTGGAATAAATTCGTACATTTATCATTTCAGAGGTCCCCATCGCTGCTGCTTCTTTTCCTGTAAGGTTTAAATTATTAGATTTTTTTTTTTTTTACATTATGTTTACTCTCCTAAGAATAGAATACAATTTACAGAGGCTCATACGGATGAAAAATCATTTTCCTTTTGCGCTCTTGCTTACACAGTTAACAGAAACAAACCTGCACCTCCCAGCTTTCCAAAACCTCGGTTGGTACTGTCAGATAAATTAATTCGGTATCTGGAAATTTATTTTGAAATCCTTAAAAGAGGAAGGTTTACTACTTGAACTTTCACTTGAGAAATAGAATATATTTCAGATTTTGGTGCAAGACTTTATCTGGTCCAGTTAAAGGGGCAGATCCTTCACAACACTTACATGGGTGGCTGGTCCTGCCGGTGCTAGAATCAGAGAAATTTGCATGAGAAAAGATCCTTAAAGTGAATAAATGTGAGATGAGGGTCTAAGCTTATCATAACAGCTGGAAAGAACCTAGTAAAATTAAATTCAGAATCTGCTATTGTATATCTCCCAGGTTTCAAGCTTCCAAGACAGAGAGTGATTTTTAAGCAGAATTTTAACTTGCACGTACATGAATTATTTCTAGTGACTTGCTTAAAAATAGCAATTTGAGCCTGACTCGCAATGTACTTACACGGGGCTGGAGCGTGGCCAGGCAGCCTGCCCGTGCCTGGGAACACGAACTTTCTGCACACACCTGAACCAAACACCCCTCTTGGGTCTGGGGCTGCGGGCTGGGGACACGCTCTCGGTGTCCCTCGTCCCTCCCCTGGCACGGGTCAGCAGGGAATGGCCAGAGTTCAGGGTCCAGGCATCTCACTAAGTCTGAGCCAGCGAGGGAGAGCCGTCGTTCGTTGTCAACAGAGGCTAACGGCAAAGTGCTGTCCCCCGGGAGCAGGGGAGCATCATGCTGCGTGACTCAGAGGCGCAGCTGAGTCACAGCCTCCCGTGGCTTCTCCTGTCATGGGAATGGGTTAGACACCGTAGTCAAGATTGCGCTTGAAGTCACGATCCAAATCATTGTGTTCAGGCTCCTCATTTGCTTCACGGGGAGAAAGTATGTAGCACTTCTTGGAGAAGAAAAAGGAGTCTGCGGTGCGGGAAAACCAGCTCCTGGATTCCCACTCATGAGAGCGTTGTTAGGGAAAAAAAGAATCCAACAAAAAGCATCTTTAAAGCACAAGGGGATGACAGTATCTCTGCTGGAGCCCCTCAGAAGTCAATGAAGGTACACCTGGCACATTGAGTATGCGCTGGTTAGCAGGATGCACCAGCTAAGATTGCCTGAGGTACGTGGAGCTGTTGCAGAATAGCAACATGATGGTATGGCTCGAGAGCATTTAGGAGCAGATCTGCAGAGGGATTTAGGTGTTGCCATGCCTGAAAAGTAGAAACTCAGCCTGCAAACCCCAGTGTCTTGGACAATAAATGACATCAAGAGTAGAGCTCAGGAGCTGGACACTAATAGTGAGTGGGCTTCCATCAGGCCTCAGCTTTGCAAATCCACAGGGCTGGTGTTTCGGGCTGTGCTTGTCCTGGGGGACAGACATCACATTTAGGAGTCATCTGGATGGTGTCACAGCAGAGTAGGCAAACATCAGTGCATCCCCCCTCGGATGCTGGCGCTTCCCTCACAGCACCCTTAGAGTTAAGTGACAGACCCTCTCTCCCCAGGAGGTATTTGCTGGCACAGAACCCGGTGAGTCCAGTCTATGGAGCATGAGCGATCTATAGCCACGAGGAAAACTTTCTCAAGAGCTTATTTAGGAGAGAAAGACCCCGTGCATTGGTAGCGCTGTGTGCAGGAGAGCTGCTGGAGCCGGTTGATATTTCAACACGACCGAGTATTTTTAGAGCCATCCTATGGAGTTTTAACTTCTATTTCACAGCCCTTGAAGCCTGGCAAACTTGCATTAACATTTGATGCCTTGAAGTCACGTGAGATCTGGGGGAAAAGGGAGGGGAAGGAGGAGAAAGAAATACACCTTTTTGGAGCGTAGTTTGCAAAGTTGCTGTGAAGCTTAGAAAAAGCCTCCACTCCCTTCTCTTTGTACCAAGTGCTTTTAAAGTACCCAAGCCATTCAGAGAGCATAGCTAGAATCCAAACCATGGCTGTGTGGGAGAGTCTTGCTTAATTAAAAGTTAAGTTAACATATTAAATACCTGGAGTCTCTCTGGCCCTCGGGGACATTCAAGCACTTTTTAAACAGAGAGCTCCCCACCTCAGAAGGGTTATGCCTCTCTTTTTCATCCATTACTAGGCAGCTTCACTAATATAGGACTCTTTGACCTATAAATCCCCAAATTATTTCTAAGCCATCGTGCCTCCACCCTAGAGAGAAGAAACAGAGACTCAGAGCAGTTAAAGGATTTGCTCCCAAGTCCCACTGCACACGCTGCCATTTCTGCTCAGCACAAAGTAAGGCTTTTCTACCAAAATTTATACACGGTGAAAACAGTGTTTCCCTAGCTCCAAGGCAGGTTTTCAGCTGGAAAATAAATTAACAGAAACTCTATTTTTTCCCCCCAAATACACAAACATATACATACACACACAGTCTCTTTGCAAACAACTGAGATTTTTCATAGGCTGAGGGAGTAGCAAGAAGAGACATATTTTTGTCTCCTTGGTAAAAATATATTGGCAGCATATCACTGAGTTGTAAAGATTGAGTAAGTACCAGAGCGTGGCACCGTTAAGAGAAGCGGGTTTTGGAAAGCTGCCCTTCGGCTGCCTGCACCCGTCTGCCAGGACCATCGCAGGGATGCTGCCCCGGGGGGGCTCTGCGTGTGGGACCCCAAACAGCCCATACAGGCTCCTGTGGAGGAAGAGGAGTTTGCAATACCTGGAAATGAGGGGCTGCCAGCTCTGCATCGTGCCAGATGAAGTGTCTGAAGGGGAGAGGAGCTGTAAATCTCCCCCTGTGCATGGCAGCATTCCCGGGCGGTCAGAGCTGCCTGAGCTGCGTACCTCTCGGGAGGTCTCGCCAAGGTGGTGACAAACTGGTCCTCTCCTGCTTTCAAAACTCAGCAGGAAATATGGTCCCCGAGATGCTGTTAGAAAAGGGCGGGGGGAGAGAGGAAGGACTGAGGAGGGAGGGCTGTGATGGAGTCAACGGCACAACTGCCGGGCATGGGGGCATCTGCCTTTTGTCCAGTCTTCCCAGCAAAAGAAAAATTGATGGCTTTCTCCTCCCGGCTGTGAACCTTCCCAGACACTTCCACGGCATCCTAGGACAGCAAAAAGCAATAAGCATTTCTGGTTATAATGGAAGATGTGCCTGGTGCTGATTAGGGCTGGGACTCTCAGATACATTAATTAAATCCAAGTCTGAGACCCCAGGTTGGCTTGCCCAAAGCTACCACCACCATTATCCTTCCCCAGTGCAGGTAGAGACATTTCATAGTAAAATGCAATTCTGAAAGTAAACTCTGAAATCTTGACAATAAAATATTTATGCATCTGTGCTTTAGTGCATTGTAATTTTGCATGGTATGCTTTGCTTTTCAAGACTGACTAGATTGAGGCACTTCTGATTCATTAAACACATTTTCCCAAATGCTGTTTCTACAACCATTGTTGGGCCATTGTGCTTAGCTGTATTTATTAGCTGGTGTAACAAGGAAGTTACATCTTCCATAAACCTGAGAGGTACCTGCTTAAATGCATTGCTCTGAATCTCAGCAGAGAAGAAAACAGTTCTAATGAATAATTAAAGCTTAAAGAGGTCATGCTGCTTTTGCAGTCTCATTTTTATTTGTCACTGCTTAGTTTGCATTAGGAAATAGAAAGTTTCAGGTGCAGGAGCCAAATGTGTTCATTTAAACAGATCTATTTGGTAGCCCTCTCCATTTTTATGTATTAGGTCATTTGTTAACTGCAATAATTTAAATCAGTCCTGGGAATTATAAGTTTCAGGCTCTTCATTTTCATCAGGCAACGGCTCTGTGCATCCCCTCACCTTCTGCCAGCAGCAGGAGGTCCGGCTCTCGGGCAGAGCAGAGCACTCACCGCGCTGGGCAGGGCTGCGGATGCAGGCAGAGCTGCTCAGGGAGGACCCGGGTCGCCATCTGGTCCCCGTCTCCACAGGCGCCACCAATCTGCCAAGCTCCTGCTCTCCTCCTAGGCCCTCTTCTCACCTCCGGCCACCCACCGCCCACCCTTCCCGTCTCCTCCTCCTCCTCAGCTCTCTCTCCCTCCCACTTTCTTCCAAGCTTCCTTTCCTCCTCCTCTGTGAACCACCTCCTCTTCCTCCCGGCTCTGCCCCAAAGCACTCCTTTTCCTCCTCCCTTTTTTACGCTGCTCTCTGCCTTCCTCCCCCAGGCCCTTATTCCCCCACAGCTGCTCATCATTTTCCCCCCCTTCCCAAAGACCAGCCTGCCCCATCTCCTGCAGGAGGCTGCCCACAGCCAGGGACATACCGGGGGGACACACATCCTCCGCCACCAAATGCCCGAGAGCCCTGAGCCAGCACCTACTCTCTATGAGGGTGGGGTTTGGGTTTCACATACTGCTGGGAATCAGGACTAACCAAATCAGTAATAACTCTAATTCAAGCTGAAGTCCTTCATATTTCCTTTATCTTTTCTTCCAGGGTATATTACTGTTGCAAAATATTTTTGTTCCTTTTATTTTTTTCACACTGGGACCTCATCTTTCTAAGCAGCAGTTCTGTTAGTTGTTCCCAGGGCATGAGTACCCAAGCCCTGAGTGTTCAATTAGACAACACAGCCTCTTGGATGCACCACACTAATCTCTCCGAGTGGAGTGTCCTTTCCACTAATACATCATGCAGATGATTTTTGAAACCTTTGCCTTGCATTTCCCAAATCCAGCCATCAGCAGGGTTTGGCAGTTAGACCCCTTTCTCCTAACCTTTAGAGTCCCGGTTGTCATCTGCCTTGTTTCAGTCCCACATCACTGATTGTGCATGATCAATCTCTAGAGGTTTAGCTTCTATGTATAACTCAACAAGCTGGCATAGAAATGAGGAAGACATGCTCCAAAATGAAGGCAGATCCAACTCAAGGTCACTGTATTATGAAGACAGACATATTGCAAGTATTCCCTTCAATTAAGATGATTTATGGAGTGAAATTTCCCTATTGCTTCTTCAATATCCAACTATTTTTCTAAATGCCATCATCTTATGATGAATCACCATGGGTTGAAGAGACGTGGAACCATTACAAGATTCCAAGAGTGTTCAAATATCCTGCATATTCCTAATCAGTTAACTAGTGACCTCCTGTATCACTGCTTTCCAACGTAACCTTCACTGGTTTTTCGTGAAAAAAAACTTTGTGGTGAGCGAATGAGCCAAAAGAAGGTTTGTAAAGAAAGAGTTCAGTTCTAGATGTCAGGTTACAGACGTTCCCTGCTATTAAAGCAGACAATAATTCATTTTATGCAGAAAGGTAATCATGTGATGCCTTGTAAACTTCTGCTACAGCAGGAGATCTCACAAGGAGTATCAATAATATGAACCATTTTTCTACTGACTAGCTCTGGAGGGTTTTTCCATTACAGAAGCATCCTGTGCATGCTACCCCAAACATCCCCAAGGATTACCCGGGGCCTCATTCTGAAGAGTCATTTCTTAAAATTTTAGACTGCTATATGGCAACTGCACATCTTGCCTGTTCTGAACTGAGGCTGTTTCGGGAACCTGAAAGAAATGGCGGTTTAAGAGGGTCTAAAAGTAGAAATTAAGAATGAGAAGGCAATAGCTCAAGGCTGCAAGTGTATGAAAGTTGAAGTGACAGAAGATATAGGGGACACATCACACATTGTACTGGGTATGTTTCATCTAGTTCAAGAGCAGTATTCATTCCCCAGACATGGCCATGACTATGTCTCAAATTACAAACTCAGTAGGGACTTTGAAGAGACATGACTGTCCATTTCCTTAAATTTCCTCCCCCAGGTAGTCACAAGCCATGACATAGGTTTAATAGACATACTGTGATCTTAAGAGGTGAAACCATCAAGCCTTGGTTGATCACCATGTTAATGAGGGAGAACTGATGACTTACTGAAGTAAGGGAAACCAGATGGATAAAAACCCAACTATCCCTCAAGGGAAACTTGATTCCAATTGCGCCAACACAGGAAAAAGCACAGTTTGACACTGCGAAAATAAACACGATTTGTCATTTTGCAGCATATGAACGCTTCATCAGACAAAAAGACTATCTGTTCTCAAAATTGCATCCGGTAAAATTTGGCATTTCGGCCCTCTCATAATGATTGATGGACTGGCAGCAATCTGCCTGAATGAGCAGTCTTTGTGCCAGTGAATGTATGTCAGGGTCAGGAATATTGCGGGGGAGAACGTGGATTTTAGTCCAAATCAAGACATGTCTGAATCCTAGCTAGCATACAGACCACCACAGCTTGTTTCCCATTGCTCTCTGAGGCGTTGCCTGTGACGGCCACCGTGTAGTTACAGTTGTGAATAACAAGTTAGTCTCTGACATAATTGGCCAAAAGCACTGTTGGTTACCAAGTACCTCTTAAATTAAGGCATTTTGGACTAGAACGCAAATGAGGGCTGAGAACTCGTTGGAGAATGACTTTCAGTTCAAAGCTGCGATGGGTGAGGATGCTCGCCTAAGAAGCCAGCACCAGTTGGTCTAACACTCCTCAAGTGTTAGACCAATTGTAGCTAAGGCAGAAAAGCTAACTACAAAACTCTAATGGAGGTTTCTATCCCAGCTCCAAATTCGTTTTAAAAGGGAGAGAACGGTTATATCAGCCACCCAGAAACAGCTTTGGCAAAGCAGTAGCAGAGCAAAGTATGGAAGTGAGTGGTGAGACAAACTTCCGGGCTGCCGGGATAAAGGACTGCGGCATGAGATGCAGGACAAGATGAGGTGTGAAGGCGGAACACAGCAAGTGTGGGCCGTGGTGGCAGATAGAAAAGCAGACACAGGAAAGTGAGTTAACAACCCTGCGACAACAAGAAATGTTGACAGTCTGTTGGGACTGAGCCAGGCATGGGAGCACCCGCTGTGGCAGGGCTAACTTAGCTCAAAAAAGTTCCTCAAGCAGCATCACCAGCATCGCCCCAAAAAAATCATGTTGAGGAATTGCCCCTCTTTCCCTGTGCAGATGATTTACAAAAGGCAAATAACCTGCTGAATAACCTCCGTCATGACTTCTGTGTCCCAAATGCTGGTTTATGAGAGGACCATTCAAAGAAAGTGGAAATTAAGTAGCTCAAAAGAACATGTAACATACAATTAACTCTTGCCTACTTTGCTGCTGCCCTACATTTCCCTGATACTATTGGTATTCACTGTTGAAGCACAAGGACACTTAGTACTTTTGGCAGCAGTTTTGTAATGACTGAAGAGAATTCAAAGGACAGCAGCCAGACACTGTGATGTGTTTTATTAGCTCCCAGATGTGCAGGTGAGGTGAATCTTCGGGAAATGAGTTTTGCTGCCACGGATTTTCTAACATCACTCCGGGTCTCAAATAAAATCTTATAATGGAACAAAGGGCTGTCATAGAATTTTAAAGTCATCTTTGGCAAAGCGTCTTTTCTGCATCTGTTCATTTCTTGCACAAGTGCACGACATCTTTGATGATATTTGCCCAGCTGAAAACAGAAGATTGGCTGCTGAGGCTGTATATACCCACGTGAATTAAAACTGAGTGAGCCTCTGTAGGCACTCCCCTGGATGCCTTCTGCTGTAGGTAGTCCACAATCTGGAGATGCTTTACCAGGCTGTACAAAATGGGGTTCAGGTGTTACGTTGTGGATTGCAGCACGCCGAAATAATATTGCTCAAAGAGTAACATTTTTCAAGCCAGAACTAGAAGTCACCACTCATCAACAGACTTCTTCACCACCTGAGCAAGATAAGTCTTCTGTGTGGCCAGCTTCTTCGGGCAGTGGTGAGCATCCACTGAAGTCTGGAGGAGACCAGCTAAGGCACCACATCTGGGCCTCGGGAAACCCAAGAGTGTTAGAAGAGAAAGAGTGGTCATGACATGAAGGTCAAACTGCCCAGGCGGGAGCCTTGCCGGTCACTATTTATGGCTGTGAAATTGGCACTCAGGTCAGTGGAGATGGGTCTTCAGAAATGTGGAGCATGAGCTCCACTGCAGCTTGAGACCACTGTAGAAAAAAACAATGAAAGGAATAGAGCAATGCAACCTTCATTCTGCAGGGATGTGGTGAAAGGAGAAGCTGTGAGCTGCCTCGGCTACCAACAGAGAGGGCTTTAGATGGGCTTTGTAGAGGAGCACCAAGGAGAGGCTGCAGACGGCAAAAGGCAACCGGATCAGACACTGCCACAGTGCAGACAAGTCGGTGAAAACAGATTATAATATGCTAGAGTAAATTCTTCAGAGTGGTGGTATAAGACAGTCTCTATGTGATAAATATGGGAGGGAGCATTAACTACTACACTAAGGTAAGAGAAGAGGTGGAGTGAGGTTAATGTTGGGACTGAGCATGTCAAATGACAAGATAAACTGGGACCTGTTCCTAGAGAAAACGTGCTTTTGCCAGAGTTGAGGGGAATGGCGAGTGCTAAGAGTAAAGGCTGGGGTGAGAGCAAGCGCAGTCCCCTGCCAACATCAGCTCATTCCCAAGCACGTGGGCAGAAGCAGCTGTGTCTCCTCCAGTGCCGCCACCGGGGCGGTCCAAGCCCTCATGAGGTGTTAAACACACCGGGAAAGGTGTTTTACTTTAAAAACATGTAAGAGGAGCGAGATAGAGCAGGCAGCAACAGCGACCAGTAGTTATTCACGTGGCACGGTGGGGAGGGATAAAAAGCGCTGAGCAGCGGAGGGTCTGTAGGCAGCGGAGGGGGAGGACTGGAAAAGGGGGAAATTCATGTCACAGCAGAAGACAAGAAAGTAAGGGACCTGAGGAGGAGTTTTGCTTTGCCCACCAGACAATTGAAAATAGATCAAAAGAAGAACCCAAGGGGTTTTTTAGAGCTGACAGCTCCCAAGGAAGAAAGTGGGGCAAATTTCATACATTTGAACATTTTAAAATCATTTTCTTTTTGCCCAGGAAGTAGATGGGGAGCAAACAAAGGAGAAGACCAGATTCTGATATCGCTGTTACTGGATGAGGCAGGTTTGAGTCCACTGCACTGAAATCAGAATCTGGCCCCTAAGCGGGCAGTTCAGCTCCCCTCAGTGAGAAACAAGTGAATTCTGAGCTATGGGATGAAAGCGAAGGAAAGGACCAGCTGGAGAGGGTGCTGGGCCATCTTGTCTAGACCGTGATTTTGCCAAGAAAGGTTGGACCAGATGATCCTTGAGGTCCCTTCCAACCTGGTATTCTATGATTCCATGATTCTATGACTTTAGAAGGAAAAATAGATCATTTTTTCACTGTCTCAACACCTGTAGAGAAATGTGGTAAGAATTCAGGGTAATTTCCTGAGTTTTAAAGACTCCGCTGAGCTGAATTTGCTTTAGCCTGACCATGACAAGCACGGACAGCTCGTGCTGGTCAGCTGGTTCATGGTACCTCACAAGCCCACATGTATGGGAATGGACTTCTAATCTTTTTAGATCCTAGGCATTTCCCGAAAACAAGACCTACCCTGGCAAAAGTATGACAATAACCCCAGGTACGTGCAGTGCTCTTCATCAAATCCACCTTCAGGATGAAGCAAAAATACAAATTGTCACGTGGACAAATATTTCCTGGGCTGGCAGGACTCAGGGGGTGTCAGACAGTATCTGTCTCAAAAAAACCTATGCTTTGAAGTTTCAGGTTTGTGAGGTTGTCACAACAGCCAAACTTTTCTCAAAGGCAGACACCCAATAAATGTGTATTTAACCTCCTGAGGCTTCTTTCCCTGCTGGCTCCATCCTCCATGGTGCTGAAGGCGGCGTTACAGCAGCAATGTGAGGTAGCAAATTCACATGGGGTGTGTTTTGCACACAACCTGCATCAATATTTCATGATTTCTTTTATAATGACAGCATTAAACGTCCTCTGGCAGAGGCTCACAGGATCTGTGCTCATTCAAGTAACTTAAGGACAGGCCTGTGAAATTCTCAGCAAACAGCAGGAGACAAATAATCGAACTCGGGACAATTTAACATAGAAAGTGCCAAGTTACAGAAAAATATCTAATGCTGTTCCTTGTGGCCTGAGTGGAGAGCTCCGGACCATAATAGTCCCTGTTTGAGCATCAGCACGACAAAGCGTGTTTTGAAAGTAAAAGGAGGGCCACCACCCATTCCTCTTTTCAAGGGTTATTTTATGGTGAAAGGAATGAAGAGAAAAGGAACTTAACTCGGCGGCTGCATTCGCTGTTGTGTGTCAATCCAGTGAGACAGGGGAGTTGTACTGGTGGATAATCAAAGAAATGAACACAGGGCACAGATAGACCCCACACTGTAAATTTTGCGGAGAGGAACATTTTTTGGCATCTGATCTTCTTTGCTCACTGTTGCTCAAATCACACTGCAAAAGATTTCAGAACTTGTCAGCAGTGAAATCTTCCTAAGGAAAAAAATATATAACCGTTTCTTTTCTCCCCTGGCAGAGTCCAGCACTGACATGCTCTCACTCACTATAAATAGAGGTTCTCCACTGTTGTCCAAGAGAAGTGCAAAGCCATGCCATTAAGGAAACCCAGTCCCACACAGCATGCTCAGATGGACACTGTGTTCAGACAACTTCTGTTACAACAGCCCCACTCTGCACGTCACGCTTTTCTTCTTGTCAGTGATGTTATCTGTCAGTCAGCCTTCTCTGTGCTGATATATTCAGAAAACTTGTCATTTAAAGATTCAGATATTCAAGTGTTGCAGTAAATCAGGCTAACGATTGGCTCTGGAACTGAAGCACAGCATTTAATCACAGAATAGATGCAACAAGCAGAACCACCGGGCCAGATTTCCCATGGCTCCTTACTAATTGCCTTATTTTTAATATACAGTCAGCTCCTTGCAACTTGTACTCCCTGTATCTGCAAGCACTTGCTCTCAAATGATCTCGAAAATCACAGAATCACAGAATCATTTTCTTCCATGTCTTCAAACCATCCCAGAAGACCCACATTTACCAGAAGGAAATCAGCTGGTAAGTGGGATTTTAGGCTGGACAAGTATGGGGTATATTTACCTGCCCACAGGTAATTGCTGTAGCCATGCAACCACTTCTGCGTCTGACATTCATAGCACTCATTCCATCAGCATAACCCCTCTCAGGAGAAAACCCTGCTTATCTCTATTAATAGTGTGCACGTGTGTGCACTGAGTATCTGTAGCTGCTCAAGAGCTACAAGAATGCAGTGTGTTGGCACAGAAGAGTTTGCTCCACAGAGGTTGCAAATGTCTGGTGAGACATGAGAACGTAAGAAAAGCTTCTCAGTCTAGTCCCAAAACTGATGTTTTACTGCATAGTCTCACCAACAAGGGCGGTCGAGAGGGCTGGTAGATGAAATAGTTAATTGAGCAATAGCTCTGCGGAAGCTGTTGATGGAGAAGGAGGCAGCAGCTCAACCCATCTATCCTCATGTGTCTCCCACTGCTATCAGATATCACCTCCCGTAAGCTTGAGCTCAGAGCAAGGAGACGAAAATTGCTATTGACAGAAGTAGCCCTCAGACAAGGTCCTCTGCTGCAAAGCTGCTAGCGTCTTGTGTGGTGGAAACCTATTTTAAATTACAACAGAACAGTAATGTTATGGAAAGATCTTGGTTTATATAGTTTTCCATATTAGGGGGGAGGAGAAAACAAAAGTACAGCCTGTCTTGACAAATATTGTCAGACATTTAAGTGCTCGATCTTCCAGTGCTGATTTGTGCAAACACTTCCAGGGCATCAGGGAATGTTGTCATTGATAAATACTAACCACAGGAAATGGCCGTTTCAAAGACATGGCAGAGGGTATGGCCGACAACGTGATCATGTAATGCATGGCCACAAAGTTAATAAACATTTGCATCCTACAGCATTAACCATCGCTCTCAGTCATCAAAAAATAAAACCCCAGTGAACAATTCTGCAGTGGTGCAGGCAGGGTTATTAAAGCATTATTTGAGAAAGAGCAAGGAGAAGGTAGTATGTCATCAGAATTTGGGATCGCTACTTTGATTTACTGTTGAAAACTCTATGTACTTTGAGATCTCAAACCCCAAAACAAAGCTTAATCTTCACTTAGGAACTACAATTCCCTCCCTTATCACATTATCTGAGTACATCACACTCTAATTATAGTTATCTGAACAACACTTAGTGAGATTGGGAAGTACTAACCTTGTCGGAGAAGCCCTTGAACACAGAGTAAAACCAAGTCAGAAACAGATTTTAGTTTTTAAATGCCAGCTAAGAACACTGCAACCAGTGGAAAAAAAATGTTGCACCATCAGCAACACCTCAGAAAATTTGCCTCTTCATTGTCATTAACCCAGATCCTGAAGTCCTGGCTCAAAATTCAGAACAAAGTTATTATTATGAGGAAAAAATGCATTATAATATTTGTATTTCTAAAAGCATCATTTAAAACATATCAGTAATCATTCAAAAAAAGGAGGAGTACTCACAGCATCTCAGTGGGATATTATATCTTGCTCTCAAGAGGTATCCAGAAGTGCTTCTCAGTATTTTAGTATCTGTTAGGCAGTGATTGCAGTTTATTTGTCTCTCTCTAGTGGCTACAGCAGTAGGAGTTAAATATTCCATCTTCCTGTCCAAAGGATATAAGGAACTGTATCCCCATAACTCAAGGAAAGAAGAAAATCTCTCTTTCGCGTCACGTCCTGGTGTGGGAAAGGGCCCGTGTGTGCCTTTACTAAGCGTGGACCAGGGGCCGCCTTTGTCTACACATTTCTTTGTGACATCGTCTGTGAAGCCTTTGAGAAGAGCTTCAAGTTGTTCACACCTTGTGCAGATGCTGCAGAATGGTTGTTTCTGAATTTAATTGAGGCATTTCCTTTTGTGCCACCTCTTCTATTCCAAGGCTTTTACTCTTTTGCATCTCAATGCACAGAGCCGAGTAGTCCATCAAATCTCAGTTTTGCTTTGTTTTTATTTTTTTGTGTGTAAGTACAAGTCAGCGGCTGCTGTTGTGCTTTTAAACCTGACCACTGCTTCAATAGCTTCCACCCAGCTAGTTTTAATTTTTCCCCAATCTGAGTTTCAAAGTCCATCATTATGGAAAAAAAGGTATTGTTACATTTCCTGGCAAGACTTTGTTTCTGATACTTTGTGGGTTAAAAGGGCCCTCAATACCCTGTAGATCACCAGAGTTCTTGACAGCAACTTCAAGCCTCACTGAGAGTTTAACGAGCTGCTGCTGAGTTAGATGACACCTGTGAAGTTTATGGAAAAAATTTATCCAGTCTGCTGCTGTTATTAGCCATCCAATACCATAGACACCAGAGAGGGCCCTGAACCAATATCTGTGATCTGAACTACAGCAAAAATATTGGGAAGAAATTTTGATTCCCAGGCTTTGATACAGGTCCAAATTTCACAGTCACTTGCTACATCTATAAAATTTGGCCAGAATGACCAATCCCAGTATTCCTAAAAACTGGAAGTAGAAAGGAACTCTCAAGCTTGGCTAGAGTTTTCTGTTTGGGGCTAATTATCCACTTTTTTCATCTCTGCTAGACTTGCTAATACTCTTTCATGTGAAAGGCTCCAGATACAAGCAGCAGCAAATTGAGGTCTCCAACCATGAAAGAGGAAAATCCCAGACGCTGCTAATACCAACCCATCCTGCCTTGCTGCTGCGCTTCAGTCCTGCGGGGAAAGGTTTGGCTTCCTGGCCTCCCTGGAAGAGCAAGTTCTGCTGAGGGGCCCATTTCATTCTGAAGTTTAATAACATAAGGCTGTTTTACAGGGGCCAAAACTCCCCATCAATCCATCAGTGCTGCAAACAGAAAAGGCTTGGAGAACAATTCAGTCTTGCAGACTTCTTGTCTCTTAACTGAGTTTCTGGAAGTGGAACATTTATTTGGGCTGTTGCCCATGTCCATGCTCTGTGAACGTGCAAATTCACAAGGAGCTCAGTTACCTGTGATACTTTTGCGTCAGCTCCGGATAAATTCAACCAACTTACCTTAAAAGTTATTGGAGAAGTACATACAGAGTGAGAGATGGCCCCACCTATATGCTCACAAGAACAGAGTGATTGACATGCTTATTTCCATACGAAATTAGGGTGAGAAGATTATTTAGATTTTTTTCTTTAATGAATAGGAGAGGATAAAAGCCAGTCTCTGAATGTATTTCTTCTAAATTGGCACACTATAATGAAGAGACTCAAAGAAATGACCATCCAGTCTCAAAGGCCCTGTTAAACTGGGAGTGATTTACTTTCATTGCATGAACTGCCATAAAATTAAGCACTGGGATCTTTAAAATCTGAATTTTGGATTGCCTTGCTGGAGAGCCGTCAGGAGCAGCACACCAGCCGATGGCACGCAGAGGCAGGCATGGGCGAACGCGCTTTGCAGGAGCAGTCCCAGCTGAAGTGCTCTCCTCCGCCTGGCAGACGGGGCAGGTGTGTCATCTCCAGAAGTGACGTGAGCCACTTACTTCTTGTTCACAGCCTTTGAAGTGCTGTGCACAGACAGCCTGAGCCATTACCACATTTGGAGCAGATCCATCATTTACTGGAAGAATTAAACGCACTCTAGTAGCAAACCTGCAGTTGACACTCACAGGGTGCAATTGAAATCCTCCGGATTAGTAATTCTTTTGAGATCTTTGTAATCATTGGTAATAGGTAGTGAAATAAATCCACATTTATATCCTACAGACTGCAGCTGTGCTTCTGTTAAAGTAGTGTTAAGTGATGGTTTTTAAATCCTTCTGCCAGCTCAAGCTGTAAGCACCGACACTCCTGTGCAGAGGATAACTCATCCTGCCTGATGTGTGTTCCTGAGCAGGAAAGCGCTGGTTAATGAATAATGAAAGCACCGGGGCAGAGCTGCACTCCTGGCTCGGCTCCTGCGGCAGCGCCCTGGGGAGAGGTCCCCGCAGCAGCAGCCCCGGCTGCAGCTGGGACTGGATGTGGCTGTGGATAACCAGCGTAGAAAATAATGCAAAATACTAATGTAAAGCTTTCCACAGCTGGACAAAGTGCTCAACCTCATCTTGTTCAGTCGAGCGAGGGGTTCATCTGGCCAACGCTGGCGTTGTTCCTTCAGGTATCAGGAGTGCACGCTCACACCCTGACTTACTGCACAGGCTCCCAGTTAACTAAACAAATATGCCATTAAAAGCTGAACCAACCTTGAGGGGGACATACGGGTTTAAATTGCAGCAGGAAGAGATTTATGGACTTGTTTTCCAAGCCTAGAGAGTAATTGAAGCAGCTTCAGAGAGTTCAGCTCTGATGAGGGAAGCCAGTGCTTCACTGGGGGCGAGACAGGAGGGGTGACGGGTGCTGGATTGGCACTCGGCTTTGCCATGGAGCCCCAGCCATGGAGCAGGGACCCAGAGTGACAGTCACTCTAGGAACAAAAAGAAGCTTTGCAAACTTGGTATGCTTGTAAGATAAGCACTGCGCTGATAAAGTAAAGCACAGAGAGATTAAAAAATTCAAGAGAATGATATTAGTGGCAGACTGAAGAAAAGAGCATCCTGGCTCTCCCTTCCTTCAGCTAGTCTTCTGCCTAATCTGCCCAAAATTTGTCACCTCAGAGATGGTTTCTTGATGGCATTGAAAAAATCAGTGACCAACTCAACAGGAGAATAATTTACTTACACAGCCTGTGAGGAAAAGGAAATAAAGCAGAGCTGGCAGAAGTGCATTTACCCAGTTCTATTCCTTATATTTTACATTTGCTTTGTTTTCATTTAGGTATCTACAAAGGACATTGCTTCCGAATCAACCACTTCCCTGAAGACAATGACTATGACCATGACAGCTCAGAATACCTTCTCCGTAAGTGAAAAGTAATACCTAGTACACATGATTAACAGACATGGCCAGAGAGACTTTCCTGGGTTTCTCTTCTGTGGAGTCCAATCCAAGTCTTACTCATTGCAAGAGACTGTCCCAAACCTGGTGGCATGCAGCAGTAGTGACATATGTCCAGTTCACGCTGCAGCTGACGCAACCATGACACTCAGGGACCCCCCATATCAAGGGTTTTCTTCACCCAAAGGAACACACACAACTGTGGTGCCCATTCTCTAAACATTATATGGAAATTTTTCAAATGAAAACTACAGCAATCATTCCCGCACTGGCGAGGGTATTTTACAGAGGGAGTATTTAATCGATTAGTGTATCAAAACAGGTTTGAGGAGTGGGTTCCAGCCCATTAGGAACCTTTTCCTAATGCTTAAATCCAACCCCTATGCAGGCCTCATCCTTTGCTGCTGCTGAACCACCTCCCCCTGCAGTGAAAATACTGCGTTGTAGGAAGGAAGCTGGAATTTCTGCAGCTAATGGCAAAATCTCGGCATGAACTCGGGCTGTGGCTCCCCTGCATGGGCAGCCAGCCATTGCTGCTCCATGCAATCCCCCACAAAAGTAATTTCATCCACCAACGTGGCGCTTAAAATAAGGGCCATTGTTTCATCTCCTCTGGACGACCATTCCCTCAGCTGATGGACTAGGAACCCGAGTGTGAAACTTCATGAATCCTGCAAAGCTGGAGTTAGATTTCCCCTTCCCCAGAGGATGCCTTGCCTAGTTGTTCCTTTTGAACAAAAGAGCTGACCAGCCAAGCTGAAAGCAATGCCCTTTACCAGAGAAAGGAACTGCAGTTCAGAAGGTGTTGGGAAAGCTTCAGGGAGCAATGAATGACGCTGCTGCCTGATACACCCAGCAAGGCAAAACACTCCTCAATTATACTGCTATTAATTACCTGAAACACCACTTAGAGAACCACTCTGCCCTTCTGCTCACCCGTGGGAAACAACTTCTGGTTGCTAACACAAGAAGAAAAAATAAAAATCTCCGAAAAGTACACTTTAGCAGAAGACCTAGATTTTTTTTCATCTTTACTCTTGTCAATTTAGATCAGTCATAGCGCTTGGGTGACATGATTTCAGTGCTCAGGCGAAGGCAGACTAGCACCGTGAGCACGGCTGCATTTATCTTTCATACAAAGCTTTGGAACTAATGTGAAATTGATGCAAAGTCAGCCTTAGGAAAGAAACATTAGTAAGAGGACTGTAAAGGAAAGAAGAATTACGTAGCATCTTGATGAAAATGTATTATGCCTTCGTTATTTGGAGAAAATATAGAACTGGGAAAAACAGTCTACAGCTCCTCAGTGAGACATGAGATCGGTAAATTGTTTGGAAGTATACTTGTGACGGGCGTTCCTAAAAGCTGTTTTCCAAAGTGACTAAGTATAGACCTTAAAAACAAGTTAGTCCAACCCTTTACGTCTTCTGCAAAATCAGGCTGCCGCTGCTCCCCCGCGGAGGAGAGCTTGTCCTCGCGTACTCTGCACAATAACAGGACTCCTCTGCTTTAGCTTTTACAAGAAAAACTGCAGCTCCACTTAAAATGTGTATGGTTGATTTAGAGATTACTGAAAGGTTAAGTATCTAAATCCAGAAGAGATGAGCTCATACGTATATGTAATGGGGACCAAATCATTGTCTAACCAGACATGGACAAGAGGATCTTTGCATCCTGTTTCAAAGGAGACGTGAGAGCTTCCGTCCCGTTTTTGCCCTCTGTGCAACACCTTTGGAATCTGCTGTCTCCATATCACACACCGTGCTTTGTAGCCATTTCTTGGCACAAGTCTCCTGGAGGGCCATGTTGGGGATAACCCTTATTTCTCCTGTCTGGCTTAGACGAAGACATCAACACTGTGTGCATCTTGTGCTCCTGACAGAACATGTGCAGGGTCTCAGCCTGCTCCACAGTGACCAATCTAATATAGAACCATAGAATCCCAGACTGGTTTGAGTTGGAAGGGACCTTAAAGCCCCCCCAGTGCCACCCTCTGCCCTGGGCAGGGACACCTCCCACCAGACCAGGTGGCTCCAAGCCCCCTCCAACCTGGCCTTGAACCCCTCCAGGGATGGGGCAGCCACAGCTTCTCTGGGAAACCTGGGCCAGGCTCTCACCACCCTCACAGCAAAGAATTCCTTCCAAATATCTAATCTAAATCTCCCCTCTTTCAGTTTAAAATCATTACGCTCCCTGATCAAGAGTCCCTCCCCAGCTTTCCTGTAGGCCCCCTTTATAGGCTTCAGATAAATATAAACACTATGGTGTTAGCAGAATTGTGCCCTCATTGAAAATCCTGTTGAAATCAGTGAAAAAATGACTGATTTTGGGAGACTTTAGTCCGAAGTGTGGGTAAGAACAGAAGTTCAGATTTTGCCCTTCAGCATTCAGGCTGCTCCCTGCAAAGCCAAGCGAACAACAGCCATGGTGACAACTGACATGTGCAAAGGAGCTCAAACAAGACCCCTCCTATTCAACCTTCCCTGTGACAACACACGCCAATCTGTTTGTCTGAAAATAAAAAAAAAAAAATCCCCTTCACATGTCTGTACAGAGCTCCAGCAACTGGCAGGGACATCGCTGCCCATGTGGTCTCCAGGGCGGCTACGTGCATCACCCAACTGCATATGTGTGCTCTGGCTTCCCTCCTCTCCCACCTTTCTGCAGGCACTCGGAAACCAAGCTGCTCCCACCCAGCTCTGCAGGAGCACATGCACCTCTCCCTTTGCAGAAGAGGGGGTTTCAACCATCCTCATCCTCATGGCATGCATGAGGATGCCGGAGCTCTGCAGCCATGAGGAGGGGGACTGGGGACCCTGCTCAGGGCATGGCTACACTTTCACACACTTCTTCCCTGCACACTGTAGCATCCCAGCTGTATATCCATTCCCTGGGTGCTATAGCATCCCCACTAAATGTCCATTCCCTGCACGCTACAGCACCCATGCATGGCATCCCCGTTTTAAAGCCAGTTGCTTGGCTCCTGCCTTTGGGAGGAGAATAAAAGCGCTTCACCGAAGGAGGTGTCACAAGGCATAGTGGTGCAGAGCAGCCGATGCGAACAGACAGGACAGTAAACAAGAAAAAAAAAAAAAAGCAGGGGAGAAAGCAAAAACCACATTGCCTTAATGTTTTTTGATGTGCTGTCATTTTATTACCAGTATTGAGAGATATGTGTAAAATCTGCATGCTACCTATGAGCTTCCCTTTAAATTTCAGAGTAAAAAGTACACATTGTAGGAAAAAATATACTGTAGAGTTTTACAGGAAGAGAACACTATGGTTTTAGTTTCTCTTCACATTAATTACCTAATATAGAAAAACTATCTCTGGAGATTATTGCTACAAGTAGAACAACCCACCCCCTATATTTGGCATGTCTGGCAAGTTCCTTCTGACGATGTCACCGAACCATTTGAGGAAAGCTCTTTGATTTAATTGAACTCATTATAAACAGCATGATCGTAAGAAATAGGAAACAACAGCCAGAAGGGGTGTGCCACAGAAGATTTTAAGCCTGTGCTGCCTTTTTCCAGGGCACTAACAGACAGACAGCGATTTGGGGTGCCTTCATCTCTTGATATCTTTTTCAATAAATGACCCCAAAGTCAAAGCACTGTCACTTCGTACCACACACGTGGGGATACAGCCAGGACAAGGGAATGGGCTCTCAATGCTCAACGGGCTTTGACTGCAGACCTTACACCTCGTTACAATTATTGCAAGACACTGTCTGAATAGTAATGCCCCTGACTGAATCGGGTTTGGAGCTGGTTAGAAAATGGCCCATGTAAAGAATGCGTGAAGCGGCGTTTGCCAGTTCTGGAAGGAGGCAGGCTTTTCTCACTGTTGCAGATTGATACGGGTGTAAGCTTCCCAGGCAGGGACTGTCTTTTTTGCTTTATGTTTGCACCATCCTAACGAGGGCTGGGCCCATTGCTGGGGCTCCCAGGGCTTTGCAGCACACACAGAAGCGATGCTGTTATTAAATGCCCAGCCCTGTCCCTCTTGCAGTCAGTGGGAGCTTTGCCACCAGTTACCAGGGGAATCGTTAGGAAGCAATTCATGAAATTGGGAATGCCATGGCCATCAAAAGTAAAATGAGAAAGCATCAGCTGTAACATCTGGCTGTTTCTCCTCGGGAAACAGGCGCCGCTCGCTGTGCGTCAGCCAGGGAGATGGCACCCGGGAGAGCCGCATCGCTCCTGGCACCGCATCGGCAGAGCGGTCCAGATGGCAGCTTTATCCTCTCCGTGCACTCAGCCCTGAGGGTCCCTGTGTCCTCCTGGTGTGCTGCGGGGCTTCCACCCCTCCCTGACAGCAGCCTCTGGCCCCCACCCACCGTGGGCATCCCCACACCCCGACACCAACTCACCCTGCCGGGACTCCCCATGCACCTTTGCCTTTCCACAGGCCCCAGCTTTGGGACAATCCTGTTTTTCAAAGCAGTATTCAGCATCTTATTTCCCCTTCTTCAAAAAAATCCCCTTTCTGTAACAATAGAACTCACTCTGCCTTTCAGGAATGCCTGCCAGGTTTTGGCCCTTCGGTTTTTACAATCCAGACTTCTCTCTTCTTGTGCCCGTTTATTTTTCCTCAGCCTTTTTGTTCCCTCCCTCCAGCTTCCCTTTAAATTGCTGCTTAGTCTTATAGTGACCCGATTTTGAAAGCTGGCTTGTTTTAATTTTTTTTTCAGGGATTTTACAGCCCATCCTGGTGAATGGACTGAAGCATACAGAATTTTAAATTACTCTACTTAGCTGTCAGGAGACTAAACACGAACATCTGAGACACACTTGTTAAAATTTCTTCCTTAGAAATCGGAAAGGTTTCAATGTCCTTAATATTCAGCAAAACAAAAAGGGGTTATTAGCTCTGCTGGCTGGTAACAGGAACATTGCAGACTTCAAGAGCTGTAATTTACTCACCAAGGAACAGATCCTGCTCAAGCCATCCCCAAAGGTTGTAGGGTTCATAGCCAGCTCATGAATCTTTCAGTGCCACTCCCTGTGTGATGCTGGGTCTTGCTGTCACTTACCTCATGGTTTGTTAGAGCGTGGTGGCATCAGGTAATGGCAGTAACGCTGGACTTCCTAGGAGAAAGCTCAGAAGATTTCAGCTACTCAGCTGAGAGTATCTGTGCCATGTTGGCCACCTACCCATGGCCTCAGCTCCCAAAAACATGCCCAGAAATGCAGAATCATGATAATGCCAGCAAAAGATGCAGGGGGGAGAGGAGTTGAGACTTTATAATCTCCACACTTGTACCTGAGGAGGCATCTGAAATGATTCCTGCCTGTCTTGGTTTTCTACCTGTCTCCCCTTCAGGCATCGTCCGTGCCTCCAGTGTGTTCCCCATCCTAAGCACAATATTGCTGTTGCTGGGAGGACTCTGTGTCGGAGCAGGAAGGATTTACAACAGCAAAAACAACATTATTCTCAGCGCTGGTATTCTCTTTGTTGCAGCAGGTATGTTCTCCTCAAATTGAGTCCTCAAGAAGTGTTGCCTTTTTGAACTGAGAAAGACTGTGGAAAAGCTTGTTGGCGGTTTTCTCCCTGGACCCTTTTCCTGGATCAAGGACACTAGCAACATCACACTAGGCCAATTTCTTAAGAAAGAGCTTTTTGAAGCTCTACAATAAATTTATTCTAGAAAAGCTTTCAGTTTTCCTGAAAAAGGAAGCTAAAGTCAGTAACAGGCAGGTTTTACGCTATTTAAAATGTATTAAACATTAGATGAATCAGGTGCCTCTTACATCCAGGGCCTTTTTATTTTTCTTTTATATGATGGCAGAAAAATTTCACCAATGATGGGTGAGCCCGTTTTTCACACTAGAAACATCTGAGAGAATCAGCCACTTTGTTAATAGCTTTCCCTGAAGCTCGGATTAAGCATGCTGCATTTAGATGAAAATTCAGCAAGGTGGAAGAGAACTTATCTTGATCAAGGTGAACAGCCATAGCCCTGAGCTCAAAATGTATTTTTATTATTATTCTGAATGTTAGAATCCCACTAACAATACTAGCAAGCTCCCATAAGCTACCTCTTTCCCACTGTGACAATGAAGAGATGGGGACAACTCCTGCTGAATATTTTGGGATCCATGCAACCCAGACGTGGGTCTATTCTTTGGTTTTCAAGAATAAATGAAATCTTGAGATAAATGAAAGAGTAAATAGATGTAATAAAATTTCCTGGTCATAAACCTTCAACCATTCAGGTCCAGAAAAGTAATGTGGCTTGAATTTTCTCTTCCCAGCCACATGACCGCTGATTTATGTTTTTCTCTCTCTAGGACTAAGTAATATCATAGGGATCATTGTCTACATATCAAGTAATGCAGGTGACCCAAGTGACAAGCGAGATGAGGACAAAAAGAACCATTACAACTATGGTTGGTCTTTTTATTTTGGAGCCTTGTCTTTTATCGTGGCCGAAACCATAGGTGTTCTGGCTGTGAACATTTATATTGAGAAGAACAAAGAGCTGAGGTTTAAGACCAAGAGGGAATTCCTTAAGACTTCTTCCAGTTCTCCTTATGCCAGGATGCCAAGTTATAGGTACAGGAGGCGGAGATCCAGATCCAGTTCTCGATCTACAGAGCCTTCTCCATCTAGAGACATTTCTCCAGTTGGCATGAAGATAGCAAGCACCATTCCCATGAACGAAATTTCCATGTACACCCTTTCCAGAGAGCCTTTGAAGGTTACAACAGCTGCCAGCTACAACGCAGACCAAGAAGCCAGTTTTCTGCAGGTTCACAACTTCCTTCAGAAGGAATTTAAGGAAGGACTCCATGTCAACATGGTCAACAGGAGAACAACACCTGTTTGAAGTACCTTTCTTCGTCATGCTTTTTTAAGAAATATTGAAACAGAATGGATCTGTCATGAAAGAGAAGGAGCGATGACAAAATACCCTCTCACCTCTTTAATTGTGGCGTGTGTGGAGATCCTCTGGACCAACATAAAGATATTACATGCTCGTAGCTTTTTCTGAAGCTATCCGAAGTTTGTTTCTTTCAGTTCTTGGTGTCATGAGATGACGGCGATTCATGTTCCTGCACTTTTGTAGTGTGTACAAAGCCTTGGAGAAACTGCAAAGGAGTTGTCACCGGTGTATTTTAAAGGATTACAGAAAAAATTGTTGTACAACTTTTTTTTTTCTAAAAATTGAGATCCCTTAAATACAAACTCACAAATATAATTTATAACCAAGCCCAAGGATGAATACAAACTACTCATCAAGTGAGCCACCTTCCTTTGACACAGCATAAGCTTTGCATCTTTCAAAAAAAAAAAAAAAAAGAAAAAAAAGAAGAAAAAAAAAAGAAAAAAAGAAAGTATTTTTGAAGGCAACACTTTCTAAAACTGATCTGTGCTCCTGAAACCGTAGAGCACCCACAGACTGAGCATTACAGACTCCCTGATGGGGTGGTAAGGGGGTCTCCCATTTCTGGGTGTAAGGCATCCCTCCAGGCAATGCAGGTGGGGGAGAAGAGGGTGGGTGCATCTCGAAACACCTGGAAAGGGAAGGATTAAAGTAGGTGGGACTTGAGCATCTTTGCAAATATCATTTCTTGCCTAACATTTAGAAAACTTGAATTCTCATTTTGACTAGCCCTAGTGCCTGATCCGGCAAGGTGCTGAGTGCTGTCTGTCAGGAGCCCCTATAGACTACGTATAGCAAGAGCGAGCAGCAGAGCTGAGCCGGGGTGGCCAAGGCGCCAGTTCCCCACGACTGCATTCCTGTTTTCCTTACTGCTTCACAAGTGCAACACTAACGCTACTGGAAACTAAGATATCCAAGCAACGTGTGTAAGAAAACAAGAAGCTAATACATTTGGACTAGCAAAACTTCCTGCAGCAATGGGAACTGAGTGTTAACAGAACGGATGACAACTTTGTATTTTTTAAAATAGAACAAAAATAATCACCGTTTATGAGATATTTATTAAACTCTTTTTATTATGAATAAGTGCCGCATGGTGCAAGGTATAGTTGCTTTTAGATGGAAATGGTGGTTCAACCTAATTTAATTTATTTTGTAATGGTGAATCTACTTGCGTGCAGAGAGCCCACAGAAAACTCTATGCATCATCTAAGGGGGGAACTAATTTGTACCCTTTGTTTTTCTGTACGTTTCTAAAAAAGTCTGAAATATTTTTTTTCTTTTAACTTCCTGCTTTCATTTTTTACACTTAGGCTTGGAATCTCAAAGCTTGAGGGCCTGACTCAAAGGTAATTTAATTTAATAGTATTCATGTTGATTTCAGTGACCACTTGACCAAGCCATATGAGAATGAGGTGCCCGATTCCCCCGGATGAATTAGGTGCAGTGAGAGAGGAGCATCTAATTCCTGTAGATTGCTTTGGATATACCCGTCATCTTTGCCCAGAAAATCTCTGCTACCAGAAGACTAGAGAAGTGCTGACAAGAGAAAAATCATGATTTGGAAATCTTGGGTCACTGATGGTGGGAGATTTCAGCCAAACTGTTAAAACCTCTTTAGTCTTAATTTATGCTGTGATGGCCACAGTGTCAGCGGCTCAGTGGTGGTTTGGATACGAGGATTTCAGCTAGTGGAACCAAGTTCTCCAGGAAATCCCTGGAGGAGCTGCCTTAACATCCCAAAAAACAAGTTGAACCCCCTCTTCCCCCCGCCCAAATAAACCCTGCCTAAGCCTCTCTCCTTGCAAGAACTAAGACACAATTCTCATTTTTAAGCAAAAGTCTTCCCCTAGTCGCTGTTAAGCTCTGCTTTGCCCTCAGCCTGGCAGAGCAGCATCATTATTTTGGTGGAGGTGGGTTGGAGCCTTCATCCCTGCTTATTAAGAGTTTCCATTCAGGTTAAAACTCTGCTGGGATCCTTTTAAAACTTCTGAACTCTGAGAGCTAAAGCGGATGGAGTGATGGGAACGATTTTAAAGTAGAAAATGTTGTGCTACTTTCTGTATCAACACGCTATGGAGAAAGATGTAACACAAGATTTTTAAAAAAATTCAGAGGCAGACAAGAAAACTTTTTTACCTACTTTTCGGCTAGGACAACATAAAAGAGTTCTAAAATTATTAAAGTTCTTGATGAAAGGTTTTTTTTACAAGAATCTTTATGCTTTCAAACAATAAATTATTTCCTACTTTTTGAGACTTCGTAATATTAAAATCTTTGATTAGCTATGATAGAAGTAGAAGTTTGCAATGAAAAAAAAACCTTCTGTCTCATTAGTGTGTCATACTAAGTGCTAATTAATTTACATCTAATTATAGTCGATGTATTTTTCAAGTGCAATTTCCCAGAACTATTTGTTTCCCACTGTGTTAATAAACTAATAGTTAGAAATAAGTCCTCATCCGTGTTTACTGTAATTAAGAATAAAACCATTCCCTTTAAAACCAGGAGTTAGATATAGGCTGTTTTTCTAAACTTATGTACATTGAACTGGAAGTTGACAGTGTGAGGTTTGCTTCACACATTGGTTTTGTTCTTTTAATCGTCCTTCTCCAGTGAACGTGTTTAAAACCAACCATCTGGTTCCAGCCAGAGTCCAAAGCTTTTCTAGAGCCCAGACCATACCTGCAGAAGCACGTGCAGTATTTTTACACCACGTCAGCAAAAAAAGTCTTGCCAAGCGTTTCGAGATTTTTTTTTTTTTCCAGAGCCTCCTCCCCCTGAGCAGGGCTGGTTTCAGCAGCTCTCTGAGCACGATGCCCTGCTTCAGTCCAAGCCAGAGCATCTGCCCCTTCTCCAGCAGGGACCTCAGAAGAGTGGAGCTGGGTAGGGCAGCGTTCATGGGATGCTCACGGGATATGGGATCTGGGCAGGGAACAAAGATAAAGGGAGATAAAGGGGACCAGAACTGTCATCCTGTAGGAGAACAGGGGCTGTGATTGAAAACTCATGGTCTATATCAAATGTCAGAGCAGTAATTCGTTCAACCAAAGCAGAAAAAAATGTGGTTTCAGTTTAAAATTTCAGTTTAAAAATATCCTCCAAAAATCAATCTTTTCCTGTGGAAAACTTTGATTCTGACAAAACTGAAAAATTTGCAGCGTTCCTGTTCATGAACAGTGTCTTGCTGCATGGCTGATCTATCTGAACAGAATCAGATTGTGCTCAGACTTTGAAACCACTCAGTAAGAGTTAAAAAAAATAAAATCATCTGTTCTTCCACATCTCTCTGGTTTCCCTGGACAGCACTGAAAAAAAATTAGCCCCCATTTCTTAATAAGGCCTGCAGATATCAACATCATATCATTAACAATAATCGGTCTTTTGGTATTATGCTATAACATACTGTAAGAGCAGACCTGAAAAAAAAAAAGGCTATTGAATCAGATTCGATTTTCTGAGAAACAGTTTCAGGTATATCGCCAGTGCTCTCTTCCTAGTTTCTTATACACAATAGGAGTAAAATGAGAAATCACTTCATATGTCCGTACATCTAACAATAAACTATTTTTATATTTCCTTTCCTTTCTGTATGGATCACATATCCACAAGGGCTAATATATCATGTCCCTTGAGGTTACATTTCTGTCTGCAGTTCTAAAGTGTTATTTCCACTGTGCTTCAGTTCTACTGGTATAATCACAACCATGTATAATGTACTTAATCCTTGCTTTTTAAATAAACCATTTTAAATGTATTCATTTTTGTGTGTAGAAAGGTATATAGATTTTTAACTTCCAGATTCTCTGAGCTGAGATGTCTGTGTTTATTTTTACACATTTCTACCCCTTTTGATTGCAGCTGGGGATGTTAGTGAAAGCCAATATATCAGAGAAAAAAAAATATTCTTGTGGTGCCACAGACCACAAAATCTCCAAGATAGGCTCCCATCACAACATTTCGAGGCATTTGGGTAGGAAACTAAGAAAAACCTTCTATTTTCCAGCTTGAACTTGGCCCATATGAGACACGCTCTGGTTTAGGTGCCCGGCTTGAGGCTGGTATGTTGGCCAGAGGCGCTGCAAGTCACCATCAGCACAAATAAACCAGTGTCTTCTGAAGTCCTAGCCCCGAGCCTGTGCTTTGCCTCCACCTTTTGAGGTTTCATGTGAATTCACTTCAGAGCATCCTCCTCTCCCTGCTCTTGACAGTTTTGCCTGAAGAAAGCTCGACCCCCACATGCCAAAGCTCCACAAAAGCCTTGTTCTAATCACCACCATGAAATCCTGGTGTACGAGTGGCACCGAACACGGGTCGGCAGCTCAGCAGCCTCTCGCCGCTCCCAGACATCCCAAACCATCCCTGGATCAGAGGCAATATTTCTTCTTCAAATACCTCCTTTAACTTTACCTTCCTGGTTCCTAATCCTCCAGATTGTCTTTAAAGATGAAGGGCTGCCCGCATATCGCTGCCTGCCTGCCTCTCCCCGTACGAATGATCAATTGGCACGTCTGGAGGGAGGCAGGAGATTCATCTTTTCAAATGCCTCCAACACCCGGCAGTGAAGCCATTTAAAGCTCAAGCCCAAAGCTGGTTCCCTTGAACTAAAGTAAATAAAGGCTCTTCCCGCATTGCCGAGCAATTCTGTGGGTAAATAGCCACAGTCTGTGGCTGCCCTGCTGTGAACAGGGATGTATCAAGAAGTGATGTTGTTTGAGGGGGAAGCAAAGACAGAGTCTTTAAGGCTTCAGAATGTGGAAAAAGAGTCCAGCGAGGAGGATGTGGCGTTTCCTTGGAATGAGAAAACTAACAAACTCAGGAGGTGCCAAAAATAAAAGGGAATGAGGAGTGCTCTGCACCTGTCTGTGAAACAGCTCGTCTTACAGCCCCCGCCTGGCTTCACCAGAGCTGGAGGGATCACTTACCCAAACGGCACCCGGAGGGTATTTTAGGAGACCGAAGCCAGGGCTGGGCCGTGGGGGCAGCGGGGGGCAGCCAGCCCTGCCTGTGCTGCGGGGGCTGCACAGAGGCCAGGCTGTGTCCGGCAGCGCAGGGTCAAATCTCCTTCTTCTTGTCCATGGAAGTCTATTAAAAAAAAATAAATTAAAAACCAGCCAAAATGCACACGCATTTTGTTCTTGCCTTCCCAGAGTTAGGGAGCTTTTGGAGAGTGCCGTTGGCTGGTACCAGCTGTGCAGAGCCAACCAGGACCATGGTGGTCCCACCACACTGGGGCAATGCAGGCTCAGGAGCTCAAATATTGCCAAGGAGCTCTTATTTGAAGAAAGTTGTTTGCTGAAAAGGCATTTTAGCTGAGAACAGACCAGGCACTGCCATCTACACCCTGGGTTGTTCTCACCTGGGAAGGGTCTTCTGCCAAACATCGTACTACAAGAAGGGAACTGCAGAATTTGTTTAATCTGGTTGTGGTAAATACTGAGGCTGGTCTGGAAGAAGTACAGAAAAGTGCAAGTGGTGGGGAGCAGAGCGAGTCCAACACCTCTGCTAGGGAAAAAAATAATCCAATAGTTGGTCTTGAGATGTCTCCTTTAGCATTTTCTCCAGTAGAGAAACATAATTGTGTCTCTCCCTCACTGCTGCTGAAGTGCAACTAATTACAACCCTCCCTGCTTCCCAACAGGTCCTCATTAATAGTCTGTTTATATTTCATGTGATATTGATTTTTAAATGTGAATACTTGCCAGCTCACACAGGGACACTGCAGGAACCATTCCTAGAGGATTAGGTATCACAGTCTTCTGGATGTGCAGAAAATTTTGGGGATTTCCCGTAGTCCTTTGCTCCTCCAGAAATCAGTTTTGCTTCTGCATGTCAGATGCTGACCTGACCCACGGATCCCACTGCCTCCAGGCTGGGACAGAAGTTGTTTCCTGGGTGTTATTAGGAAACTCCAAACAAAACCAAACCCTGAGGACCTTATCCAGATCAGAGGACTTAAATGAGAATAGAAAGCGTAATTCTTGCCAATACTGGAAGAGACACAAAGACCAACACCAACAGAAAAATTAATGAGTTTTCCCACCCCTGCAGTCCTTGTAAGTTGTAATTAGTCTAAAGCATGATCGTTAGCACTTGCTTCCTCAGCAGCTAGAACCTTGCTTTGTGCCATATTTGCAAACACATTCACTTTCTTACACTCGACTTTCGGTGACCTGTGGAGTTTGTAGCATCAAGGAAGCAAAGTCAGGATGCAGTTCCTAAGATCGACTGATGTCTAGTAGATGTCTAGTCTCTTGTTAGAGACTACTTCAAAAGAAAAGTCATTACATTTTTAATGCATCCCTTTTCTGGTTTAAAGTCTGTTCCCTTTAGGCTTTTCCACTTTCATGAGAACTCTTGGTTCTGGTTTAAATTTAAGCCTCTAATATTTCTCCCAGCCCCAACCTGGCATATCATAGTCCTACGCAGGGCTGTGAGCATCTTCCTACAGATGTGCCCATGGTCTCTGGTCCCTGCCTTGCCCCATGTCCCTGGGGCCCTCCCTGGTCCCTTTCCCCTCTGATTTTGTACCACGTACCTTTGCTCCTTCCCATGGCTCCCACCTGCCCAGCAGGACCGGGGTACCAGGTGCTGTACCAGGTTCAGACATGTCACCCTGCTCCCCAGGGGTGTCCAAGCCAGCCTTGTCACACATCAAGCAAAGCAACGTTAACCCCTTTAAGTCATAGTTCAATTACAGTTATTTTGGATCAATAGTTTTTAACATTCTTCATTTTCTCTCCCTTTCCCACAGTCCCCTTTCACCTTAACTCCTCGCTTCAGATTGTCCCCATTAATTTAAGCTGACACCTCTGCACCTTTATTTTGACATCAAATTGGGGTGTTCATGAAACAGGACTGGAGTAGCCTTGACATTATCTTGACATGATAACATGATATTTGCAGCTTTCCACTGGCATTTTTTTTTAACCATTCTTTTGACATTCAGGTACTATCACCCTCCTCAGTTTGACATCGCAATTGTAATGGCATCACCATAGTGGCCTCTGCATTGACATTATCATCAAATTAGCTTTATGATCAGCTGAAATACCAAAGGGAATGAGAGAGGTTGGCCCAGCCCTGGCAATCTGGGTTCAGGGTGGCAGAAGTCACTTCCGACAGAAGGGACGGCTCTGCCGGGTGGCTGCTGGAGTTACTGCACACCACGGGGAAATCCAGGGCAATGGGAAAGCGAGCAAGCACTTGAGAGGTTTTGCATTCGAAAAAAAGACTACTCAGAATACTTTATGTTAATCAAAAATAATTACAATAAAAATAAACAATAAAATAAGTAAGCTTGCTTATTTTGCCACTTTCTTTAGGCCGCAGCGCTGAGCTCTGAGGGCCGTCCAGCTCTCAGCTCCGAGCAGAGGCAGCCGCCGGCTGGAGGCGTGGGCGTGCGAAGCGCGGGCTGCGGGGCCATTAAACTGTTTAGGATAAGACTGAACGCAGGCCCAACGCTATTATAAACACAGATGTTTTTATAACCTCGCTGAAAAGTTAATCGTCCTATTAATGCCTATTTCTGGGCATGCTGCAAGTCAAGAGATTACAGCCCTCGAACGGCGGCTGTAGCGGCTCCCAGCGCCCGCCCGGCCCATGGGAATCCAAAACAAACCCGGCGGGACGGGGCGGAAAGCTGAGCTCTGCCGCGCCGCTCTCGTTATGTGCATTAATAGGCTCCTCGCTGCGGCGGCTGACACAGCCCAGCAGCTGCCTGCGGCCGCCCCGCTCCCCCAGGGCTGACATTTGCCAAGGGCTCAGATGCGCCAGGATTTCGGGAGACCTTGCGAATCACCCGCCGCGCTCCGCCGGGAACACCGGGCCGGAGCGGGATGGACGAGAGCAAACCCCTGAAGGTCCGGCTGACGTTCTCCGTGATCCTGGTTGGCATCTCCCTCCTGTTTGCAGCCGTAGTGACTGACCACTGGGCCGTGCTCAGCCCCAAGGTGGAGAAATATAACGCCACCTGCGAAGCGGCTCATTTCGGGCTATGGCGACTCTGTACAAAGAGGATTTTTATGCAGGAGCAAGGTCCCAAAGAGAAGGGCTGTGGGCCGATTACCCTGCCGGGAGGTAGGTGACCACCCACCAATGCATGGGAGAAAGGACCAGGCGGTCATGCCAGGCTTTGCTTAGGAGGTTGCAGGACATGACAGGAGGAAGACAGGGTTGGCATTCCCGTGGCAGTTAATTCAGCATGGGGCTGCATGGGGATGTTTCCATGTTGGTCTGCAAACACTCCTCGTTCTCACCCCTCTGGCTGTCAGTGCGCGCCGTGTTGCCTCGCGCGTCTCTTTGTGACCATATTTGAGTCTCCTGTGCAGCAGCGAGAGTGGCGGGGAGAAGGGGAGGAGGATCGGGCACGGTGGGAATCACAGAGGGAGACTGGGATGGAGGGAACTGTGCTGATATCAGCCCAGGCTCCCACAGCACACAGGCACGCTGACGGCAGCGGGCAAGAGAGAGGCTTTACGGGCCCACCATACACAGCTGGATCTTTAGGATTTCTGGATCCATATAGCTACAACGAAGTAGCCTCTTCACGGCTGGCATTAGGTTATCTCCAGGCTATTTCAATAACAACCGTTCCTCAGAGCAAGGAGGAACAGGGACCTGCAGTATGTTTTGCCAGCTCCCAAAAACAAGGCATAAACTGAGTTCGAGGCAATTTCTCAATGACTTACTGAGCCTCCTCACCTCTCGGCGGAGGCAGCCCAGTCCCACACACGTCTCCATCACGGGTTCCTGCAGCGCAGTCGATAGGGAGGGCGGCGGGGGAGCGGGCACGGCTGCTTTCTGGGAAAAAAGTTCCATTCCCATGGTAAAAGGGAGCAAAGTCAGCAACATTTGTGCTGCATGCACTAATACATCCCATCCGTGACCGAGCTATGCTGCTTTTTTAGACGGTTCAGAGGGTACTGGATGCAGAAATAACAGGATTGCCTTTATGTTAGGCTCGCTGCTTGAAATGAAATATATATGTTAACACATCTTTGAAAATTTCCTGTGAAAAATCTTGCTGCCTGGGCTTACTGTATATTCTGTGTATTACTGCAATTCTTTATCTCTTTGGCCAAATCACACGTTCTGAAGAGAGGAGCTCAGCCTCAGCGTTTGGATCTGCCTCTAACCAAATTTGGGAGTGTGTCATCCATATGCTTAATGTCTCTCGCGAAGGTACTTACATGCCTAGAAACATATTCCTCACTGTACGCCTTTCCTCACACACGGAGGAAAACTCCCACAGAAGGAAAAACAATAGAAATTGGTGAATAAACACCAAAATTGCACAACTGCGGGGTAAATATAAAACTCATAAATATCCAGCTGTCTGCAAAAAGCAGATTCGCAGGCAGGGCAGCACGAAAGCAGCCACTGTCTTTGACAGACATCAGCATGTGCTTGCACGGGCATTGAATCGCGTCCCAGCGCTGCCGTTCACAGCAAAGAACCCAGCAACGACGCAGGGGCTGAGCCTCCCACCTCACCCCGGAGCTGGTTTTCCAGGTTTTAAAGATATCTGGGAATTTGGATGACATCCTGTGTCGTAATCAGCATCCGAGGTTTCAAAGGGCGAAATTCGCACCTCAATTATAATATAAATATTTTAATCCCCGCTTTACTCACATGGGGAACGCAGCAAGGGGAGGAGGGGGAAGTGCAGCCCCCGCAGATCCGGGCTGCTGAACGATGCTGCGGCCGCGTGGCTCGTGTTGGATTGATTTCACACTTCTGGGAAGAGATGTCGGCAGGGAAACACAGGGTTGTGAAACCTGCAGCAATCGGGGAAATGTGAATGAACAAACCTGCAGTAAAAGAGCAGGTGTAGGCACTGGTTTTCCTGAAAATCATGAGACATAACCAGACATTACTGCCAGGACTGGAAAAGAAACATAAGAATTTATCACTGCATTAATAACCATTTACCAGTCACTCCCTGAGGAGGAAATGGATGGCGTGATTAACATTATTTATTAGGTTTTGAGCTCAGCACAGTGCAAAATGGGGAGAATGACTTGGCTTGCATTCCACAAAGCAGGGCTGTGATTTAGACAGAGCTTTAAAATTTTACAGCACTCTTCCAAGGATGTTGACAAATTGGAAAGGGTTCAGCATCCTGCTGTAAGAAATAGAAAGATCAGCGAGATGGCTGTTAAAACCAGGCAAATTCAGATTAATACTGAGACATTTTTAACCGTGGTCAGTGGGCACCAGAGCAGTTTATACCAGCTGTAAACTGAGATCCCCTTCACTGCCAGTATCTCCAGGGTGGGTGGTGTCCTACAAGGTGGGCTCTCGTGTGCCTGCACGCTGGGCAGCAGCAGAGGGGATGCTCTACAGCCTGTGTTCCTGCCAGCAGGTTAAATAGGTCCTTGCAAACATGGGAACCTGAGCTCAGGCAACTGGAGAGGAGACGTGCTCGAGCAAATGGGTGATCAGCAGGGCTGTCTCGTTCCCCGTGTCCCTCTACAAGAGTGGTATGAAATTAAACTATTTGGAGTTACCATCTCCAAAACGCAGTATGTGTCAAAGGCCTTCCTCTGGCTTGTTGGGCAAGGTCTGACCCTGTCTCCACCACTCAGTCCTCACCTTAACACCTCCTCTAATCACAGCAGCAGGTCCTGTCTCCCAAACTTAACACAAGTGGAAACCTCACATTAAAATCAATTTTTTTCTAACCGTCCAGCCTGCCACAAAACCATCAGTGGTCATCTAGGAATGGTGGATCTGAAGGGAAGGGATCAGGAGGGCAGTAAGGGTGGGTGACCTGGAAGGGGGAGGACACTGGGTGATAAACCGCATGTTACAGCCCTGAAGTTCACACGAGCCTTAATGACCCCAGAGCCCCTGGGTTGTTCCCATCAGCACTCTGAGGTGACCTCATGGCAGAGATAATGCAATTAGGGGTGGAGAAAAACAAAGATTGCCACAAAATTTTCATCCATTATAAACCCCATTTTAAATCCTATCCATTATGTAAACATGGTGTGACACAAATGGGCTTTTCTCTTATTCATGGTGGCACCACAGAAGTGTTGAAGTGCCTCAGTTCTCTCAAATAACAGAGAGTCTTGTTGAAACAGATATTCCCAGCTCAGCAGAGCACCAAAGCATCTTTAAACTGAAAGCAATATATTTTTTCACCAAAAACAATCTAGTTATATTTCCCCACAGTAAGTGCATTTTCCAAAAACACCTCCCCTAGACCAAACCTACTTCTGTGATAACCCCATTTATCACACCTTGGCAGAGCTTTGCCATGAGCCACAAGACACAGAGGCAGCTCCTTTTCCTGCAGACAAGTCCATCTCTACAAGAAGGCTTTGTGTGGTTCCACTCTGTTGAGCTGTCATGGGCTGGAAGGTGGACTGGTCTGGTTCACCTGCAATGGACACAGAGCTGTGCTGTGTCCTTCATCACACCACGTCTGGATGGCTTCAGCTTGGGCATTGCACAGTCAGCACGTCTGGGGACTCCTTTCAGTTCAGCCTTAGAGAATTAATTAAAAGCCAAACCAAACAATCCAAGATAAAGTGTCCCAGTTTCATCCCATCTCCCTCCCCTTTAGCACAGGAGTCAAAAGATCCCCAAACTGGATGCTCAGCCTCAGCCACCGCTCAGTTGCTGGCAGGGGTGTGCAACCTCCGCTCTGGGGCTCCAAATTTGCAGCTTCAGTCATAGAGGCCTGAGTTCAAATATGTTCCCTCTAGTCGTTTGCAGGGATAATAAAGAACAGGTCAGGAGACGCCAGAGCTGAACATTAACCTAGTCTCCAGCAAGGAGAAGCTGCAGATGAAAAAAAAGTCAGCTTATAAAATTAAGTAGATAAGAGCGTCTTGAAGGAATCTTCCACTAATGGGTCCAAAAATGCTGCTTTAAAATTGCCTATCTCCTGGGAGAGAGAAAATAAATCCTCCTTGAATCAGGAACTCCAAAATCTGCCATTTACATGACAGAAAAAACCCAAGAAGCAGCAACAGGTAACATACAGTATGCTGGTGCCTTCTTGCCACTAGAAATTAATGCTGTAAATAACCTCCTACATGCAGCACATGCCCCTGTGTCCTGCACCCGGGACCTGGATCAGGCTCTGCCCCATGGCCAGGGTCTCTGCTGGAGCAGCCTGTCCCAGCCTGGGTGTCAGAGAGGACCTCAAAGTCCTCCCAGACTTCCTCCCTGCATCTTCTGGAAACTGGTACTAAGTCTGGTATTTAATGGACAAGAGATGCTGGTGTTACCCAAGTGGCCCCTTGCTGCAGGGGGTGCCTGCATTTCGTGCCATCTTGGCCCGATGTCCCGGTGAGACGGGAGCCCAGCCTGGGGAGCAGGAGGGGCACTGGGGCAGGCGCTGAGCGTGTCTCTTCCAGCCCAGCTCAGCAGAATGGTGCAATCAGAGCTGGTGCCTCTTAACACGTCTCCGCGATTGCACCCTTCCAAGCCAAATTCCTGGCGAGCAACTGTTCTCCCAGCTCCGCGCCCCTGCAAACCTTCAATTAAATCAGTTATAAATAGTGAGAACACCCTCCATCCTAACCCTGCTGCTGCCAAACCTTCGAGTCAGCAGGTCCTCACCAGCCCCTTGCCCACCCCGCTGAGGCTGGAAGGCCTGGGGAATCCATCTCCTCGATGGCTGACTCACCTGAGGCTGAGGATGAAGCATATTGTGGCCATTGAGAGATGCAGCTGCCAACTTCCCTCCTCCCAGTTCAGTTTATAACCCCGCTATAAACACCCCACGTACCTGGCAGCATGCTCACGTGAAGTCCAGATAGAGGAACGTCATAAAGTTCCCATTCTCTAACTCTGCTGTCTTACCAAATTAACTCAGTCAGCTGCTGCGATGGGAGTGAACTTTGGTGGAGCCAGGTTGCACGAGAGCCTCTTTGCCCTTGACTCATAGGGCTTTGATCAGCCTTCCCTTCCCTGGACAATGCTTGCAACTTCAGACAGCTTTCCTCTTTTTACTGGCAGCCAAAAAAGAGCCCTTGGTGTCCCTATTGCAGTAAAACACCATGTGCTTTCCTGCATTGCAGCAGCCTCATCTCTGGGACCCCCATAGTGTGGGGACCCCCCCTTCCCATGCAGCAAAGCCCCCTGGGCTGCTCCCCTTCGCCAGCCACTGCGGTGTGGGGAGTCTGCACGCCAAAGGAGGGACAAGTTGGGAGGCAGAAGGTGGATGAGGACACTCCACCCTCCCTTTTTGCAGTCCAAGCTCTCCAGAGGAGCAGTGACCCTCCTACAGCTGAGGGGCTGATGCCACAATGGAGTGGGCTGGCAGTGGCAAGGGGAGGTGAGCTGAGATGCCAGCTCAGCTGTGGGCACAGCAAGTCCTATCACCAGGAAACACAGCTACAGAGAGGCAGGAAGGTGGGATGGCCAAAGACAGAATGGGAAAAATTATCTGTAATTCATGTTTTAAATAGATGAGCAATCAGTGTGAAAAGCTCTCAGAGGGAGCAGCCCACAAAAGGTATCAGAGGGGGCTTGTCCATGCTGGAGCCAGTGGCCTGGTGTGTGTGTGCCACTCATCTGCTCCCAAATAAAACAGATCCAACTCCAATTTCTCTGGGCTACCAAGGGTGAGGTACCTTAAAAACATCGTAAGTTTGATACGTCAGTATAAAGCAAATTCAGTTTTACTACATTATACCAGAGATTTCCAAGCAGACTATGTTTCCTTTTCTCTTTCAGAACACAACTGCTCCTACTTCAAGCACTTCACACCGGGACAGAGCTCGGAGATATTTGAAGTAACCACCCAGAAAGGTAAGAATGATCCTGAAAAATATTTTCCTAACTGAGGTGCACACAAAATCTGAAGTAAAGGGGTCCCCAAAGTGAGGGTTCAGTCCTGGTTCCCCTGAAGGCAGTAGAGGAATTTCTGTTAGATATCACCAGCTGGGAAAAATGTAAAAAAAATGCTCTGAACAAGGTCAAATGCCAACTTCCTGGGAAGAATAATTTTTATATATGATCACACCCATAAGTGCGATTTTATTCAAAGTTGTCCCACAAATATATAACAATGTCAATACATAAGAAAACTGCAAAAACTCTTTTCAGCATAAAAATGACTTTCTAACATTGGCACTACCCGTGACACTCCGAGCCTTTGCCATCGAAGGACGAAGACATTAGTAAAATCTAAATGAAGAAATCATACCTCAAGCAGAGTCTTGACCCTGAAAAGAAGTACAGAGAGTCTGTGAAGACAATTAGGAATTTTATGTTTCATATTGATTTTATATGAAAGTCATGTAAAAGCCAGAGCAATCAATGGAAGGAAGGAACAGAGACCTTACAAAGACACACACGGTCCGTGTTTACAGAGCATGGATTTTGAAAACAGTCTCTCACAGACAAATCTCACATTTCTAATAAGTCCCTGATAAAGCCAAATATTTTTAGCACTCATCTAATGTGCTCCCTCTCTTCCTCGCCTTCTCATTAAGGACAAATTCCTTTCTTGTTTGCCACACGACATATTTTGCTGTGGAGTAAATGAGCTGATGATTACATTACACATATTAAACAATCTGCTTTGCTTCCAGTGGAAATGATAATGGTGGAAAACCCTGCAGACAGGTTTTCTAAAAGAGCAGTTTCCTGAGACAAGGAAGACTGGGAATTGTAAGTGGATAGAAGAGCATATATGTGAGCTACATGCTTTTGCTCATTTATATACTATCAGATGCAGTCATCTGGTCTTAAAAAGGCACCCAATGCCACCTTAGTCATTTCGGAAAAAAATCGGGAAGAACTTCTTTTCTTTGAAGTAAAAGAAAAAGTTTAAGCCCCAGCAAAAGATTTTACATTGAAACAAACTCTTTCAGACGGTTCCAGCACATAGTAAAGAGAAACATTAAGGAAATTATAATAAAACAGTGGTATGAAAAGCAATGAGAACAAGGAGTGATCTGCTGCTCCCTTTTGCAGAAATAGCTACGATTAGTAACAGGCAAAAAAATTCTTCATGATTTTGCCTGGGAGATATTTTTTTTAATGGCTTGAAAGGCAAATATCATCAGGCACTGTGATGTTCACGCATGGCTACATGTGTTAAATATTAAACTAATCTGAAAACGAATGCAATATGTAAATGAAGGCCTGAATTATTCAATTAGCAATTCTTCCCCTCCATTCAGGCACTGACGTGCGCTTTGGCTGGGGGAAGCGTCCAGCGCACGTCGTGGCTGCCTTAGCAAAACCCAGGACATTCTATGGAGGGTTTAATTCTTTGCCCTGAAGAAGCTGGATTTTCACAGAGCTGGAAATCATTCTCTTAAAAGGAAAAAAAAAAAGAAAAAAAAAGGTGCTATGCAAACACTTCACCTCTGGCCTCCTGCCCAGCTCTGACCCTGTGGAGCTGCCTCTCTGCGCCCGTCCAACATCGGCACCACGCACGGGGGCCTTGTTGGGGCTCTGCAATACAGACAGGGAATAAAAATAGCACCGAGCTGTCTGTGTACGCTGAGAGCAGAGCGTGGAGCGATGGATGAAATGCCAGCGTGGAGCCCAGTAAGGCTTCAGCAGCAATATCTACACAGCAGAGCTAAAAGGGCTCCAGCGCGGAGCTCCATCAGACAACACAGGAGGCGTTGGCTCTTCCAGTAGGCATTTGGAGCGAGCTGCCCCCTCCTGCTCCCTTCTCATACCCCTCCCATCCTAAAGATACGTGGCCAACACCTGCCCCTGCTTCTATTGGAGGGAAATACTCAGTTCACGAGAGCCACATGCAGGACCATACGTATTTCTTGGACTGACCTACTGCAAAGTCACCACAGCTGATGGGAGCATGCTCAAAATTTGCATACATTTGCATTTTTTCAGTGTTTTGTTTTGCTTTGGCAGAATACAGCATTTCAGCTGCAGCCATTGCCATCTTCAGCGTTGGCTTTGCAATCATCGGAACAGTCTGTGTCCTCTTATCCTTTGGGAAGAAGAGGGATTATCTGCTGAAGCCAGCATCCATGTTCTACACCTTCGCAGGTAGGAGGCTCAGAGCTCAGGTACTTGCACCCAGTTCACAGAACAACGTAGAGAATCTTAGATAGATCCTGGCAGGATGGAGACATTTCTGAAAATGCCATTTTCAAATGGCATTTTCTTCCCGGCCACCATCAGGCTACAAGTCCCCGGGTGGTGCTCCAGCTAAGGAGCTCTGAAAATACTCTGTTCAGCAAGCATTACACAGCAGCTTCTCTGTATTTTCTCCAACCATCTTTAGAAAGGGCATTTCTAGCATATTCTGTGCTGGCCCCAGTCTAAACCAGGGATATACACTGTTTTATCACATTTGTTAAGACTCAAACCAAGGAAACAGCTGATCCAGGCCCAAAATACACAGCTGTCTCCCAGAAACATAAAGATGGCATTCTTACGTAACCTAGTAACAGCTTGACATGCCACAATGACTGAAAGACAGAGGTGCAAATTGTCACCTCAATAAAAATCTTACTCAACCTTTGGGAAAGCTCCATAGGGAATGTAATTATTCCTCCACCACTTTGAGTTTCCCATCCAAGCCTGCCTAAAGATCACACAAGTCACCGGCTGACTGGGACAGCCTGGGTTATAGCAGAGCTCTCGGCAGTTATGAGCGTTGGTTCCTTCAAACATTGAAGTCAATGACTCACCTGTGAATCTCCCTGCAATTCCTGTACGCAAAAAGACAGACGAGGTGGTTAATTAAGGATGAAAAATTGACAGCTGGTTATTCAACCCACCGCTCCTATCTTCCTTCAGGTCTCTGCATCATCATCTCTGTTGAAGTCATGAGACAGTCAGTGAAGAGGATGATCGACAGCAAGGAGACAGTCTGGATGGAGTACAGCTACTCCTGGTCCTTCGCCTGTGCCTGCTCCTCCTTCGTCCTGCTCTTCATCTGCGGCATAGCCCTCCTCCTGATCGCGCTGCCTCGCTTCCCCCAGAACCCCTGGGAGACCTGCATGGATGCAGAACCGGAGCACTGATGTTCCCAGCACCCATGAAGAAAACCAGAGAGTGTTTTGAAAAGATTTGTGTTTTTTCAAATGTCTGGGTCTCACTATACAATGTGCCCTCCATTAACTAGGCCCTTACTGAACCAAGGCACGTTCAATTGTAATTATTGCTTTGTTTCTCCTTTTTTTTTTTTCCATTTTTCTTTTTTTTAAGAAGGCAGAAGGAGTGCTCAGCACCAGCGAGGGGCGCGGGTGAACGGCACCGCTCTGTGCCAGCCTGGGGATGCCTTGGGCTGATGAAGTTGGGGGGAAACCTGGGGGTGAGACAGCTCATGCCACAGAGAAGACAGCTTTTTCAGGGAGAAGATATATGGTGCAGTTGGGGTTAAAGAGCAGATCCAGATCCATGAGGGAAATCGGGCTTTTACACCTCACCTGGCCAGAGAGAGACAGTGAGAAATTCTAGCTCCTGGGGAGTCCATTTCCCCATTCATGCCATCCTCCACTATCTCCCCAAGAAGGGCTAGCTCGCCCCTCTGAAATTCTATTAAACAGTTAAAATTATAAAATAAATTATAAAACAAACAAACAAAAACACCAAACCCAACTTTGCCTAGCATTGGGATAAAAATTTCTCCTACAAATTTACACTCTGCGGTCCCATTCTTTTGAATTAAGCACAAAAAACCTGCAAGATGGTTTTTGTTCTGCTTACTTTGATGGCAAAGCCAAGAAGTACTGAACATTAAGACTGATATTTTCCTTTAATAAAAAGCACAATCTTCCAGTAGCATGATTTTCTAGAAAATGATTTTGATGGATGAGTCACTTGGCCCATCAAATTCTGCGAGGTCCAGAATGACAGTGTAATTCTGGATGGTATTTACCGCACGGAGCTCTCATTTGTTCCTCGCGAATGGGCTTTTTAAGAATACTGTGCTTTGCTCACTGCATACGTATCTAAAACTACATTTTAGGAAAAATCCTGCAAAGTGGCTGCCAAGGAGGAAAGGATTTAGACTGAAACTCCCAGGAGACTCAGCCCCGAAAACACCACAAAAGGGCACGGCTGTTCCTGCGCGCCAGTGGCACGGCTGGCGGGGACGCTGCGGGGGCTGGCTGCACTGCAGAGCTCCCCCAGTGCTCTGTCCTGGCCACCTGCAGCACTGGGGAGGACTGGGGGTCCCCCCAGCCCTTCCAGCTGAGCCCTTTGCACCTCATCCCAGTGCCAAGAGGTGGGTGTCTGAAAAAGTATGCGGCTTGCATTGCAGTTTTTTCACCCGATAATTTAACTTGTCCACAGTTCTAAAGAAAACTAGACAGAATTCAGAACAGGAAATTCCTGATCGTTTTGAAGAAATCATGACCTGTTCAAACATTCCAAGAAATTTCCCAGCAATGTCGTGCTGGTGTGAGGGGCTGCCCATGGCCCCGCCATCGGCCGGGCACACTGAGCCCCAGCAGCCCCCAGCCCCACCCAGGCACCTCTCCATTTCCCCATCAGCAGAGAGGCAGCGAGAACAGAAGCCTTTTGTGAACTTGCATTAATATTTTTCAAGGTCTTTGAAGTTGAAAAGCAGTACAAATAACATGTCTATTATAAAGTTTTGGGATAAAGCATTCATTGGCACTCAGGTCTGAGCATGAGCTGGGAACTCTGCCTGTCTCACATCACCAGAGACAACCCCACGTCTTCGAGTTGTCACTGAAACACTGAGAAATGCAAAACGGTTTTGAAATCTTATTTTAGGGTACACAGCTGACATTCTTAATTTGCATTTTCATTGTTCAGGAAAACAGAGGCTAGTTTCTAGGGAGATCCTTTCCATGCGACAACAGAACAGGAAGTAGTTGGTGTAACCCCTGTGGTGGGTGACCCCCGGGTGGGAGATCCAAACACCCAAAATACAAATTAATCTAAGCAAAACAGCTGGCAGGCACAAAGGCAGTCCCATCATTGCCAAAATGACCTCAGCCTAGACATGCCATGGGTTGAGGTAAGTGAAGTTTGGGGACATGGGACTAAGATCATCACCCCATGAGGACCAATTGCATGTCCTGTGCCCCCGGGAAGCCCTTCGTCCCCATGAAGCACCATCCCTCTCTTGCAATGCTTCTACTGGGACAGAATAATTTCTAGGTGGCTTCTTATCCCGAAGGGCCAACTTGTTGCACAGCCAAGGAGCTACTTACTCCCCTTCATGATATTAATGAGCAATAACATACATACTTCAGATAAACACATCCTGGAAGGTCTCACCCACCTCATCCACGCTTCCACTTCTGCCAGGGCTGAACCACTTTGTCCAAGCCCCAGTGAGGGCAATGGAAAGATTCCCATTGAGTGCTGGGGTTTGGCCTGGATCCAGAGGTTTTTCAGCCTCTCTGGGCCCACTTATGAGGAAGAGAAAACACACAGCTTATGGCAGTGAGACCCAAACCCACAGACGGCAGCTCAGAGCTGAGCGAGACGCCTCCCGAAGCTCTTCAGTTCACTAAGTTTGATTCACTCTCTGCTCCAAGTCGAGGGGTTTTGATCATTCACTACTTCGGACGGTCCCTGCAAGGCTGACGAGCGTGTGGATGACTTCATTTTCCAGATATTAAGAAATGCTAACGAGGGACTCGTGCATTAAATTGGACATTGGTATTCACAGTGGGAAAGGCACTGCTCCTACAGCAGGTTTGTTCTGCCATATCTAAACCTTTCCACCAGGGAGCTGATAATGTGTTTTGAGAGAGTTAATAAAAATAATTGGCCTTCATAAAGGAAAAAGAATATAATGTTGTGAGGAGAGCTGTAACCAGTTGAGTTTTCATTCTCAGCTGAGCAAATAGCAGGGAACAGCCACCAAAACTTCAGGAACGCAGCAAGAAAACTTGGAAGAAATGTCGTTGCTGGCAGGGAGTCATTGAAGTGAAATGGGGATGGACACCCGGCTGCTGCACAGCCTAGAGGACCACCTGGGCTGGGGGGATGGCCTGAGAACTGAGTGGGAAACACACACCAGGGAGACGAAGGGCAAATTAATCCACAGAACAAGTAGTACTACCAGCCACCATGAAATCCTGAGCGTTGGTCCTGCCACTACCACACCTTGGGTCATGGGTCCCGTGGGCACGTGCCATTTGCCACTCTGTAAACAACATCGCTGCCCGTCCCCGCAGTGCCCTGGGGCTTCGCACGCGCCACAGAATTGCGAGATTTCGGTTGCTAAATCCTGCCTGCTGCACTGCAAAGCCCAAGCGTTAAATAACAGAGCCAACGCGACAGAAGACGTGAAGTTTTTGGTTTATGTAAGAGTGAGATTTGCTGTTAGGCACAAGGCGGGGAGAGAATCTGCTTCCCTTATTTTTAAATGCTGTGTTGTGTGAATTTAATGTGCAGAAAAGGTGCCAGACTAACAACCCTGAAGAACAAAACTGCCTGTTTAGCAAACAGCCAGCTGAGCGCTCGGCACAGGCTGGATCTGCAAAGAGGTTCTGCAGCTCCACAGCCCATCCCCAGGCAGATCCCCGAGACCAACACCGAGCCCTCGAGCTCCATCCAGCTCCCGCCGGGCACCCGCACACCAGGAACCCGACCGACGTGCAGAAACTGTTTACAGCATAAACTTCATTTTCAACTTCACTTAAAATAAGCTTCAGCTTTCCATGGTGGGACAGTGCCCCTTTGAATGTCGTATTATTTTTATAACTTAAATATTAGGCTGTATAGCTTAAGTACTAGGCTGCTCTGCACCACCAATTACACCCATAGCAACAGGATCTGTTGTAAAGGCACCTATTCAAATTATTTTCCCTTTCCATTATCACCAAGGGGCCAAGAAAAGAGCATCACGTCTCTGTTTTGATTGAAGTAGAGGATGAGATTGCTCCTGCTTTGTCACACTTGATGGATGTTCTGGCTCCAGCGAAGCTTCTGAACACAAACCCGAGCCACAGACATCACACGCGCACACTCTGCATCCAGACACCGAGCTGCTCTGCTGCCTTCTGCGGAGAAATGCAGAGAAGGGAGTAAACTCGGATTTCTGCCCTACTTTCTCTCTAACAGAACCCGCAGCTCACGTCTGTTTTGGCAGAGCTGTGCCCCAGGACTCCGGTCCAGTTTTGTGTCCGCCACGACTGGTCTCACTGGGAACACAGTGATGGCTTTACAGCAGGTCTCCTGTGAAAGGATTTGCCCTTCAGGAAGGAGCAAGTCTTACAGAAAATGGACTGACACCATCTCCTAACCAGTCTTGGGTAATTCAGATCACACAGAGCGTTTTCTGTTAATTCATCAGCCGCATATATTAATCCTTAATGAGGTAAAAACTTTTTAACATTTAACTAATGCTAAAGTTGCCAAAAATCCCCACATCGAACTGACATTTCCATCGCATTTGCTGCAAACCCTTTTACTTTTCTTGAATGAAAGAACTTAAATGAGTCAACCCTTGCTCCCTGACACAGCTCACAAAGCAGCACCAGCAGAAACAGCCCCTATTTCATGTCAAGGAATATGATGTGCACATTTTTCTAGGCACCGTAGATCACCACCATCCGTCTTGACAAGTTAATTGTCTGCAGTGTTTCTAGGAAAACTAGAAACTTAAACTAACAAAACAAATGAAACGAGTTGAGCGATGATACGGGCAGAGCGTGGAGCATCACGGGCTGACTGTTCTGGAAACGTGCAGGCTCCGATACGCTTGAGTTCACTCTGAACAGGAAATTTAGAGTGGTCAATCACCCCGCTCTCAGCGCTATTTAGAGTAGAGATATTACATACATAGCAAAAGAATTGCTTATAGAGCGTGATCTCTGCAAAAAACCAGCTGAACTCGACAAATCTGGGAACAAAACACTAATTAATCAAAGCAGGGAATGGTACTCAGAGGGTCTGTGAAGTCAGTGGAAGCGTTGGCACAACGCTCAGGGTCAGCCAGGCAGGTCAGTAAAACAGCACAACCCACAGCAGCTGACAGCCTCCAGGAGAAAACAGGGGGGCAAGAGCTTTGGTTCCAACCAGCCGGCCTTTCTGCAGAACAGCCGTTTGCCAGCTGTGGTGGGGAACCCCTCGGGCTGCCCTCCAACAGCAGCCGGGCAGCGGCAGGGGCAGCGTTCCGGCCGGAGAGATCGGGGGGGACGGTCCCCGTGGCACACTCTTGGTTACGAGGAGCTGGGCGCCGTGGGCAGGCCCCAGTGTCCCCCCCCAGCATCCTGGGGAGAGGGGAGCCGGGCACACGGGGGGCACCCCCAGAGCTCTGCCCGGGCCCCGGCTGCGGCAGAGCTCCCTCCAGAACGGCTGACGCCGCCGGCAGGACGGGCGGGGGCAAAGCTGGGGGCAAGCGGCGTAACAGCGCTCCCGCCGGACCACACCGCCAAAAGGTGCGGATGTCACCCCAGAATCCACCGCCCCGAGACCGCCGTGCCCACGGCAGCATCTCCACCAGCTCCTGCTTCTGGCTCAGCAGCGCCAAATCTGCAGCCCGCAGCGCCCCAAGAAGTCAGTCTTTGGACACACACAGGGAAACCGCGGCACCCAGTGAGGAGCTTTTTACAGGGTAGGAGCTCTATTTGAAATGAAAAAAAAATTAATTTTTTAGAGTTCAAATAATTTTTTAAAAATGTTTCTCAATTCTTTATTAGTTCTTAACACCGCACTGACAACCTCCCATGAGACGTCCCGGTATTTCTCATGAAAAATTGGAATTAAAGAGAATAAAACCAGAAGTTATTCCTGATACTAAATACGAGCTTTCTAAAGTTCGATCGGGATGACCCCATCATTTACATTTTCCCCAGACAACAACGGGGGTTTATTCCTGGACAAGGAGTGAGGGATTTAGCACTAACTGTACTTTAAAGTGTGACATTTTAGCTATAAAAAAGTCAAAGAGCCAAATACTCCATTGGTGTACCTGCCCAGGTCTCCATTAACTTCCTCCGAGTTGAGACAATTTACACAAACCAAGAATCTAAACTCGTAATTTTGAATTTTTCTAACTGCAGCAGTTCCATATTTACAGCGCAGCCTGAGCCAGCGTGTTCTGGAGCCACCTGTGAGGCTTAATTTGATTTTAATAAGAGTTCGATTAAAGCCCCAGAAGAGTTGACAATACAGTTTGGGTTTTTTTTTTTAAACAGCTATGGCTTCAATAAACATTGGATAATTTGCTCTAAAACCAAAAGTTCTCGCTCAGGGCTACATACATGACATATAATGGCTAGACAAGGCATTTCAAAATAAATAATATTTTGGAAAAAAAAAAAAACTCAAAGAAATGCAACTGATTCATGCTAAACATTTCCAAAGCTGACACTCGGATCTCTGCTACACCATCCCCAGAAGTGAGAGCACTTCTGAGTTTAGAACCAAAGCCAGCAGAGATTTTCATAAAGTTGCAGAATTGAAATCATAAGTCAGAGAGAAAATGCTCCTTTATCCATAGGATTTTCAGTGCAGATAAAATGCCGGTGCAAAACAGAATAAAATGCGGCGAGATGCGACCATCTCCCCCTTAACTAATTGACAGATAGCAGTAAATTAACAAGTGACGTTTATTAGTTTAATATTCAAATATAGTGAACAGAATCAAAAGACTGCTCCATATAAATGAGTGATTTTGAAACCCCTGAAATTACAATGCCGCCTCGGAAGTGAAGTGCACTGGAACCTCCTCTCCTCTGCCGCCCCGCGCCCCCGGCCACCCCATTCCCCAGGGACAGCCTCCAGGGACAGGGGCGTCCCCTCCTGCGGGCGCCCCGGTGAGGAGCTGGCTCCACCCGGACAGACAGACTGAGGCTGATCACACCGAGCACACCCCGGCCCTTCCAAACCAATCTCCCACGGACCTACTTCTGCAACCCTCAGCTCGGCAAAAAACCCATTTCACAGGAGTTCTGCTTGATTCAAGGTTGCGGAATTTGGCCTCTCCTCATTTTTGGGTCCTCTTGACTGGCTGCCACGTGCTGAAGTGCTAAGCGCAACTGGGCAGGGGCTCTCCCCTCCTCCAGCATCTTCTGTTTGGTATAGACGTTAGGAAATAAATTAAGGAGTTATGCATGCTTTTCTTTACAGCAAAAAGAAGGAAAAAAGTTTTCCAGGTAAGTTTCTGAATCATGAACCAGCAAAGATTTATAATGAAAAACTTATATGCAAACCTCTGCGGTGTCTGAGTTTAAGTCAAGCCCATTATATAAAGACCCTTGCCTTAAAACATGAAGTCAAATGCAAAAAAACCTGATTGTAACCAGAGCAAAAATCTGATTGAATACAGCAGCAGCCACTGCTCGTTAGTACGGTGTCCCTTGGACAGCTATAAAACCTGAAATCACCCCCACGCAGCTCTAAAATTTCAATTCTTGTACGTAGTGAGTGGAGGAATACCCCAAATACACCCAGCTCAGTCCCTGCAAAATCTTTCCCAGATTTAAAGTTACTTCTTCAAGTGTAAAAGGAGGATACTTTATCTGGAGGAACTATACACCCCCCGGCTCTGAACAGTGTGCCAGACCAGAAATCCTCATGGACAAAGTTTATCTTCTGAGTTTTCATTCACACTTTTTTCTTTAATTTTTAAATATCCCATAATCATTATTTTTTTCAGTTTGTATTCCTAAAGGGCCAGGTTTGTGGAGAACTCAGCGGAACTCACATAGATAAATAACCTGGTAACCATTCTTACACCCCAGAGATTTAGATTAATTTGGATACAGCTTTGACAAACATTAAATCTCTTCTTTAATGATGTTCCTCAAACAAAACAGTTAGCAAAATATCTGAATTTCCTTGTATAATGTCACATTTTAATGTAAACATCAAATAATGTACCAAAAGTTTTACCGGAAAAAAAAAAAAAAAATTAAAGCGGCACAATTCTTTATACCACTGGAGAAGGGGGGAGGAAAAAGCCAGATTACAAACATTTACACATGCATAGTGGAAAAAAAATTAAACAAACAAACGAAAAAGTATTTTACTAAATTCACGCATTTTCTTTAAAATAGTTATTAAATCTACTAAGCACCAACATACCTAAAAATTTATTTTCAGCTTCATGATTCATTTAAAAAACCTATCAAATTAACTTTTCAAACAAGCTTATATTACTAGCTTGTCCAAAAATAAAATGTAGAGTTTTTTTGTTTTTTGTTTTTTTCTTTTTTATTGTTTTTTTTAAAGTATACCAATACTTTTTATCTGAATGTTTCCAAACAATGGCATAGGTGTCTGCAAAGAATGCCTTTACTTTACCCTACAGTGGATGGAAAATACAATACCACATCATACAGGATCTAAAACTATAAAAGTCTGAAAATGCAGCATCCCTTCACAAAAAAGCTGATAAAACTGAAAGTATTTAGAAGATGCTGCACCTTTATTTAAAAAAAAAAAAAAATTAAATGAATTTAAGCAGAAATAACATACATTTTTACATTAACTGGCCATTTCTGGTACAGAAACCCAGCATAGTATGCTAATGTTATTGAATAAATGTAAATGCTACTTACAATCTTCTTAAATACAATTTAGACAAACTTTTTTTTTTCCTTTTTTCTTTTTTCTTTTTTTTTTTTCTTTTCCTTTTTTGAAGTTGTACAGGTAACCTCTCAGCTGCTAGTTTAATGCAACATATCAGTAACATTACACAAATTAAAAAATAACGTGTGTGTTTTCCTACAGAAAAGCTTCCAAAAAACCGACCCACATCAAAAAAATGCAAAATAATGGAATATAATTAAAAAGTTAGTTGCAAGTCTAGCAGCAAAGCAATTAAGTGAGGATACATTTACTAATATAAACAAAGGGAATATTTGCAACTACAAGTGAAGCCCCAACTATCTTAGATCTACTGACACAAATAAAAATTAAATTCTCTCTAAAAAAAATAATCTGATTATTTAAAATAGGAGTAGAAGCCATTGCTACCTGATGAACTACCTAGGCTAAGTTCCTGAAACAAAGACAAAGGGTCACTATTCTTTTTTGTCTGCTCAGGAGGAGGTTTGGGCTTTGGCGGGGCCCGCAGAGCACTTGCGTAGGACATGACCGGCTTGTTCCCCGCCGCGCTCTGCTGGCTGGTGCTGTTGGATTCCACAATCTGCTTGTTGGGCATGAGAGGCGGGAACTGGCCCAGGTGTTGGAGCACGCTGTAGTTGAAGGAATTGGACAGTTGGATGTTTTCCGCCTTCAGGTGTTCCTCTGGGGGCTTGACCGTCTTCGGTGGAGCTGCGGAAAGAGTAACCAGAGTTTGTCCAAATGAAGAGCTCGAAGGAAATTACAGTAGCCCCAAAGCAAGCCCTGAGGGGTACTGAAACCACCCCTCCTGGAAACTACCACCACCAATTTTCTGTATTTAGTCACCCTGGGTCCTAGGAAATTCCTTATTACTCTTATTATTCTACCTAGCTTCAATTCCCAACCACTGGATCCTGCATCACCCTCGTCAGCCCTGCCAAGCAGAGCGACATGATCAAACACCTCCTCCACGTCCCCCCACCGGCGGGGTCCCTACCATCGAACCTGCGATTCTGCCCCGGCGGCTTCAGCAGAGGCGAACTGCTTCGGAATGGGATATACTCTGAGCGCTCTATCCACGGAGACAGCACAAAGAGTATTTCATTCTTCTTGCTTTATAGCTTAATAGGCTAAAATTAGAATTTACAGTGCCGTATATAATTCATTCTCAAACAGCAATTTGGACTCCTGAATGCCAACCAACTAATTATTGATATTTTAGTCTGAATGCATTCCTGTTAATATATGTTCTTGTTCCACATTTAACAACTCCTGTAACCATCAGAAAAAATGGTGCTTTAAACCATGGGTATAAAACTGCTTTCAAGTGAATTTCCTGAATCCTGATGAGGTATTTTGCTTTTGTCTGGAGAATTTGGCTGTCTTACATCGCTAGAGAAACTCAACACGCCAATGCAGGTATATGTTCTATCTAAAATAGCCTAGGAGTTGGGCAACAGATATATTCTGTAATTATTTCAGTCTTTAAATGTATAACGTTATTTTTAAAGTGCACATACAAAAATGTACCATCAAATGAGTACAAAACTAGAAGAATGTAAAGTATACAGTTAACTTTCTCACTGGAAGGGTCACACAGAGTCTTTTTGATAAAGTACTCCCAAACATCCAACTCGTAGAAAAATGAATATGGAAAGAACATAAGCAAAACACTTTTGCTAGGGTTGCTACAATTAAACCCCAGAACACAAGCAGGAAAACCTCCCCAGAATAACCACAGCACTCAAGCGAAGGCAAGTCATGGCAAGCAGGGCTGAAGGTGAGAGCTGCATGTGGCAGAGGTGTCTAACAGAAGAAAAAATATTAAATAAGAAATAAACATCTTGAATAAGGACTTAAATAATTTTCTATCAACAGACAAAGCAATGCAAATCAAGCTCTCAAATCGCAATTTTGGGAGGTGCCTGCATGTAACAACACAACTCACAGCGGCTCTCCCTGCGTTCCATCAATCCACCCTGATTTCACCCGACACTTGTGCCGCCGCCGTTTCTGATGTACGGGAAATACAAGCCCCTGTACGGTCTGGGGTCGTTAGCGCTCGCTCTCAGGCAACGAACCCACAGAACTAGTTCACAGCATCTCATTCTCATGGGTTTTTATTTCACGGATAAAAATCAGTATTAACCAGAAACACTGAAGTTACTGGTCATTAACCCTTAGTGCTAGAAAACACATTTGGGCACTAAATATGATCTCTGTAGCCAGTGAGCTGTAACTGCAGGAAAGCACAGCAGCCATAAAAATGGGGATCTGTTTGCATGAACTCTTAGATGGAGGGCAATGTTGCACATATGTTCATTTACAAAACAGAAACCGGGCTTACCTACAATAAAAAATACTTTTGTAGCAAATGCAGATACTAGTCAAAACTTGCTACTTTCATTTAGGATCTATTATTTGACAGCAAATGTGCAGATACGGTACTTTTCACATCCACATACTTCCTCTGAGGATTTTACTCACAAAGATGTTCTCAACCCTTACATCAAAGCAAAGAAACGTGGTACCAGCTGATCCCAGTGTAATCGTGCCAGGATTCCTGAGCTGAGACAAACCAGAGCCCAGAGAGCACCTGGAGACGAGAGCCACCCCCGAGGACACACAGCGCCGTGAGCTCAGCTCCCTGGGTTTCAGTCAAAATATGAACAGATTGAAGGAGATGCCCTCAACTTGAAGCTTTGGATTTAGCACAAAAGATGCTGCCATGAATATGGTTTTGTAAAATAACATTTTCACACTTTGGAAATGAAAATACGCATTAGGAACTTAACTCGAGTGCTGCCACCGATATAAACAGCTCTTTTGTCATTCAGTCTACCCTGTGTGTTTCTACTTCACAATTACTATACTATGAAATTACAAGATATTTTAGCTTTATAAAATTTGCCTAAAAGCAATTATATCTTTTAAGGGCATTAAAACCAGCTTATGAATAAATTTTCACATTATTAAGTGGTTTTAATACTCGCACTGGAAGAGTGTTCATATTTTTATTGATTTTGGTTTTAATTATCATTGGAGACTTTCAAGCAAATCACGGAGAAGAAACCGTACTATCCTGGTAATTTTGTCTTTCACAGACAGTAGCTGCACCGCTCCAACTCTCTACTTGCAGCCTTTTTTAATCACCAAAGTTAATTTAGTTTCTCTCTGCTAAACCAATCAGCACTGCCGCTACCACCAGGACAGCCAGGTTCCAGTGTGATTCTTCCACAGTGAGAGTTTAAACTTCTTAATTACTTTGATGAAGTACCAGAATGTACAAGGAAATACACTGAGATTACTAATTCAGTTTATGTTGTTTGTCCCCCAGACTGTAGTATCAACAAGAAACATCATTGTTCTGGACACGAATAATCTATCTTGCAAATAAACCCGACCAGTTACCTGAGCTCCTTTCGGCAAAAACTCAATTGCGCTTGAACCCACTGTAGGAGCATATGTGGGTTTACTAGAACTTTTGCGGGAAGACTAAGAAGCAGCATTGCTTTTTGTAGATGGAGAACACTCAACAGTTTCTTCTTCAGACACCAGCAATGTACCAGGATGTTAAAAAGATAGCAAATGACAACAGGATTACTCTAAGCAAACCTTTAACTACTAAAATAATGAATACTTCAAAAATCTTTGCCTAAGTTTTGGGATTTGAAGAGATGGCAGGAAACATTTTGTGGGGAAAAAACACAAACCCAAACCAAAACACCAACCAACCCTTTCCTTCAGATATGCTCACTCCAGCCTAAATAGTCTATTTAATGGAGCAAATGGAGAAGCCGAGGAGCAAAGACCAAGTCTGTACATACCCAACAACTCCCGGGGGGGAACTGCCCTGTTGGCTCCGTTGCATGGAATGTTTGGGTACGGGGCAGATGAGGAGGAGTTTACCCACAACTCAGGCGATGAATAGTTGAAGGATGACTGGTTACTGTGGTCCTGAAGCTCTTTACACTGACCAAGACTGTCTTGAGGAGTGCTTAATTCTTCAGAACAAGCCTGGACTGAACTAGAGGAAATTCTTCTTTGGTACAACGGCCTGCCTGGTCCTCTTGGTTCATACTGGGAACAAAAAAACAAAACAAAAAACGCCTTTTGCTCCTTTTATTCAACTGCATGTATCAAATACCATTTGTCCATCCAATTTTTTTTCCCCCTGCAATGTCTTATGAAAAAAAAAAAAAAAGGAAAAAGATTCCCTTGTATTTAGGAAAAAAGCTAATACATTTCAAGTTATATGTTGCATGTTGCAGTCACTGATAATGTATTTTAGTCAGAGAAAACAGACACAGAATTTTAAAGGAAGTGCAAAAAGCGTCAACTGAGATTCCTTAATCCTTACCAGCCTTTACATCTCACACTCCTAGGAGGCAGATGTATCAAATAGCAAGGAGGAAAATACCCAGCATTTACAAATGAAGCAAAGGAAGCACAGAAACACACAAGAGAAAATGCTCAATTACAACGTAGAGAGGAAAAGAATGGCTTTCAGTTTCCAAAGGACAAATGTGTGGCTGGTACAGCAGGATTTGGGGAAGCATAAAACATTTGTATACTGCATTTTGTGTATGCATGAGAAGTGTGTGCCCTCAGGAGAAATAATGCAGAGAATTTTTTCTGAACCCACAGAAATGACTTGCTTCCATAAACCCTGTGGATCATGTACGTGAAAATTGCAGGAGCTCCATTAAAGAACCTGTTGGCTTCAAGAGTTCAGATTTAAGGACTCTCTAAACTTTCTCAAGATTCAAAGCAAGTCTATTGTAATACAGTTTATTTTTAAAAATAAACACAGTATTTGCTCCCTTCTGCACTGTACTGACTAACAAGAGCGGAAATAACAGAAAAGTCGTAGAAGTAAATCTGTACTTGGTAAAGGGAAAAAGTAAACATCCTAGTGAAATGTCATGACAAATTAGCTAAATAAACATCAAATAACTTGCTTGCAGTGCCCCAATATGGTTATTATATCATCCAAAAAAAGAATAGACTGGGAAAAAGCGCATGAAAGAAAACTGTAATATCTCATTATAGCTGCCACACTATTATGATCTATCAAGGGAACCGCATTTAGATATCCTGTCAGTCTGCTCTCTTGAGGATATTCTTCCATAACTAAAAAAAACAAATTAAGAAGTCACTGCCTGAATAACACCCAAAAAGTATGCTTTTTATTGAGTTTAACAGGCAATTTTGGTAAGCAATCAGGAAGTTATCAAAGTTCTGGACACTTGCAAGTACAGGACCAGACAGAATAACTTAAGTATTCCCTTTGATATTCAGTTGAAATCTGTTTTGACTAAACACATGCAAAAGCTTTCAAGTATCAAGTCAAACAACAGTTTTATAAATACTGATTGAGAAAACAGTTTAGTAGGGATACCAGAAGTCATGACATCTCCCCTGATACCTGCCTTATACCAGGGATCTCTGTTAAAAATCCACCTAAAACTGAATTTTGATTTCTTCGTGCATTCAGTCCTACCTACCAGCTGAACTAGCAGTCTTGGTAACTTTACAAGCAAGTCTCTGTCTTCTAACACTTTTACTGCTTTTGGCATTTCTGTCGCATATTTTGAAAGGAAGAAGAAATAAGAACTAAAACGAATTTGCACTAATTACATAAAGGCTCACTCTATTTGTCTTCAGATAGCAAGAGCTGTCACAAACTCTATAGGATTATTTATTAGTTTATTAGTGCTGAAAAGCCATTGTTCCTATGTCCCACTGTACTGACAGCATTAACTGTTGTCACAAAGTATTAGATTTTATACAAGGTGGTATGCCCTAATGGAGCGAGACACAGCATCTCTAAACGTCTATAAAACCTTACTACAGCTCTAGCTGGGCCTGAGGACACATTACCCTCTCTGGATCTGTATGAGACAGAAATTTGTAAAATGCACTGGAACTGAATTTGAGTTATTTTGCTCATAAACTAAATATTTTCTATTTTCAGAAGTTGATAGACTATTAAATGTGTATTTTGTGGGATAGTGATGAGCAGGGATATCTCCACAGCTGTAAAAACCCTGACAAAAATGCATCCCAGAACAAACCACTTATGTACAAATATTGGATTACATGCTGCCACTGAAAAATTATCTAAGAATATTAATTCTGACATTCCTGGAATACAACCTGGCTCCGGCACACTCCATCTCTACGTATCATGCACTCCAGATTCCAACAGGGATTAAAAACTCCTGCTTGGAAGGTGAGCTGTCCTGGCTGTACGTGCTTGCACAGTCTGCATCCCATAACATGCCCCTCAGAGTCCGGAACAAAAACAGATCCAGAGAGACAGAGCCAGCTCTGGGGTGGCAAGGTTTGTGCTGGACCCAGATCCACGTGGCACAGCTGGGCACCTCTGCACTGATTCCCCCCAAAATACACAGGGTGGCTTCACACAGAACTAGCTCAGGCCAGGTGGGATTTATTAAATCAGGATTTATACCACGTTGAAACAACTGTTCTGCTCTGGTCTCAAGTTTGTACAAAAAGTAACTCAACTGCATTCACAGATTAATACAGAGCCAACTGGCTGGTTGATTCAAGCTGACTTTCCAGAGAGTCATTTCATGAGTTTTCACCTAGGGTGGCTAAATGACATGCAGATAATAGAGCAATGATTGCAAGAAAACTCTGAGTAACATTCCAAAAGTCAAGACCTCCGTATTAGCAGAGATAACGTTACACCTGCAGTGATGAGAACCACAAATACGCACAGGCTGAACAGAGAAGACGTAGAGAAAATTTTTACTTCATTGAAATTCCCATTCATGACCACTTTAAAATATAATTTGATATTAAAATGACACGACAATTGCATAGGCAGAGAAAAACGCCTACCTCTTCTAAGCTGTGGAGCGAAGAAGCAGATACTGCTCGAGATGTGAGTGGATGAAATGGCTCCTGACCAACTGCATGCTGATGACTCTGTATCTGTATAAAAGGGTTTTGTTGCGACCTATGGGGCAACGGAGGTATACCATAATGAAAGCCCTGCCCCATAAGGTGGTTCTGCTGTAGGTTAGCGTAAGTCCACGATCCATCAGGCTGCAGGTATTTCAAGGGAGATGGGGTTATATGTTCAGATGGCATTGAGAAAGGGGGATTGTATATTTGGGGTAAATGCTGCTGAAATGCTGGGTTACTGGGTATTTCAATGTCTCTGTTGTTTTCAGTGAAGTTAGGGAAGTGAGCGCTGTGGTTAGAGTTGCAGGAAGGAGAAGGGAGTGCTGGTGGGCTTCTGGGCTGAACTTGTCTGTATTGCAACAGTCTTGACTGAGGGGGTGGCATTTCAGCTAAGTCCCGACTTTCACTTTGATCACGGTGAGACAGTTCTCTCAGCAAATCCTGGAATCTGTATTGACAGAATAAATGTATCAAGAAAAAGAAAAAAATGTTTTGCTGAAATCCCACTCTTTTTGAGGTGGAGAAAACTCAAAGCACAAAACGCTGAATTTAAATATACTCATCCTTGCGCTTATTGACCCTAACTTCAAAGGATATGACCGTGAGCAATCAGAAATTACGGACGAGAGGATTAATTGGATGAAATACCTACCTGAATCATCTCAAAGTTTTAATAATTCTTGAGATTTCCTTTTCAGTCACAAGAATAAATTTTTTGTTATCTCTTAAGAGACAACTAAGGTAAGGATTTCCTGCTTTATTGTACAAAGTAAAAAACTTCATATAGTTAAAGAAAATTTTAACCCCTTAAAAGGCAAAAACCCGAACAATCAGGGATCCCCCTCACTTGCACAATATACTTCAAAAGGAAAGAATATTCAATTCAGCACTTCCCAAATCAGGTAAGAGAGCATTTAGATGCTTTACCACGGCTATAACAAACCAGATGGAAAATAAAGCATAGTGGGAGATGAGTAAACAGAGGCAATTTAAAAATCCAGCCTTTACAATATAAATGATTAAAGCTGATGACCACTGGGACCATTTTTTTGTTTATGTTCAACAGCTTCCTTTCTTGCCCCCCAATGCTCCATCTTAAATGTAAGCATTCTTTTAAATCTGCTTTTAATAGCAAATGCTTTTTTAAACGGAAGAAAACTTTAGGTTTTATTGGGGAGCAGTGTCTGGGGAGGGGTTGGTTTGTTTCTTTTCAAGCACACAAATCTGAGACTACTAACTCAATTTGAAGAATTTACAACTTAAATAGACCTTAACTACACTCAGACATCTCTTTTATAAACCCAAGGTTGTTACTCTCTATCCATTCCTTATTCCGTAAATACAGCACTGAAAAACTCCATAAAAGTATTTTTTGCACTACAGCTTTACTACCCAATATACTAACAGAATAAAACATAACACATAATAAAAGCATAGTTGTAAGTCAGCCTGCCAACTATTTGAACCTTCATAATAACAGCAGCACAAAGCAATACCTTTAAATGTCTTGCACTTGATCACAGCGTTACAGAGAGGTGCCCACTGCTCAATTTTACACAAGCTCTGATGACTCAGTAAACAAATACCTTGAATATGTTGCCTCTGTTTCATCTTCTGTATTACTGGCAAGTTTCCAGTTTGCCCTAACTTGCTGCTGTTGATGCAATCCAATTGGTTGCTGAGGAAGATGTGGTAGATGAGGATGGTGATGGTGTTGATATGGAATAGTGCCTTGACTGAGATAGGCATTATGTTCATTCCATTGCTGTAACCTGGCTTGTTGTTGCTGCCTTATTGTTTCCAAAGCTACATTTCCATGCATACGATCTATAAAAATAGTTTTAAAAAAAAAATTTATCTAATGCCCCTTTTTAAAGATCTTTATGTCAGAAAAAAAAAAGAATACTTTTTATACAGTATATTCCAGGGCCTATTATACACTAACTGCATTGCAGTGTATAACCTGGTTATTTAAATCATATGGAAAACCTTATAAACATGAATCTTCTAATAAAGTGCTGAATATTCAAACATGCCTCAAGCAGCAAATTATGCTCAATGACATTACTTACAGAAACTAACCCAGCAATGACCCAATTCAGAGCAATATGCCTGAAAAGGTAAATACCTCCCTTCATTTTCACTTCAATGTAGTTATAATTGCACACTCTGAATTTAAATAAAGAAAAGTCACCTACCTAAAGTGTCCCCTAAGGGCATTCCTGACGGATTCTCTTCAATGAAGTTGTTCAAGTGGGTTGGCAGAACAGGGTTGTGCTGTGCAATAGGCCTCAAAGGATTACTGACTTCTTGTAACATAGGTGGGGGGTGTTGTTCTGAAATCACAGCATCTACAGCAGGAGAATGCGGTCGGTGGGGAATTGGATTATTAAAAAAAGATTGGCTGGGGCCTGTGGGGTAAGCAGGGGAAAGCTGCGAAGGTGGTGGAGGCTGCTGGTTCAAATGGTTGTGCTGCTGAACTACCTGGCTTTGCTGGGGCGGCATTTGGTTTTGTTGTTCGGGCAAATGATTTTGTTGTTGACTTAAAAGGTTTTGCTGCTGTTGCAGAGGATATGGCTGCCTTGGTATCTGTGAGAGGTGCTGGAAGTGGCGGTTGGGAACTGGGTACTGTGAGTGGGGAGGGGTGAGATGGAGGTTCAGCTGCCTGGGGTTAAGATTATCTTTGCGATGAAATTTAGCATTCGGATAACCAACACCGGAACGGGACTCTGGGCTTCTATTCTGAGAATTTGCTTCTAAGTCAACCTAGAAAAAGAGAATTAAAAACTTTGAAAATGCACGTTAAAAAAAAACCCAGATAAAAAACATGTCAATAATGAATAAATTCATTAAAAGAGAGAATATTAAAAAACAAAACACACCCACGAATCCATTCAAGACAAACCCACCTGCTTGGATTCTAGAGGTTTCTTCTCAGGTGTTCGAATTTTATTGATTTCAGGTCCAGCAGTGTTTTCACTTTTACCTAAAAACATTTAAGAAATTTACTAGTTTCAATGGAAAAAATATTATTTTGGGGTTTTTTTTCCCAGACACAGGAAAATTTAAACTTATTAATATAGCATTTACGGCACGATAGACATTTCAGATAATTTACCCAAATAACACTTTTCCTTTAATCTCTGCACTTTGTTCATTAATCATCACTAAGTAGCTCTTCCAACTTAATTGCAAGTAGCAGTGGTTACCACTGGACTGCAGAACAGAGACAGACCGATTATACCCTCAACACACATACATCCCAGCTTTGTTTACTTCCTCCTCTGAATGTCACAGTATCTTAGTTATTCTATTTGCAACAGCAAATGACAGGTTCTTTCCCCAACTCTGTAGATCCCTCCACGTCACTTAAAAGAGAGAACAAAAAAATTCTTTCTGCAATACCCTATTTAAAGTACAAACTCCCTCAAAACAAGACCGATTTGCAATGCAATTTCAACAACTAACCATTTCGACTTTGTTCATGTTGCTCCTTGTCCTGATGCTGAAGCGGCTGCTGCTGTCCCAGGCCAACTGGTGAGTGATGTCCCAGGCCATAAGGTATAGGAGACCCACGCCCATGTGCCTGTAACAGGTTCATATTATATGCCATAGCTGCTTGATGAGTAATGATTCGAGGGTCAACTGCAAACCTACCCTGATACCCCGTCCATGGCACCTACATCATTCCAGAAAAAAAAAAAAGAAAAAAAAAAAAGAAAAAGGATACGATCACATTAAAGGAAGCACAGTAACAAGCACGCTGATCTTAGGTCAGTAACGAGCAGTTTTCCATGCATGAGATGACTTGACACACTAACACCCAACTACAAGTGGTGCTGAAAGGGGGAGCAGTAAGGGCAGACCTAGCAGCAAGGGGCAGAGAGCAGAGATTTTCAAGGACTACCCTGCGAAAAAAACATTTGTATCAAAACCCATTCTTGTTTCAGTGGTTTAAAAATTCAGAGAGAAAAAACTCATGGACAAATTGTATTTTCATAAACTTTATATTAATCTCTTCTCAAATAAATAGAAGTGGGTGAAGTTCAAGAAAATAAAAGGTCCTCTCTCGGCAGTTAAAAGAGACAGGGAAGCCTCTAACCTGAAGAATTCGTTGTGGCCCTTTAGCACCTGGTGCTGTAATCTCCTAATGCAGAAGGAGCGGGCACAGCGCACCTCTGCACAGCGAGACTCTGAGTGAAGTTCAGAGGACCGCTGGCAGAACCAAGAGACTGTGGATACGTTAAAAATGACAGGGCACTCCAAAGTGTCCACGCTAGGTGACACACGTATTGCAGATCATCTTCATAAATATTTGCAGGAAAATTCACCTCCCGAAAGCATGTAGAGAAGTCAGTTTAAATTTTAAATTTTATTCCTAAAAGGAATGCAAAGGAAGACAGCTTTGGATCAAATTAGTCCAATCTCACCCTGTAGGGAATTTATTAAAGGAAGAAAATGTATGAATAAGAGGAGGGTGCAGGGAAAGTAACCATCAACACTCAGGCTGACAAAGCATCCTTTACTGATGACAGCAGACAACCTCCTCATGTTTCTACCTTGGAAACTGCCTTAAACAAAGCAAAGAGATCATTTAATCTTACATTAACATAAACACATTTTGCTGCAGTCCCTACTTGTTTTAAGTGTAACAACTTTCGTGCCATTTTTTTTGAAAATTAGTATTTGCCCTTGAAATGTGCACTTTGAACTTTAGCTTTAGGCTACTATTGCATCTGTACAATCCCAAATCATCTCCAACAAGCTTCTTTTCAAAAGCAGCAGTATCATTAGTACCTCAGTCTTCCCACTTAATTATTTTTCAAAATCCATCCTCAGGGAAGGTGAGCTCAAAATGCTTATTTTTAATATATTTCTTTTGATTGGAAATATAAAAATATATTAACCTTGGAACAATAAGACAGAACTTTTTAAATTATCTTGGTTTGATATTAATATAATGTAAGCAAGCATGACAAAGATACAGCTGCTGGCCTTCTCATTGCATTTAAATTTATCCATCACACACAGACTTCTAGTAAGCTAGGAAAAAGGAAAATTCCTTGACTTAGCAAAGAAAACCAATCTATAGCTGCCAGCGGATCTAACATATATAACTGAACCTGGAGTTTCTACAGCAAGTCCCCTATAGAGCATCCATAACCTAAATTACGATAGAGGACTTATATAATTATTAAAAACCAAATGAATTCATGCCAATATTTAGCATTACAAATGGAGTTAAACACATCACACGAGCGGGTTCCATGCCCTCCACGAGCTGTGCACAACACACATTTACTCCCCAACATCACTTCTTCAGCCTTTGTTCTTCCCCTCCTGTTCTCCTCCTGGAATATCTGGCTGTGGAGGTTACAATTAAAGCAGAGCCAGCTTCTTTAATTTGTCTAAGTTTTGGTGAGATAGTTTTATTTGTAATGCAAAAATTCCAAACATAAATGTTGGCTAAAAGACCTGATTAGGGATCTTAATTGTATTCTCAAATGTCATTAAGGAAAAGGATTGCAGAGGAAACCGGTTTGCTATGAGGTTCTGGAAGGGGAAAACATCCCATTATGCTTATTTTTCTTATCACTTCACTTCAGACACCTTGCACTGCAGACATCCAAAGCTGGTAATTTAAACTGTATGAAGCCAATAAAGAGAAACAAGCGCTGTCTGAATCACCTATGTCTCTCCAATGATTAAGAACTGGACTAGGCAATTAATTCAGATGCAAGTTTCTCAAGTCAGATTAGACAGATCCCACTGGTGTGCTTAAAATCTAGAGCTCAGAAAATACACCAAATTACATGAACATGAAATTGCTTTTAGGCTGCCTGGAGTTATTTGCGGGAGCAACGTTTTTAAGTCCTGATTTTCTGGTGGTCCTCTGCACGGCCACTCCTAGAGCCAGCTAAGCCCACATATTCAAAGTAAAGAACTGCAAAAGGCTGCAAAATATTCACTAACTGATTTTGGCATTCATTTTTGTACATACAATAATTGGGAGGGGAGAGTGTAAGCAGAAAATGATTTCTTACAGGCAAAGGCACAGACATGACCATATTTCCTCCATAGACAGCAGGTACATATAGAATACTTGTCCCAGTGTGTGGATCTATCCTTTGAACAGGACTTGGAGATTTCCCCAGATTGGGGTGAGGTCCCAGAGGAGGAGGGGGAGGAGTATATGCTCGGATAGGATTTCCAATTAAAACAGAAGGATTGGGCTGAACTGAAAAGAAAGGAAAAAAAAAGATATAAATACATATACAAATAAAAGAAGTTACATACACAAAAATAATATGAAGACTACCTATTTCTTTCTTTTTTCATCTTAATAGCATCTATGTTTACAAAGCACATGTGCAACTCTAACAGCACAGGTCTGATACACCGAGAGAAAGCGTTAATCAAATCCTATGTCCCATTTCAAAAATCTGAAGAGGCAGAAAATAGGAGTTGAGATACAGAGAAACAGGTAGCTGGTAACTGAGTTAATGAAGGAATGTCCCAAACCAATTACGTATGCTGACAGTCAGAGCAGCTGTTAAACACTGCATCAAAAACTAGAATCATGCTCCTTTCTTTACCAGGGAAGACAAGCTTTAAAGTAGTGCTTTTTCAAATTAATAACAGAATTATTACGGTTTCATGCTGCCTTGCAAAAGCACGATCGGTAATATCTGGACATATGACAGCACAACGTCATATACTCAGTGCATGCAATATAATGTCCTATCTCCTAGTGTGAATACACTGGAACAGGACTTTACATTATGAATTTCAAACACAGCCATTTTCAAGAGGCCAAGAACAACTGCTGCGTTAAGGCTCTGAAGTCAGTGTGCACAACACCTATAAAGAGACAGCCCCGGAAATACCTCAGGTCCACTTAACAGTCTCTAATGCTCCCCAAATGCACACAAGAAATAAATGGCTTTCAAATGAAGATCAGACCAGACAGTAACTGGATGTAAATTGAGCATCAAATTCACTGAAGCCAAATCAGTGTGAGCTCAGAGGAATTCCTTCAGTAACAGCAGAGATACTTACCAATTCCATCAGGAGGGAAATGGTCATTCTGGTTATGATGATGGACCTTGCCCTTTAAAGGGAAAAACAATCACAGTAATGCTTTTCATTCTTATGTAAACCAAAGCTTTTTATTTCAAGTGAACATTATAATTAAATATAAAATAGAGTTTGAAAGAATTTAGCCCAACATTTTATTCTTACAGATTCAACTGTCCAGTTCCATCATGAAGCTGGACGTTAAATATCACTAATTCAATTAACCACTAGGTTGTTACCAGTCCCTCTGGGGAGACTCTCTCCCAAGGCCTGTGTTCAGATGCCAGGAGAGTTACAGCCAGCTACTTTGAGTTTCCTTCCTCACTATTTTATTTCCCACTGTCTCACTTCCCGTAGGAGCAGCACCCAGTACTAACATAACCCTCCGTACTCCTCTTCCATGGCAGCTCTCAGCGGCAGCACGATCCACTTTCTTCTCCAGGTTTCAACTCAAGAACCTTGGAGGCAAAGTAGCTGCCACCAGTTTTACTCCATTTCTCGCCCAGGCTCATTAGACACTGTCTCCCCACGCCATCTCTTCTATCTGCTTCTGGACTTTGGAAAAGTACAATACAGTAGAGCCAAGAACCAGAGTACTCCAGGGAAACTGTTCTTCCTTGGTGAATTGTCCGTTACAAGAGAAGGTAGCGGAACTGAGTTATCCCTCCTACGCGCTCATGAGTTTACAGCATCAACTAATTGGTTAATATTCATAAACTGTGAGCACATATTCAAATGCCAGTATGCTCTTAAGTCTTTGGCAGGATAGGAATACCTTACTTAATCTGGACCTAAGTACATTTACAAATTTATTTTAAATCTAAAAATCCTTTGGTGCTGCAAAACTTTTCTTGCCCAGGAGATGAGTCTGGGCTGTTTTCCAGCAGTCTGAGCAATTTAGTCAGGGTACAAAGACAGGTTGTTTGACAATGTTGACGCATGCATAAACCAGATGAAAGAACCGGTCTCTGAATTTTCCTCTCATTTTCAAAATGAATTATTGAAAAATAAAACAATAATTGCTTTTCATTGTAGTACTTAAACAAAAGAAACCTGTTTATTCACTAAAGAGAGCAAGATTCAATCTGAAAATGTAGAGGAGCCACATGCCTTAATCACTCATGGTTAGTACGAGGCATTCCTGTATCTCTTACGCTGTCAGTTAGCATCAAGCTGTATGTGCACCAGCCTAACAAATCTCTGTTCTACCTATCATACTTGCATTTTATAGGGGCCGTATTTTTAAAACCGAAATAGCAAATAATTACGTAAATTCTAAGAACAGCTGTCCTGTTGAACCAGAGCTTCAGCGCATAACGGTATCAGATTAGTAACTGTAAGTCAACTGGGGCCATCTGTAACTTGGGGAAGGGAGAGGCCGGCTTTGTTTTGTCTTTTTCTTTTAATAGTTTTGATGACTTAATGACTATTATAGTCTATTGATGACTAAACAGTTACCATTTCTCAAAGACTTGCAGATCAAGGTTCACTTCCCTACCCATCTATGGAACACCTAAACCTACACCTGAACTGATGGCGACTGAGAGCACCGGAGCACAGATACACTCAGTTTCCTCTAAAAACTTACTCCACCTTCAGAGAATAAAAATCCTCATTACATAAAGGCACTTAGAGGAAACTCAGACCAAGATTTAGGTGGCTTCAGGCATTTAACAGCCTCATCACTTCTAGGATCCCCCTTCAGTCAACAGACAGGAGAAGAGAGTGTTCTCCAGAGACTTCATCAGACCCGTGGTCCTCACTGACTGTATAAAGTATCTGGGACAACACCACATCCTGAGTCAGTGCCTGCATCCCGGCTGAAAAGCTGGAGCAGGGGCAGCGAGTGGGAGACAGGCAGAGCTGTACAATTCAGGGCCTGATTTACTGTAGGCTAACCACCCTGCAGGAAGCTCGGAGTTCTGAAAACTCTCCATTTCCACATCACCGCTGCTAATAAAGGCCGTGTCTCTCCATCTCTGCTGTCCCTCCCGCAGCCCCACCGGCCCCAGCCATGCCACGCCAAGGCAGTGCAGGAGGTACCCCCCAGGACAGGGCTGCCAGGGGGCACAGCAGCCCCCAGCCAGTTCCATGCTAGCTGTTTGCTTCCCAGCAAAGAGGTTTTTAGTGTCCTTGCATAAATCCAAAAGCAATTCTGCTGAATAAGAAGGTGCTGTTTTTACAAAATCACCTTTCACCACATGTGAAAAACAAGCCCTGAACTGTACGGCTGTCCACAAACACTCCACAAACTCACCACAGAACACTGCCCCGGAGGCTGTTCTCAGTTTTTCACTACAAAATACACCAGCACTAGGTTCTTAATTTTTCATCTTTTATGTTAAATATTGTACTTTGGAGGTCTAAAATAAGCAAAGCTAAACATCTGCTTTTAAAACTTGAGCAAAGGGGACTGTGTCACTTATCCCAGCCGTTTTTCTGGCGTGTCTGAGTGTTACCTGCTCGCCTTACTGCTGGTACCACACACCAGCTGCCAACTGTATTTGGAGGGAAGAGATTTCATTCTAATTATGACATAGGTGGTTAAAACACTTCACATCTTAAACTGAAAATACAGTGCTGGCAGTTTGAAAGTGTCTCTTCTGATTTCTACAGCACAAGTGCTTAGTTTACTAACAAACTGAAGAAAAATAAATAGAACAGTCTTTTCACAGGACTCACTTCCTCCACCTGCTCTTTTTTTTTTTTTTAATGTAGTATACCTGCATTTTCAAATACTTTTCTTTCATTTTAGGGAACAAAAAATATTAATAGTGATGTTCTATTATTAAAGAAAATGCATCCAAGGTTGCTGCACTCTCATTTTTCATGAGGGCTTCAATGACTTTTTAAAGACAATAATTTTTTAATTCACGGTTTTCTGTAAGCCCAGTGTTTTGACACATGACTAGATGCTTTAGATATATGGTGTTTGTTTCAGATAGTAATGCATCTTTATGAAGAAACCAAATGTTCTCACTTACAGATGCTCTTTTGGGAAGGACTGCCAAAGGGAAGGCATTCCTTTTTGTACTGTTAAAGTTAAAAAGCCTGTCATAAAAATTTCATTTAAATGATACAGCCTGCAACTAAAATCCAAAGCTATGGAAAATATGTACATTTCTTCCTGACAACCTGCATTTCAGTTACATCTGTAAACACCATTAAATTCAATTATAACTCAAATGATTTTGGAATAAACTACAAAGAACTATTAAAATAGAATTGATTACTAATATATCACCACCCAAAAAAGCTCCAAAATTTAGTGTTACTCTTTTTCATCCTAAGGAAGGTATGTATTTTCATCACTTCTTTATCTGCTTTTATAAGAACAGCTGATAAAATTTCCCGAGTGGTAATTTCATCTCTCTGCCCTCTTGATGCTAATGAAATCCGGCCTTCCGAAGGACATTACCAGAGAGCTAATCTAGGCAATATACTGTTTTACAATATATTTTTAATTAAATCAAACAATTATCTTACATAAGTCCTTGAATTGCAAATGTGATTTTTAGATCAAACCAAGTCACTTTTGGCTATTATGTTGTTGTTTCCTTGTACTGCCAACCTCGAACTGTTGTTTCTCAGCCGCTTGGCACAGGGATGGTCTCCGTTCAGAGGGTTTAGATTGGCTTCTCTAAATACTGAGGCCAAGATCCGTGGCTGAAGTTCATCAGGGTCATTGCAACACAGTCACTGAACACGCCTGAGTGACTCAAGGTGTACATTTTAGTGTGGAAACAAGGCTTGGGACAACCCCAAGCTATATTGCTAAATATTGTATTATAATACAAGTCTGAGCTTTCACTTGAAAATGCCGAGGATCCCTCTGGAATTTGCATTCATATCTGATTGCACTGATGCCATTTTAAAGAAACAGCTTGTTCCACAAAGCTTTTATATCATTTCTCAAATGGCATTCACTTTCACTTTCTGACAAAATTCATGATCAGTAAAACTTTACCTTTGGTGGTGACTGCTGCTGTTTGGTGGTATTCGCTGAATGCTGATGCCGAAGAGCTCGGGGGATAAACTCAGGGGCCAGTGGGTTCAACACATAAGTTTTCTTTAACTCCAAAGCTTCCAGCTGAGCTTTGATCTGCTCAAATGTGATACCATGGAGACTTTCATTCTCATGACATAGGGCAATAAACCTTTCCCAAAATTTCCTACGGAAACAATTTTTAGAAACAATAAAAAGGAGTAAGACTCGATGGCTGTTGTTAAAACAGATTTAACATAACTATGGTTAGATAAACATAACCGTAAATTCTACTGCATGTCAGATATTACTATAATATATAGAAGAAATTTCAAGCCAGAAAGACAACCATCAGATGACACATGACTTTCTCTATGAAAATTTTGTATCCAACTTTTTGGGGGGTGGAGGGGTTATTTAAACCATGGAAGAACAGCACATTCCTACCTGTCTTCTGCTTTCTCATGACATGTCTTTCTATAGCTTATAAAAATAGTCTTTATGTTTTTAACATCCACAGCAAGATCTCTACAAAAGTTTTAAATTTATGATGATTTTATTTACTTTTTTTAACCCCAAAGGAACTTTTTGGGGTGAAGTTACTTAAGCTTAAAAGATATTTAAATACGGTCTGAAGATGTCACTTAAAAAAACACTGATTGAGCTGCTCTCTTTCAAAAAAATCAACAGTAATGAAAGTTATTGTAAAGGTGCGCTTGACTGTAACTCATTCTAGTTCACCCCCCAGTAATAAGGTCTGGCCTATAAGCAAGCACTGTTATTTCAGTGTTGTCTCCCCAAAATCTGTAAAGTGAGAGATTGCTGCACAGTAATTTTAACAGCAGTTTCACATTTTGCTGAGTAGCTGCCCTTTGCGGAAAAGAATAAATGTCTTTCTTGCAAGAATGCTGTGACATTACTGATATATTTAAGAATTCAAAATAGTTTTCCCTAAAAGCCCATCTTCTGCTGTGATTCTGCTGCGATAGAGGCAAGAAATGCTCTTAAAATTCAGGATGTAGGATGGCCCTTTTTCTGCATTTTGCTGTCAGGCAAATATATCTTGCAAGGTTTTAAGTGAGGATTAAAAACCAAAATTAAATACTTCACTGGGGTGCTTTAATGATGGAACTCCCTCTGATTAATCAATTCGATCACCAAACGTACTGCCAAGTACCACAAACCCACTGAGACCCATCCACTTTTGCTTAAAATGCCCCGAGCAGTCTCTCTACACATGGAACACTTGTACCGGGGTGTAAGAACAGAGAATAAAATATTGCTGCCTCTGTCTTACCATGTGCTCTGCAGTTTAGAGGGAGTGTCTGCCAAAACAGCCCTGTCTAGTCCAATTGTAGCACACAGAAACGTAATGATTACCCTGGGCACACTTCACAAAGCTCTCTACAACTATCATTACAGAGTCTTGACTCATTTTGACAGGTATTAGAATATTTATAAGATTCAAGTACTCTCTAAACTTTTTTGAGGTCTGTTTTTCCTAACGAAATGTCACTTCTTTCAGACTTCTATACTCCTGCTGTACTAAAAAAGAACCATCTTTCCAGCAGCGTGCCTGAGCCCCTCCAGCACTATTTTCAAAGAGCGAATGTTCAATTATTCAGTGAAACAAGACAATGGTGTACTAAAGAGAAAGCTTGAGACACATCTTAATAAAGCTCCAGTGCTCCTTGTTTCTTAATTACCTTTTTGTTTTATAATTTTTAACAGCTATACATATATAAACAGCTGCTGGTCTTTGAAAGGCAAACCCAATCCCTTATTGCCAAGGCTGTAACTTATGTACCGTGCAGATAGCCTATACTGTTATTTTAGTAAGTTTTTACATTCCCTATTTCAGATATTTTGAAGGAGTCATACTTGGAGAAGCTGCTGAGCCCCCACATTTGACAACTGGGTCCCTTTTGAGTATCTACTTTAAAACCTCATCACTCAGGCTTATGTGAAAATTCAAGAGATTACCCTCCCCTACTGGGATTTGGAGAGAATAAGAGATCTGGTCATTCTCCAACAAAACCTGTATTTAGACAGACGGTTAGAGAACCAGCAATGGCCCTAGGTGCGAGCTAGACTAACGAGGGATTAACTAACTCTCTGACTTAGGTAACACTGCACACCCTGAAACCAAATGTATGGAAGAGAAATCTCCATCAGCACAGCACGGCAACCTCTGCAGCTCCGTCACGTAGCTCTGCAGCACAAGTGGATGAACCACAGACACCCCTCATTTGTGGATGGAGGGCTCGCGAGGCACAGAGCTCCTTCGCATCAGTTAGCTACACAGACCAGATCGTGTCTAAAAAACCAAGCAGGTAATGGGAAAAGTGAAATAAACCCACAACCATCTTTCTCTTTTAATAAGACGTTATAAGCAGTTCAGAGCAGATCACTGTATTAATGTATGTAATGACTCTTGATGTTTCCCCAGCAGCTAAGGGGTTAAATGCAAGTTACATTTCATAAATGCAGTAAACAAAGGTTGGGTTTCCATTTGGGTTTTTCAGTTCTGATCTTTGAAAACCACATCCATTTTCAACACAGTAGAGGAACATTGCTCAGGAAAGTAGAATACAACATAGATACAACAACTGACTAATACATATTTTTAGCTGTATTATAATAATGTAGTCAGTGCAGTGTTTCCTCCCTTCGAGAAATAAGCCTCAGGGTTTATCTCTGATCACCTCAACACTTCAGCTCTTTCACTGAAAAAAGAAACCTTTGAAGAACAAGAACTTGGTATCCTTAACATCAGTGTTTATATCCCTCAGCGTTTTTCACATTTCTTCATTTAGGTCTATAAAAGTAAATTCACTCAAATCTTAATGAGTTTTTTCCTAGTGTCGTGGAGACATATAAAAACATAAATAATCACGGAATTGTTGGAGTCGGAAGGGACCTTCTAGAGATCATCTAGTCCAACTCCCCTGCCAAAGCAGGATTGCCTATAGCACATTACTCAGGACTGCATCCAGGCGGGTTGGTTTCAATCCTTCAACCTTCGTATGACTGCCATTAATATTCAACTTTAAAATATGTTACATCACAATCTTTAACTCCAGATTATATAATACTTTTATTTATATATAAAGTTGTAACAGGTAAACCAAAAAAACCCCACTAGAAAATAAAATGAAGCATCTTCAGTTGTTACTGTCAAGTAAAAATTAGAGCAACTATAAATACAAGAGAAGATAGTTTATCAATGACCAGGTGATAGGTATCTCACACTTTTTCTCTGCAGATTGTTATACAAAAAAACCCCAACAAACAAACAAAAAACCCCTATCAACAAAAAAAGTCAGATTTGCCAACTCGTAGAAGATATTAAAATGCTCTGCCTCTCATCTGTAGTGGCTTTCTTTACTATCATTGAAAAAAAGAAAAAAGTCCCCTCCCTTCCCCGTCAGCAAGACTGATGTATGTGGGGCTGGAGCAGCCCTTGCACAGCTTCACACCTCCAGCTCCAGAGGGGACTTGGTAGATGGCACAGCAGGAATTTCATTACAGTTATATTAAGGGTTTAAATATATTGTGTCTTATTTGGCACCTAAAAGAACATCCATCATTTCACTCAATCCATCAGTCACAGATAAACACATTTTTTAGTAACCTTACCCCTGATTAACCAAGGAACATATAAAGTACCTGCATCTCCCAATGGAACACAAAGCAATAGGGTCTCCCACCACAGCTACCAAGGACTGGGCTCTTGTAATGGCAGTGTTGAGAAGTTTGTAATTAGACAGAAAACCATAATCCAAGTCTTCTGTCGAATCCTCCAGTAGCTGCTCTTTCCTTTTAATTGGTGTTTGCTTATGTTTGCACGTATGCCGTGTTCGTACTGTGCTGAGAAACAACACTCTAAACTGTTTTCCTAAAATGAAACAAAAAAACAAACCTCTGAGATAATTGTAGCTATTTCTGTAGTAACACAATCAGACCATTGCACTTGCCAGCCAGATTTCGCACCTAGATGCTCTTAAGAACTGATCGCTACCCTTCACATGAAGAGAATTATGCAAGAATAATAAGATTTAAAAATTTTAACAGATGCACTATAAATAGCGTATGCTATTACAAGAATATTTCCCCTTTAAAAAAACGTATTTGTCATCTCCATATTAATCATTCCAGAACTTTCTGAAATGCTAATTCTCTGTACAATGTTGCCCATCAGCCAGTAACAAATCTTGAATTTAGTTATTCTACCATAAAAAGGTCTGGACATTCTCGTTTCATATTGAAAAATTTCTCAAACATACGAATATCTACCATGAAAAAGCAGAACACACCACTCACTGTCACTCAGTTACTTTATTATCTTCCTTTGTTTATTACTTTCTGAAAGTGCAACCTAGCAACAGGCGATGCCTACATGAAATTCCTGTTATCAATGTGATCCCAAGAACAAATATCTAAATCTGTGGACTCATTTTTACAGCCTATTCTACAAATGCAAAAAACAGTATAATATTTTGAGGCTAAAGCCTTGCTACCTTTTTATTTGGAACTCTGTTTTCCCCCTTACAATAAAAATCCATCAGTTTTCACGTTTTTCATTCAATTTAAGTAAGCCTGAACTTAATTTTGAACAAAGATAAACCTCATGTCCATGAATTTATTGCTTTGGTATTCAGTGTTGGAATAACATCTGATCAGCGTACTTGCCAGTTTCATTTTGATATATTGGTTTTTATGGGCTGTATCACAGCTCTCCTTTTATTCTGATCGTTTTAAGATTATTTTAACAAGTCTTACTTAACTTCATCACTCACATTTTTTACTTCCTTAGCACATCTTTGAGACACATAACTATTACTTACCCTGAACATTTAGCACTCTCTCTACACTGACATCAGACAGCCTTTTTTTCCGAAGTTCAGCCCGAATTCGGAAGACTTGATCAGCATAAGGCGTTACGACACCTATACTGCCATCATCCAATTTGCCCCAGGCAACAGGCCATTTTCTTCTTAATTCTTCAACACGCTCTACTACTTCAAACACCTTAAACGAAAGTCAGAATTCTTAAAAGTATGCTCTACTGAAGATCATTCTTTGATACGGAAAGAGAATTTGAATTTTAAAGCTCTAAAACATGTACGTGTCACAGTATTACACAGCTTTACTGAACAAGCAATAATACTATTGTATTCCATGGTGATACTCTGAAATATCATGTATTAAAACAATGTATTTACAGTACAGTACCTTTTTTTAATCTTGAAATAAAAGTTTGCCCACAAAAATGTCACCTTTAAAGTACAACCTGGAAAATTATATTAATAACCTTAATTTTCATGCTTATGTTCTTACAGAAAAGTCAAGTGGAGTAGGACCTTTCTTATCACACTTTAATGAACTTCCATAAGTAAATAAACCACCTAAATAGGGATTATTTTATTTTTATTTTGCATTTTATACATGTCATATTAGAGTTTGATAACTCTATAGAGAGGCTATGTATACCAGAGGACAACCACTTCCCATTCCAAAGGATGCCATCAGGAGCTTCAGATTATTCATCAACTGCCAGTTCATCGCTATGAAATACAATTAAGTGTGCTACCTGAAAAGACTAATGAGTAATAAAAACTGAAAACCTCCTCCCGTGAGGAGCCAGGCTCAAAGCAACCTCCTGCCGCAAAGCACCGGCAGAGCAGCTTCTGTTTCAACACACCCAGTAGAGACGCTGACTGGAGAAGGCATTTCTCAATAACTTTGTGGAAGGTATGCAGGTTTATTTGGGGTTTCTTAGCATTTATAGTCAATACGTCATTTAATAAGTGTCAATATGGCATTCGATAAATATTTATCCAGCTGTTTAAAGTACGATAACTGATGAATGCAGTTTTCCTACAGCATCACAAATGCAAGCACAGCCTCTAAATGGACGGAAGCTTTCCTACGAAAACCTCAAGTATTCTTAACTTTCTTCCCTATTCATCCAGTCATCTTTGGGTGTGGGAAGAGGGTGTTAAAAATACATTTAATTTTCTTAGCTTATATATTATCTCTTCTTCAAATTGGTAAGTAGGAATTCTAGGGACTTTTATGGACATTTCAGGAACATGAAGAGTGATATAAATCACAATGGGTATGTACAATAGTATAAATCATAGGAGTTCCTAACTGCTAAAAATCTGTTGTTTCATGCTGACTTCTGGCATCTAAGATCTGATTATATGACACACATTCTCATTTTAGTATATATTTTTTAAAAAATTAATCTAAACTGGAACAGTTTATTGCAAAACTCAATAATTAAAAGAAAAAATCATGAGGAAACTAGTAAGACAAAAAAAAAATCTTAATTCTTAAAAAGTTACAAATAGTTTTTTTTTTATAATTTCTTATTTCAGAAGGCAGTGAAAATACGTGGGTGTTTTTGAGCAAGTCCTGAATATAACTTTTTGGAACATAAATTCTTGTATTAAAAGCTAGTTCTACGGCAAATGATATCAAAATAAACTTTGATATCTATAAGAACTGCAGCACAAATATAATGATCTTTTGCAGGTACTTTGGCAAGCTTTTGTGAAAGCATATAGCTTCTGGACATGTAGTTAGAATTAACAGTATATAGGGAAATTTTAGAACTAAGACCAAAAAGGGGGAGTGTATTTTCCCAATTAATACTTAATATAGGTACCAATGAACCATAAGACACCGCAATGTAAGTGTCCACTAAGCGTCAAACAGAAGCAATCTCCCTCATCATCTGAATTTCAGTTTTTCATGTTGGTGTTCAAGCAGCTGTTGTCCTTCATTTCTGCCTGTAGCTATTAATGACTCACAGTTTTCAGACAGCTACTTGGCCACTGAAGATATTTTTAGGTTTTTTACAACTTTTTTTAAATGGCAGAGCAATCCAAGTAGATTAATCAAAGCAGTCAGGTGCCTTCGTTTTTCTTCCGTGATGTGTCCAGAAATCACTGGAGCTTCTTATTTAAGTAGATATTTTAATACATCAAAGAATGCACAGCAAGAGCAGCATAACAACAAAAAAGTTGGAAATTGTGCATCAGATGAACTGTACCACGATGAACAAGAGGAAACACAGACAGCTCTACAGTGCTTCACTGCTGCTGAACAGCAACCTAACTTCAGTTAAAATTCCTCATAAGAAAACTAGTGGTATTTGTTTGGTTTTCTTTAAATGTCAAGGATATTCCTTAAGACATCTTTTTGTTGGGAAAAAAAGGAGTTGGGTCAAGGCCTCCCTAACTTGACGTGACTGGAAAAATCTTCCACTATGAAAAGTATTCACAACTCAGGGGGCAGGTTGGGAGAGTGTTTGGGTTTGGGTTTTTTTTGTGGGTTTTGATCTGCTTGGTTTTTTTTTAACTCAAAGGAAGGAATGAGAATGAAAGTAATCTTTGAAGAATACAAATAAATCTATGTGAAATAAACATATTGAGAGTAAGTTCTCACTGAAAATAAATCCCATCTGCACACAATCAGTTAGACACTGATCCTAAACATATTAAAGCAAATATGAAATGTTACTCCAGAGGACTCTTATCTGAGTGGGAACATTTCTACAACAGTCAAAGAAATCTAAGTTTTACTTCAAATTGCAATTACTCTCAGTTGCTAAGATACATCCATCAGAATGTCAGAAAAACTATCAGGAAGGACATCCTGAAGAATGAGCCTGAGAGAACTATATGCAACTTGCAATTGCAAGGAAAAAGGAGAAGATAAATTAGTGGAAATGTTTACTACAATTGCAATGTTCACTACTTCATGTTTAGCAAACTCCATGTTCCCTCCTGTTAGTAGAGGACAATTTATGTCTTCTACCTACACTGAGCATAAACCAATAAATGTGGGGAGAGGGGAGCTTTAAGGAAAAAAAAATAAATCAAGAACAAGGCCAAAGAAGAGTTACCTCTGCATTATTGTAAAAAGCTGTACTATTTTTTTCTTGCACATCTTCTCCACGTGCTGTGAAGAAAGTCAAAGGGTAGAAATCCTTGTGTGCTGGCTGCTTTCCACTTGCCATCAATTTGCCTTCATAGAAAAGTTCGGATGTATAACTGCAACAAGGCAAAACAGAATAAAATGTGGAGTCTACATATGAGCTCACTGATAAAATACGTAAATCTCACTGATAAAATATGCAATCGCAAAATACTTCATAAGAAAAACAGAACCACTGATTACTATTCGGCATCTTCAAGTGATTTCTCTGAACTGATATTTACATACTACAAATGGAGCAGAAGGCACTAAAAATATGCTTTTTTAACACTTTTTCTACAAAGGCAGTATTTCCTTCTACAAAGGTAGTACTTTCTTCTAATCTAAAACTCAACAAAGTTACTGATGTTCTCACTAATGTTTCACTCAGAAGTTCTGGTGGCTTGAAACTGGGCCGAAGCAACACTTGCTGTCTGGGACTCATTATTCCCCAGCCTGGCTGGACAATGAGCCTCCTTTTATCAGTTAAGTGTTGTTGAACTTGGAAAATAAATTTACTCAAGATTTCACGTGTACTGAGCACACGGCAGGGCAAGTGTTCAGCTTTCACAGAAGCTCTTCCTCTCTGACTTCTACTCCAGACCAATCTATGTCTCTGGTCATCGGACACACAACCAGAACACACTTCCTCTGCTGGCACCAGGCGTTACTGGAAAAGAAACAACTCAGGAACTACCTTCATGGTGAAAAGTAGGCAGGAGGAAGGCAAACTGAATGGAAGAAGACAAAAAGCCAACAAAACCAGACTGCAGATTACTGCTGGTATTACTGTAAGTACTGTATTCTATTGCATGCACAATAGAGTTAATGTACTGGCTTTCATTAATTAGTGAATTCTGGTATGATCTAATTTCTGAGTGCTCAGCCTCCATCCTTAATGTTCTTCGGGTACAGCTCTGTGGATGCGGTGACATGAACACAACCTGGAGGACAACAGAAGCAGGGGACCATGCAGTCAGTGGGCCCACCGAGTTCTTCCAGGCTTCCAATTATTGTAGTGTAAGATGTAATCAACTGGTCACAGAAAAGCTAAAGAAACTAATCTGCTACCAGATCATCATCAAACAACTGCAGCCCACCTTGACCAGAACTGCCTTACATGGACAATCCCGAAGAATATGCAACTCTTCGTGTGGATCAAGTTGCAGCAATTCTCTGCTGCCAACCAGCAAAACTAACACTTTCTTCTGCAAGTTAATTCTTAGTAATGAGCTCTCAGTAAACAACAAAACACCCTTTCTACAAGGACTGTTTTTTCCAATTACAGCTTCAAAGTTAGGCTGAACTAATGGCTTCTTCTTTCCTTAATTTCTTTTGGTCTCTTTACTTCAGCTAGGCCGGTATGATTGATGAGTCCACCATCAGCCACCTTCCTACGCTTACTTCTGTCTTAAGTGCCATGGTCCCATTTGTCAGGGGAAACTCCACAGTATAACAAACGTAGACTTGAGACAATCTCCTAAATGGACCACCATCAGAGCATTTAGCAGGTTTTGCTTCATACAGCAATATTTTCTAGCGGAATTAGGCAGACCGGACTTTCACTAGACATCTGACTAGTCCCAGTAGTATTTCTGCAATCCTCACCTCAGTGGTCAACACAGCGGACCCTTCTAGGAACCCACTGTCTGAACTCCAACTGCTGAAGAGAATTTTCGTGATCTTTCTGAGGCAAATTTCATGGAAGTGATCTCTAACCAAAAGCTGAAACGATGCCTTCCTTTTCAGATTCTCTCTCATTTTGAACTTCCCATTCCAAAAAATGTGTAAGAAATTTAGCATCACTCAGTCTATAATTGAAAAGTCCATAAAATGAAGCCAGATCAAGCTGTGTAACAAAATATGTTACATTCTCACTTTGGATTCCCCAGAGTACTTAAATATTTCTGCTTTTGCTTTGAACACAGTGATAACCTAATTAGTGTGACTGGATACCAACATAATATTCCTCAGTACGTATTTGAGCCAGGATTTAAACTTTAGCATTTTTCCCCATGATTGCACTTATTCTTTCTAGCATAGCTCGTGGATGAGCTCATTACACTAGCAGCCCTTAGTTTATCATAGCATAAAAATGCAAACCCACTGATTAATGTGTCTTGAAAGAAGTAATAAAAAAAGACAACAGGAAAGAAACATGCCCAGAAAAAAATAGGCCAAATTTTGTTCAGAGTTGTATACCCATATGTTCCTTACATTGCACATAGCTCACCATGCCAAGGTAATCCTAAAATTCTGAAACAGTTCAAAACCACAGACTCTATATAATATACTGCACAATGGTTAAAAAGGGAAAGTTAGCTCTTTTTTGGCTTAGGTGCAAAGCCAGAAGTATCCCCACCCGAATGAGGGGGTCTGTGCCTGACTGAACACCCGGCATCTCTCCTAGAGACTGAATTTCAACAAAGAATTGCTCTACTAATTAACTTCGAAACAACTATGATTTCATTACAGAAACATGTAGTGCTTCTCTCTTCATTCAGTTGTGCTTGGCTCAGAGCTCTCTTGCTCCCCCACAACAAAGAAAAGCATGATACAGTGAAAAAGTTCACACCTACTTGATGATAGCTTCATGGGAGCGATAGTTCTCACACAGCAAGATCCTGCATGGAAATTCTGCAGGGTAGTGCTCATAGAGCCGATCCAGCAGTGAAACGTGGAGGTTTCTTTCCCTGGCAAATTCACTGTAGACAAAAGGACTGAGCTGTAATAGACACACACACACAAAGAAAATGAAACTAAATATGTGCACTTGGAATTTCATGCTCCCAATATATGCATCTTGCATCAAAACAAAAAGAAAACCTTACTTTTACTGTACATTCATAGTTGGAAGACACATAGCATGGCCATTCCATAGAAATGCCCATTCCTACTGTAAAAGGGACAAAAGACCAGCATGCTCTTAAAGGAACAATAAAACATTCCATAACTATGTAAAGAGGAGACAAGAACCCTTATATCTACGCTTTTTCATTGTGGCTTGCACAGATGAATAACTCAAAGCAGAGAGCTGTTTGACCAAAAATACCCCACCAAAACCCTGTTTTGAATGACATTACAAAATTATTCTGACAAGCACTTTACTGTTAAGTTATTACCACAAATAGTACACATCAGAAAATATAGAAATCTGTAACACAATTGTAATAAGTTAAATGGAAAGTCATTGGAAAAACTAAATCCCAAGTGGTCTCGTTACTATTACACTAAGTTACTACTGGGCTTGTTTAACAATAAAAACCATCATCTACTACAGCAAGAAACATAGAAACAAAGATGATGAATTTTTTTTTTTTTTAACATTTTAAATGTAGAAATTAAGCCAATCTATTTTGTTATTCTGAATACATACGATTTAGATTCTGAGTTCGAGTTTCACTTCAGATAATCCTGGATACCTCACAGAGTAGCTTCTTTAAGAGCCTGAGCTACAGAACAGCTGAGACTCACAGGCCAAGTCAAGACTCTAACCATCCAGCTGGGTGATGCAATTTTGCCCAAAGTGGTAAGAATTCCAATCTCTTAAAAAGGACTTTTGAGATCTGTATTTTCAAAGCATTTCCCAATCCCTGAGATTCCTATGATCATGACTTGAAATGACCGAGGAGTATTAAAGCAGTGTTGCCACCTGTGATTTAAGTTTACTGCTATACCAAAGCAAACATCCACTCTATTGTTATTGTGAAAAGTCAGGAGAATTAAAGGCAAATCTATAAAAACAAATAAATTTGGCCTAAATCAACAAAGCAAGTAAGGTTGACTTTTCCAAATATGCTTTCCCATGCCTACAGAGTGACATGCATCATCATCATTTTAAACTCTTCTAAACTCTTTAAATCAGCAATTCCTAGGTGCGTC
>KZ506000.1:307809-331194 GCA_002844005.1 Limosa lapponica baueri
CAGTAAAAAGGATCAGTAAAATTTATGCATCTCCCGCGTTAAAATGAAATTTTACTTGCATATAGTTCAGTGGTTGACCAGCCCAAATCTGTTCTATAACAGATTTCCTACGTAACCCTGGACAATTCACATACTTTGTGCCTCAATTCCCCTACTGCAGCGTATTCTCACTCAGCAGAAATATGTGAGAGATTATGATGCATTCTCGTACCACAGAAATCTGGAGCAGATAAATACCTTAAATATATAAATACAAATATTATATATAGGCACTTTACATTCGAAAATGCTATAGCTCTTACCTGCATATGGTCTCCAGCCAAGACAATTCTTGTGTTTTTATTAGCTAGTGCCAGAGGCATAATAGTTTCACACTCCATAGCCTGTGCAGCTTCATCTAACAGAATGTGTGTAAAAAAACCTGTAAAACAGATATCAGCAAATAAATGAAACCTGAAATATGATAAAATGAACAGTGATAACAATGCAAGAAATTGTACTAAAAGTTCTGTATTCTGATAGTAACCAAAACTAGAAAAAAAATTCAGTATGGCTTATACAAATTAATTTCTAGAAACTAATAGAACCCAAACAATTTTCACACCCAACAAATGACCAACAGTGGTCAACTGACTGCCAGTGGCATTAGCAGCAGCCCATAGATCTGCCTCTTTCTTCTGATATATGTGAAGTTAAACAAGTATTTTATCTGAGCCCTCCTTACACCGAGAGGAGACCTCTTGGCAGACCTCCCTCAGCAGGTTTCTCAAATCTGAAAATCTTTTCATCACCATGAGGCTTAGAGCTCTCTACAATGACAGTGAAAAGGACTTCCTCATGTACTCCAGTCCTATTAACTATTTTATATACTAAATTTCCCATTAAAATTGTACACATACCTGAGCACTTTGCTGGTTATGGGCTTTAAGGAATGTTGGGGGGAAAAAGGAGCAGAAAGTGAAGGAAAATTTAAATTCAATCTTATGATAATATTGGACCAAAAGGTTTGTTGGGGAGGGGTGGAGGGAATGGAAATCTATGCACTGGATAACGTGCACGTGAAAAAAACTGGGTCACAGTAGGCTTGTAATCTTATGAAATGTAAATTCAGGATAGGTGTAGAAGAGAAGTGGTTTTATACACTGATATATATTAAGGTTTAAAACAAACTATTAGAGGACTCAGTGTGCCATCTAATCAAGATTACATACATTAAAATGTAGCAATTTTCTTTGGAAAACATGAATTTCATAAAGCTGCACACATTACTATGGCATGACTGTACGCAGCTCATTGCCAAACAAAGCAGTTACTTCCATCTAAAGTCCTGAAAGACTAAAGGCTCTAAAGACCTGAAAATATTTACCATGAATTCCATAATAGTTTTCTCTATTGCAACAAATGGCAGATTGTAGCCACAGAAAATTAACCGTAACAACTTCAGTAAAGAAATTCCACGTTCTCCAAAAAGCAGATGGATTTCATTTGGAGATCAATAAAACAATAAACCCCAAGCAGCCTCTGCCCCCAAGAAATCCATCTAATACACTGCAGTTTAGAAAACAACCTGAGAAGTATCACGTTAGCACAGGTTTGTATGAGTGGGAGTTGTTTGAAAAGCTCAACAATTCACAAAACAAGAAAAAAAAGCTCTTGGTGTGTGTTTATGCTTACATGCTCCACTGAGTAATGACCATAATGAGCATAACATTCAAAGTCAGAATCTCAAACAGAATTTTCCCTCTTGGTTCTCAGAAACACCAGATCATAGATAGTACTGCTTCTTTATTTAAATTTTTTTTTAAATAAGGAAAAAAACAGAATGAGCAAAAGGTTAATTTGAACACCAGCAGTTTATAGCTTTGTAATAAATATTTATTCATTAAAAAAAAGAGAAGAGCATTTTAAGATTATCATTCTTTATTTTTTAACAGCTCAAAGAACTGAGTAAAGAACTGACACTTGTAAGAGGAAGATAATTCTCAAAGCATGAACACATGGTTTAGAAATTATCCTACCTGGTTCAAGATCCAGTTGACACAGATACTGTGATGTATTTAAAGTAACAACTACTACTCGTTGCTTAAGAATGTCTTCTTTCTGTGGCATCTGAAAGGTGGAATGTGTGCTTGAAATCAAACAGTACTGATGCACAACTGGGTGGACCGTCTTTACCCAGCGATTTCTGAAATATACCCTAAAAAGAAAGAGGGGGCTTATTTTCTATACAGTTTGAATGCAGTGACAGCCTAATATTTCAAATGCTAATATTATGTTTTCTGATAAACAAAAGTAATATTCAGAAAGCAAAACATCACAACTGTGCAGAATTACATGCTAAAAAGTCTTGGATTTACCATCCTTTATTTGCTGCAGTGCACTACTACATACACAGAACAGTTACCAAGGATTAATTCACATGTGAAAATCTGTAAGTTCTTCATACGTTCAAGTTCTGCGACCCTCACATCAATGTCTATTTTATTTTAAACTATCAGTAAACTGATTTAAAAGAAATATTTCCTCAGATATAATATAAATACAGCCCATAGTCTTGGAACTGACCAGGCTGTAGTGGTCTGCACATTTCAGCTGCAGCCAGAGGATCTTTAAAAAAAACAATAAATCAAAAGACATTAATAAAATCCTGTACTTCCTTAAACACACACTGTATGTCCTCTGAGTTCTAAGAGCCAAACAGGACATATATTCACCTTTTTATCATGCAGGGCCATCATTAGGATACTCTGTGTAAAAGAATGAGAAAACAGTACCAAAAAGGATGGCTAGAGTCTAAAATACCAGGACATCATCAGCAAAGCACTGGTCTTCAAACATCTTCCCACGACACATAAGATAAATTTAAATCATCATATCATGAGATCAACGATGAATTTTTCTTAAAAAGTGATGAAATGTTATGACCAGTCTAGCTAAACTAAGAGGAACAGGGAAGACACAAAGAGTATGCCCCAGAAAACAGCGTATAACTAACTCCCCCAAGGTATATAGAAATACACAAACCACATCAGATGAGGATCTGGGTAAAGATGTCAAAGGGCTTCTGTATGGGGTGTTCCTCAGAAATATAATCTGTACCAAGTAAGAACTATGTCTCTAAAGAGGAGCCCTTAAACTGCAGGAAACTATTGTACCGATACTAATATTCAGAACTAAAGTTACTTTAATTTATTCCAAAGTAAATTAAGATGAAATTATTCAAATTTCAGTTCTAAATATGGGACTCATGCTGTTTGGTTTATCTAGTCATCATTCCTTTTCTTCTGATTAATTTCTCCTGCACCCATATTGCAAATCCCAAATCATTAATGCAGTATTTGGAAAAGTGTAATTATGCACCTAAAAGCAAAACACGAGAGCACTGACTGAACTCTGGGTACCACGAGTCCAGCCACGTTTGACAATCACAGCTCAGCTCCGCATAACGTGACAGAAACGACTATTAGGATCGTAACAGATTTGATTTGTGAAAACGCAATGTCCGTTTTGGACAATAAGCACAAAATGAAAGGCAAAGAGGTGCAAACACACCGCAGTGCTCTGAACGGCCTCTTCGTCCGACAACACAACCAACCAAAACTGGCACCGGGTGACCAAAGGTAACTCCAGTGAAGACTGGGTCCAGTGCGGGAGCAAACACCACACTCCAGAGCCATTCTCAGAACAAGAACCTTCTAATGCTACCCCAATATATTTATTTTTTATCAGCCGTCACACTGATAAGCTTTATTTGATGAAGCGTTATTACATGCACGTAACAAGAGGGAGTCCCGGCAGCAGGCGGGAGGGAACCCCTGCGCTGTGTACCCCAGCCATCCGGCAGCTTCCCCAGCGCCCCCTCCTCACTCTGCACTGAGGGCAACACTTACCTGCCGCCTCACAGGGGGCTGTGAGCACTAATGAGTTTATTGGGAGTTTATGTTTGTAAAGCACTTTGAGATTCTTGGATGAAAGGTGCTATTGAAATGCAAAATATTATGGTTATTAGACATTATTATACCATGCACTGTCTTTTATTACAAAAATTCAACTATGTGTGACTCACAGAGTGGCTGACAGCATTTCAAACTGCATTGCTGCTTACCCATTAATTTCTTTTATTTTGATGTAAGATCAAAAAGGTATCCCAGAGCTATTACTCACCACTGGCATAAACACACCTGACAGATGTGACTACTTCGAAAATGTCGTGATATAAGTAAGCCACACTGAACAAGGGATTACTTTCTCAGGTGCAATTTGGGCTAATAAAATCTCCTGTAATTTCATTATTAGGTTTTCTTCCTTAAAGCTAGAAGAATACGTTACAAAAATGGGTTTTACCAGCCTAACGCAAATCATAACACTTCACCCTGCAACATACCCTTAACTTCTGATTAAACAATCAATTCCCCTTCTAATCTTAACCCCTGCAGGAGCAGAACAGCTGAACGCCAGCAGAGCCGGGCAGCTACTAACCAAAACACTCGTTAGTGCCTGCAGCACATTCTAACAGTGTGGCTGTAGGGACAAAGATGAGCAAAAACTGCAGCTACAAAACCGTAACGCAGTCATAGCTCACACGAGAGAGTATCTTCTCACACCAAGACTTTACTTGTGGAGAAATGAAAAACTTGAAGGCTCAGGTTTACCCAAACCACAGGCAGTGAAATTACCACCAAACGCAGAGAGAATCACATTGAAATGGAAATCCCAGAAGATTATAAATCAGGGACTCAATCTTCTGCAAACAAGAGCACTGGATATATCCACCATGCTCACTAATGCTGGCTTAACATGCACAAAATCTGCATTTCACGTGGAAATTGGTGCCACTTTTATTTCTAATTGTGGCATCTGGATATGTACAAAAGGCTTCATTTCAGCGAAGCCAATGACAAGCTGCCAGCTAACCTGCCTATGCTTCCATCAACTTTCCACACATTAAATCAAAAAATAAATTTGCCCACATACTTCTATTAAATATTAGTCAAATTGAGTATTTCCTATTTTTTTAAGTTTTGCTTCCATTGATAAAGTTCCATCAAAGTACCAATTTGCAAATAGACTATTTGCAGAAGTAGTGAATGTGCATCAGTAATTAAGACTCATAATCATTTTCTTGTTCATGTTTCAGGCTGGGATTGCTCCTAAATCACTTAAAATACAGTTCTAAAAGTTAATAAAGGGGGAGCCTAGAGTCGGAACCTCTGAGGGAGACTAAACAGTTTCATTTGCACTCCTGTACTACAAAACCAACTTCTCACCACTCCTTATAACAGAGTCAATGGGGACTAAATTTAAGTTCTTCAAAATTTCTTTTCCCTGTTCTGAACTGGAAAACACTAACTCCTCCCAGCTCTTGATAAAAAGGCCAGGATTCTCCCTTCAGGCTGGGCTCCAAAGAACTCTTGTTGAATAAACTCTAATCCCAGCTCTTCAGATTTTGTGCAGTTATTTCTCACCTGAAATCCCTCAAGCAAAAAGAACAAAAAAGCCTGGAGGAAAAAGAATCTAGCAGTCTCATCTCACGCCTCTGTTGAAAGACCATTTAAAAAAAAAAAATCTAAGTAGTCCCAAGAAGCCTAAAGAAAACTTTAAAAGCACCTGATTTCCCTCTTCCCCTCCAAAGAGAGGCTCAGGGTCACGAACAAATATGTTCTTTGGGATGCAGAGAACATGTGAAAGATCTGTCTTACAACCTGAAAGTTAACTTTTTCAATCTTCCTTTGAGGATGGGCATAAGACAGAAGCTAGAGTTTCAAGAAAATAAAAGTAATTGACTGAAGAGGCATTTATTTTACAAATTAACATTTGATAAGACAAATTAATACTGTTTTCAGGACAAGAACTTTACTCCAGGCAATTTGGAAAAAAGGGTCCTTTAAAACCTGTTGGGTTTTTGGTTTGGGGCTTTTTAAATTCAAACTCTGGTTTGCTCAAAATGATTAACTTTTATAGCCTGGGTATCTCCTGAAGCTAGCAGCCACAGTATCAATATCGCCCTCCTTCCCTTTCCCTCAGTATGAATACAAAACCAGCGTATGGATACAACTAAACTTGAAATATGCAATTAAAATGATAGTAATAAGCAGCAGATATCTCAATCAGTGGATGCCCAGAAACATACAGAGAAACTGCTGCTATCTGCTTCCTAGGTCTTGCCTGGAGTTCTTCGGAGAGGGTGACAATCTGAAGCCTGTAGCTGGTGCTGCCTGCACGCCCTGCCTGCCGAAGGCTCCTGCAGCCCAGGAGGGACCCGCACATCCACAGAGCAAACGGGGATACAAATTCAGAGCCATTTGGTATCTCTTACGGCTCTGATTCACCCTCCAAAAGTGCTTTTCCACACTTAAAATCAAGTGTCTTTGCACCTAACAGAAGCACTTAATCGAAGGCTCTTTCCTCCTAACCGCAGGTGATAGGTCCCATATAACAAAATTATTTCAATGTCAAGTTTCTTCGGTAAGAGTCAAGTTTTGGAGTATGTCCCTAGTACAGTTGAACCATCTAATCAAACCCAGGGGCATTGGTTTTTTGTGGGTTTTTTTTGTGGGTACGAATTTGTTTATGGGCACCAGGACTATGAGAATTTGGCTCTCAGACTTCATTGGTATTTTATTTAGGTGCAGAACTTAGACTCAACATAAATTCTCGGTGTTCATTCTGACTTTGCATTTTCCAAAGGGCACAGAAAGTAATTTTGTTAGGAAAAAATATGAATTTATAACATGATACTTAAACAAAAAACCTCAAAGTCTAGGCTTCAAACTCTTAGGTCACACCACTGATAGGATAATTTATTTAGTGTATGTCTTACAGAAATTTACAGAAATATCTACACAGTTCTCAGAACGCTGTCAGTGTTAAATAATTAAGCTTTCCCTCTCTAAAAACAACAACATAAATATTATGGTGCTCCCCACTAAGCTATGAAAACATTTTTAGTAAGGATACTATTCAGCCAACTCATCATTTGTAGAGTAAATAAGGAAAAAAATCTAAAGGAAACTGTTCAGCCATTTAGAAACATCAAACTCTGCAAGTAGCACATCCAGCTTTGCTAATTAACTGCTTCTACTCGCTTTTCCTTTAAAATACTGCAAGAGGCTCAAAGCACCCTGTTTAAACTAACGATAATGAATTTAATTTGAAAATACATCTTGACAACAGTCAATAAGAAAGGTAACAGACCCATAATTAATTTTATGCTCAGTCCCACATAGCTCCAGCTTTCAATTCAGATAAATTGACCCTTTAACTCCTGCCAGATCACGTCGACAAACAGTTAGCTTTCAAACAACAGATCCTTCTCAAGTATATGTAATATTTTTTATTTGAAAACATACATCCATAAATATATACACAATTCCAGAGGTGCCTCTGCTTTCTAAAACTTTAACTTTTCATAGAGGTATCATGACTGTTTGAACAATATCATACAATCGACAGCAGCACTTTCTGAAGGCTTCATAGCAAATACTATGACAACTACACTGAAATTCAAACATTCAGTGACTTTTCAATTATGTGTTGTAATTTTCTTGGTAAATATGTATATATACTTTAACCATAAGAAAAATACCACTTTCATTTATGCATGTTTTCCATAAGTATTTCTGAGACTGGACTATGTAGTTGAATACAGCACAGAAAAGAAGGTAGAAAAAGCCTGGCAACCACAATAAAACTGTATTTAACTTTAACTCCTTGCTCTGTTAAATCACACTTCAATTTTCCCAAAAGTGTCAATTACACACATTTTTTCCAGCCACAAAATTAAGACACCATAATGCTTTTCATCACAAAGTGCTTTACAAATGACCTTAAGAAAATCTGTGTTAAAATACAACCAGAACAAAGGTAACTTTTTGAAAATAAGCTGCCCTCACTGCCTTGGCCAGATCCTCAGTGTCTGTGAAATGTCACTTGGTGACTCATGCCAGCAAACCTAAGGGAATTTACACCTGTTGTAAATCTAGCCCTTCCACATAACTTCACTGGCTTTACTGACATTGCATAAAATATTAGTCCAGGATGGCTTTTAATAGCTAACAAGTAAACATACAGAGTCATTTTCTTAGTAATATAATAAACTCACATACTGGCATTCAGAAAATGATGCCCGTAATTTAAAACAATATATACCAAGCTAACAGTAAACATTATACATTGTTATTACCATGCAAAATATTCCCTGGAGCAGGTTTCTTCTCATAAATAAATCCTCCTTAACTACTTCTATGCAAGTTTACCCTCCTCGCTCATAAAGTTTCAACATCCTCTTCATTTTTTTTCCTTAACTGATTTCCCCCAAATCCCCACACTAAGTGCATTTAACCACAGATACAATGACTGCACACTGCCTTATCAGAAGAGGCCAAACTATTTTCACATGATTCTCTAAGTAGGTAGCTCCTATGACATCAAATTCTGTCTTCAAAAAGCCAGGTGGGTAGCCCCAGCTTCCAAATTATCACTATGAGTGTGAGTCAAAATCTTCTGAAATTAAAATACAATTAAAGTTCATTTTATTTTATCATAGTAGCTTTTAGAGGAGCATATCAAAAGTTTGCTCATTAGGAAAGACACATTTATCAATAGAATAATAAAAGCTTAAAAAAGGATGTCTTTTATTTTTATTTAACAAATGACCCAAAATTATGTTGACAATGTTTCACGTTCCTTTTAGTCTATGTTTTTAAAAGCACTGCTGATAACGCCAATAAACTTTTATGTTTTAAAAGTTCTTTAACCTTTTTTATAGACACCTTTTCTTAAGAATAGTATTTTATAGATACATAAGAAGCCTTAAAAAATACCTGAGAGGTCTTGCCTGGGGATTGCCTGCTTCTACATATGGATGTAAATAATCCTTTATGTAGAGATCAGCAGCACTATTAGAATGGGTGCAAATGAGAATCCTGCTGGAATAAATGGTGCAAATAAAAAAGCAATGAAGAAACAGAAAACAATTCAAAGCAGTAGAATACAAAAAAAAGGAAACAGTGGCCATCTTCCTGCACATTTTTCTCTTAATGAAACTAACCTATCGTAGTTTGCATGATTTAGCCCCTTAACTCAAATCCTTCAGTTATGAAAAGATTTAAAATTCAAACAGTTTTTCAACAATTATTTTATGATTATTAATCTAGACTTGATTTTAAGTAAGGAATAGCTTTTATCATCTAGCATGCTGCAAAACTTTCTTTGTCGAGCAAATCACAGTCATTCTACACATTTTCCATTTTATTTAGTTTTGTTCTGAATGGAATATACAGGCTAATATAATAAAATTACTTTATCATTCAAAACAATGACAGATGGCTTGGGTTTTGTTTGTTTTTAAGCTGGATGGAAATTCTATATTTCACCTTTCATTTGTATTTAAGTAAAGAATTACACCTTCTCTGCTCATCAAGCACTGCTGTGCATTTAGCGCCCCATCTCACCTAGTATCCTGTTGTTGGAGTATGTGCTTGACTGCCTGAGCCAGAGTGAAGGTTTTTCCTGTCCCATAGGGACCGATGATAAGAACAGGAGGCAGTTGTATTGAAAGCGGAGTAGTGATAGCCAGAACAGCCTCTTTCTGCTTAGCATTTAGTCGAGGGTCCAACTGCTCATCCCATTGTCTGTACAAAAGGAGGCAACAGAGGTTAAAAACAGAAGCTGTGACAATCCACTGCCAGACAGAAATGTTAAGATTTTAAAAGCTTTAAAGAAATTAAAGAGCCTATACGCTATGCTACTGTATTGATTGTGTCATTCTGAGGCACACCAGAACAAATCAACAAATCCAGCAAAACAATCGCATGCTTTAATCACAATACTTTGACAATATTTGCAATAAATCAGTTGGGGTCTTTTTCAAACAGAATCTAACTACTTCTCAATTTACATTATCTCACCTAACCATAATTAACCTGAACAGTACACATTTTAGAAAACATATATGCTGCACCATCACCTGGTAACAAAGCAAGCAGACCTACAATCATTTTCTCCTATTGCTATGCAAAATGTACCATTAGTTACGTTCCTTCCCTGCATCATTTACATTGCCAACTTTAGAAGTCAACAGTTATATATATATTTCATCTATGATGAAATTCAAAAACAACTAAAAAAACTAATGGCTACCAATTAACTGCAAACTTCTCTTTACTTTTTTTTTTTTTGAGATCATTAAGGCACATACCTCAAATGGGAAAGCAGTCTAGCAGTCTAAAAAAAGGATTTTGTGCTGTAACCAGCTAGTGATACCAGCACTAAGAGGAAGATGCTTTCAGAAAATTCCAATGAGCGTAAGAGGTTAAAGATTTGTAGACACAGTTTTTAATATTCCCAGTGACAGATTTAAAAGTAGACATGCATAGTGAAAACCACCTGTCCCTGCGCACATATGGCCATACTTCAGTAACGTGATCTGCTCTGGGACAAGCACTACGCTTCTTACACACTGGGAACGCTTCTATTGGGTAGCAGTTAGAAACAAGGAGTAAAATCAAGAGGGAATTGACTGAATTCCTAACTTTTAAGACAGCTATGAACAACAAGCTGGCAGGAGAACCTAGGAAATACTGAAAAGCAATAGGCATATAAAACAAAAATAGAAGAAAAACAGAGGGGCAGACAGTTCAGGGTCAGGCAGAAATGCTGAATCTTAAGGTGGTGCAAACCAAGCCACCAGATGGAAAAAAACATGCTCATTACAGTGACGTAAACTGAACCACAACTGTTACAAATATCATTTACGGTTATAAAAATATTTAAAAAATTATACAAATAAATTACATCAACTACAACCACATGTAAAATTTCTGTAAATACAAATTTCCTGACATAAAACCAAGAAGACAAAAGTTCTAGCTTACTTGACTTACCTTGTTTTTATTGAAATCGCTGCTTACTTCCAAACTATTCCTAAACACTATTTTCTTGTAAGATTCACCCAAAACCTAAGTCAGTGAAAAGATTGTCACTGTCCCTTCTTTCCGCCTTTAATGTCAAAGCTTTGATGAATGCAGTACCCCTACCCTTTATCACCTCTGTCCCTACTACACTTCCAGAGACAAACTAAATTTTTTCCAGTAATTTTTGCGTTACATTATCTCACTGTCTCAAGTTTCTGGCCAGATTACTTTCCTTTTAATCCTTGAACTATCTTCTGATTTGTACTGCATCACAATCACGCTCTTAATTCTCACCTTCGAGACCCCACACAACTCATCGCATGCTGCATGGGCTATCAGTTCCACACACCTCTCACTGCCCTGGTTGCCAAGAACAGAAAACTCGTGCCCCTCTTATCCTTCCCTACGCAGCAAGAACACTGACCATACTCCCTGAGTAACACAGCCTCACATTTCTCTTCCCTAAATTTCCTCTTTGAGACAAACTATTTTTGCTGCATCAGCCTTAAGTTTCCTTAAAAGTATTTCTGTAACACAGGGGTTTATATTTCATAAAGGGAACTGTAAGATATGTATACAAAGAATCTCAGGACTGCTTGTAAGTGCAATGCTGGTCCTTCCAAGAATCACTCCCACACCTTTCTTAGTCATCCCATTCAGTGATACGTCCAAATTTGGGCTCATTACATCAAACTCAAAAGGCAGTAACGGATCGCTCCTTGCAAACACAAGTCTGCACGCTTGAGATCCTGCACAGCAAGCTCCTTGTAACTGGAATGTACATTCCTAGGAAGTATCATTCATGTTTTCAGTGAAGACCAGCAGAATAGTAAATAACAAGAGCAGATTTGTTTTCTATAGCTACACCTGCAACGCCTATAAAACCCCAGCTCAACCGCAGGAAAAACCAATCAACAGACTCTAGTCCTCAGAGGATCAGTTTTCCTATTTATTTAGAAGGGTTTCGCTACCTTCTCTGAGCCACCCTCACCGTTAATGAGGAGCAAGGCATGGTTCTTGTTCTAGGGCAGATTCCAGCCATCTGTTATGAGAAATCCAGTACTGCATTACCTTACAATCCCTGATATTAAAGCGTGTGTATTCTTGTACCTGTTGGGACTCCAGGGGATGGTGGGAGTCATGCTGACATCTGGAAACAAAATACTGTTGTCCTTAATCCTGTCCAAGGCATAATGCATTTCACAGAGGGGTAAGCGATTTAACTGAAACTGAAGTTCAACCTGCAGTATAAAATGAATGAATAAATGAATAGGTGAACAAAAAATTACTAATTTAGAAAACACTCATTAGACTTTGCTGCATATGAGACATTTTTATCTTCCTGCAAACTACTGACTCTCAGAAGAAAACAGAAAACATCAATCAATCAGAAGATTTGCAATAAAATTAACTTGCTCCTTTTTTTTTTTTAAGCAAAGGTAAGTACAGCATTTGCTCTAAAGTAATTTTGTTATTTGACTTTTAAGGTTAGATTCCACTGTACTTTCAGAAAAAGGAACAAAATTGTTGGAATTATTGTTGGAATACAAAAAATACTCGCAAAAAGTATTATTGTCCTAAAATGTTGTTTGTAAAAATATACACTTCCATGCCTTATTGCAAGAACAACCTTGAAACAGTGAAAGGCGAGAAATTTTTACAGCTCAACAGATGATATAAACCAGATGTGTGAACAGAAGAGGTAAAACCCAAATGTTATTTGTTTCTAGTCAAACTGAAGGAGACAGGGCGAAGGTGCAGACAAGCACCCTGTGCCGTCCCAGGGAAACACCACAGAGGTGACACCGTCATTCTAAACGTCCCCCCTGTGCCCAAAGCAAAAATCTGGTCTCAGATCTATTAAATTTCTCCTCTAGCACTCTCTGAATCTCTCTTAATCAGTCCGGTTTTACTTAATCACGCTTTAATCTCACGATAATTATTGTTACCAACCAGAAAGTTCAACAAACACAAAGCAGTACTAGAATATATTTTTGTAATTATCTTTTCTGAGGACTTATATAAAGACTTTAAAAAGCCCTTGTCAACTAAAATAAGTTTTTCTTATATATTACAAACAAAAACCAATTTGTTGTATTAAAGATAACTGTGGTTACCAAAATGAGACAACAAACTTGGGAAAAAAAGAAAAAAAAAAAAAACCACCTGGAAAAGCAGACAATCTCTTTTCTAAACACAACATGCTTCATTCAAAGCCATAAACTTCTCTCCTTAACCTTCTCCTATGGAGGAGAACTCCTCCTATGGAAAAATAATTTAGCCTTTTAGACTTAACTGCTTGTTGGACCCAACGCTCCTTTATCTGCCCACAACGTCACTGCCAGCCCAGGGATCATACCAATAATGTTTCCTACTTGAAGATCATCTCCTTCAAATGGATTTGCAAAACACAGCTCTCAGCATTTCCTTTTTCTAGTATATTTAAATATTACACTGTTCATACTGTTATATAGCATGTAAAATCCACACTAGCTTTGCTGTGAACAAACAACGTTTGTTCGTATCGCTGCAGAACGTAGCCGTTAACTTTCAGTCTGTGGCAGATATAAAGACATTAAATTTTCATCTTGACTATCATGTTTTACAGCAGGATGTATAATCACAACTCTGAAGGGCGGTGACAAATCTGTACAACATGAAGCACGGAGTTAACTAAGGTGACAGTAACTCCTAGGGAAACTTTTTTTAAGTAGGACACATGGACGTTTAAGATTATTTTTTTTCCCCACTCCTTCAGTGTCTAGTCTATGCCCATCCACTGCCTTAGTAAACACCCTGGTCTCCAAACGCAGCGGGGTTTAGCACGAGTCAAGAATGACAGCACCAGCCCGTCCTGCCCAGGGGCCACCTCAAGTTTCCTTCCAAAGCTCCATCCTACCCAGCGCCTATTTGTCCACCCAACAACGTCCCACAGATGTTTGGAAAAGAATTCTACACAAATGGCAACGGTCCCAACCTCACAGTTTGATCTATACAGGAAAAATACCTTTCCTCAGGCAGATCCAGGGCTAACAAAAGATCATCCAATATAACAATGGTAATTTAAATGCAGAAAAACTGTGATGCTAATGTTAGCGATGCTGTAATAGCCCCTTCTGGGAGCCCAAGCAAGGTGCCTAGCTTAAATACCTCTGATTATCTACCTGCATTCACCACTTCCTTTAACAGCTTGTGATTTGTTTTGGTTTTAATCCAGCTTGGATTGAAACAAATAGTTTTATTTGCTGTTGCAGAGTGCTGAATGAGGCCATCTGTGAAGGAGAGGCACGTAACCTGCTTTAATACATATTCCACAACAAGAAAACAGTGGGAAAGGAAGTTAATCCATTGCCAGCTTCACAGAAGAGGACACAGAACAGAGCAACCACTCCAAAAATAAAACAGTCGCATGTTAGTTTGGTCACCAAAAAGAGCAGCAGCCAAGGGGGTTTAAAGCACTAGCTCCCTCTGTCCCACCTTCATGAATGGTGCACCTGATAAAAGCAGAATTGTGTATTTATTATAGCTGAGCCAGGACAACAGGCAAACAAGTGACCAGGAAGCTTCTGAGATGAATTATTAGAAGAGGAAAGGAAGCAAACCACCTAACTTACCCAAAATCTACAGAAATAAAAGCAGTTTTGTCAATGTTTAAGAATCAGACAGGGATACTAATTCCACTGAAGACAACAGCAAAATTTCCAGCATCTTTAATAAGAAAGCTACACATCCAAATTATAATATCCATAGCTCTAACCTGAGAATCACTTTCCAAATTTTCAGTCAATACTTAATCAGAAAAGATTTCCTCACAATTAGAATTCATTAAAATATAGGTAATACTTTAAGGATCTGACCACCAGTTCACTGATATACGTATGAAGTACTATGTAATTTTACAAATAACTTTAGGACCCAATTTTTAATGCAGAATAGATTTGCTGCCTTGGGCGAAGTGTTATAAGACACTCAAAGGAAAATAAGTCAGTTACTGAAGCCCCAGCTCATTTTGCATTCCAGTGGAGGTTCTGATAGAATCAATTAGTAAGTTTAATTATTGTTTTAAGAAAACAAACACAAAGCCAATAGCCCAGAACAACGTAAGTCTTCCCAGACCAATTTTCCATGTTAAATTAAGACATCAGGATTCTTGCATATGTTTCCCCAAAACAAAATGAATGGGAGGAGATAATAGTTTGGAGAAAATGCATTCATGTCAAGCAACTCCAGTGACCTTAATTTGAGGTTATTTCTGTTTGGTAACAAGATCAATCACAAGGTCTACAGCAGACACACACTGGGATGGGTGAGGAGTTCAAGTATTTAACCTAACTACAGCTTTGTCTTCCCTTACATGCATTTACATCTAATGCACTATCTTGTTTGCAAACTACACAATTTTTTAATGTATCCTCACCCATTTCATGTCAACTGCAAAGTAAATAAAAGCCTGGTCTTACTGCTGACACAATTTTCTCTAGCAAAAGCGTTAAGTGACTGAACGTCTTCAAGACAGACAAATATCTGTCTTGGATATAAGTGTTGGCAGAGTGAGAGTCACAAAGGCAAGTATTATCATTCTGAAACACGGGTTATATATATTTAGTACCTATAAGTATATTTTTAAGTATATTTTATATATTTTTATATATGTAAGTATATTATAAGTATTTATTCACCTTCCTCATGCTTTCATCTACCAGCCCTCATCATCCTCATCAATGAAGTATTCTAAGTTGAAGGCTTTTCCCCTGAAGGACAATATTCCTTTTGTTCTGATACGGGTGCAGAAAGCAGCACAAGGCCAATTCATGACCTCAACAGACCTTATTAAAAATTAATCTCACCTCAGGCCTAGGAACAAATAGTGGAATCCACAATGACACAAACAAAAAGAACGAGAAGATACAAAATAAGGAGTCCAACATGCAAGTTATCAAATACTGAGTTCTAGCTGGCTATGTCAAGAGCAGCAGGTATCTTTTTTTTTTTTACAAGAAAAAAAACAAAACAAAGCAAAAAAAAAAAACAGGAATAGAAAACTCCCTCCTTTGACTTCATTAAGAAAAGGTTCCTGATGTCTCTGGTAAGAATAGCTATGATGGACAGAACATGGGAAGCCACATCAGAGAGACCAGGCTGGCAAAAAGTCCAGGCAGCCAGCAGGAGTAAGCAATATATTCAGTGGGATTAGAATGAGAGGGGAGAGGGTGGGCAGGTCTGGTGGAAGAAAGTCTACGGACTACCCACAAACACCAAGCTGCAGGAAAATAAAAATAAGACAAAGCTTTCCTCGACAAGTCCATAAAGAGGGTTTTTAATTTGAACCAGAGATGTAAAAACAATGTCCAAGAATTTACAAATCACGCTCTCAAAACCATGAGATATACAAGCAAAAATCTGCAAGCATTGCCTAAACACCTCAGAAGAATTTTGCCAGAAACGAAATTCATTACAATGTTTTTTTACTCTGTAAAACTTCTAAAATATTATTTTCTTTTTGAAATAATAAGACTCATCTATACACACAACACACAAACACAATACACATATATATACATGTATATTCTCATCTGGATTCTGTTTTCTGTGTTTGATGATGAATAACAAAATTCCTTTTCATATCTTCAAGCAATTATTTTGGGTGGAGCCAAAGCAGACACAGTGCAAACCATTCCACCCCAAAATCACTTCCACTCAGACTTACCTGCATTTCACAATCTGCCCGAAGATTAAGTTCTTCGCAGCATTCCCTGGATACCCTCAAGAAGATATAATCCTTTGTTTTCTCCTCAATAGCTGCTTCATAAACCTTCTCTTTGGTTCCTTGGGTCTGTGCTGACTTCTCTTTAGTGGCAGGCAATAAATAAACAGCATTGACTTTGGTCATCACCAGCCGTCCAGCCAAAGTGTCTTCCGAAAGCGTTTCAGTGAGCTTAAAGCGGCCAAAAAGTTGTCCATTTTGGGCATACTTTGCACCTCCAGAAACACCAGTGAGCATGAAACTTGCTACAATCTGCAACTGCACTTTTATGTTGAACCTAAGTGAGAAAGCACCAAGTGAGTGAAGAAAATGCTCCCGGATTCGGAAAGTTCATGCATTCAGACTGAAGATTCACCACCTTACACTCTGATTGTGTAACTTTTAAACATAAACAATTATAGCCAAACTGGCCCTTTGCAAGTATGTAGCTGTTGCATGTTTACACATTTTCCTTTTGATTATAGCCTATAAAACACATATTCTAAAGAATCAACATCTATGAAGCTTAAAAAAAAAAGAACCCTCACAAGAGAGAATGAAATACTAGATTTTCTGAGACCAAAATAAGTTTAGGGTGAATTAGAGTCGCTGTGCATGTCCCAAAGCAGTAAAAACTTCCATTTCAATAGTTTGTAAGCTTATGCTAGCTATTGAAGGAGAGACGAGCAGGCAAAAAACAGAGTACGATTCCTATTTACATATCTCTTCCAGGCTGCACAACAAAGATGATAAACTACATCTTAAAAGGTAAATGGTATTATACCTATAATTCAGAGGAATTTATTAAAATGCCTGAAAAAAATCAGAATGTAGGCATTAAAATGAGATAATTTTATTCGAAATGAGAGAATAGCCTGCGAAGGCTCAGCCACGTAAGCCATCCATCCACAGAATTCCTACTGGCAGCAAGTTCTTCCTGTAATCAGAGATGTAACAAATTCATTCTCTGTAGTTACCATTTTCTAGAAGTCACATGCATAACACATTAAAGCGATTTATTAACACACTTCATTGACCTCTCACCAATACATAGTAACCTGCTCCTAGAGTGCTGGGTTGTTTTTTTTTTTTTTTTTTTTTTTTCAAACAGATTGCTTTAACCTGGTGTAAAAAGAACAAAAGTCTGCCACATTAAGAATATTTTGTTCTCTTCTCATCAGCAACTTTTTGCTGAATTTGCAACAAATTACAGAAGAAAAGTAAAACCCAAAGGTTTTCACAAATGAAATAAAATTCCTTGGGAAAAAACCCTCATTTTCTTATGATACTTTTCATACTCATATTGTTTTTAATTGATCTGTTCTTCTTATAATTTCCATTTTAACCTAATAAACTGGTAATTTTTTGTTTGAGCCCTGTTAATAATCATAAGCCCGCAACAATAAAATCCAGCATTTTAGTTAACTTGGTAATTAATCACCTACCAAACCAATCAAATACATTTTTTTCATATCTGGCAATTGATGAGTCTTGCACAAAAATTGCGAGTTTGCCCTCTTGTGGCAATAGTTGCCTCTTTACATAAGACAGGCATTAAGCCACATTCCAATTTCACACCCCACTCTCAAAAAGCAAGATATGAAGACGGGTTTGTTCAGTTCATCAGTAACCACAGAAATTACTGCCCAAGCTACAGTTAAAGCAAACACTTAAAAGCATGTACTTCAGGGAGCACAGCAGAATTAAGTGTAATTCTTCCCGTTTCCACATATGCTCAAAAACCAAAAGAAACCAAAGCCAAGCCCAAGCTTTCTTCTATCCAAAGAAGCTATCAGCGATTTAGCAGCATCTCAAACTGCTCATATCTCATTCAGATGACTGTTAAAGTACGATATAAAACATTTAACACAGTAACCAAGAGCTCAGCATTATTACCAAGATACAATCACTCGCTATTGAGAATTTCTTTTGTTAAAACTTTCCTAATGTTCAATCCTTATGCTACCGAATATGCATCAGCTCATTCTCAAATTTGGATTTGTAGAAACGTGCTGAAAACAGTATCACTGCCATTCTGAGTCAAGGCACAAGTGAATGTCTTTATAAACAGCTAAACGGAATCTGCTGTGGTAAAGGGAATCTAAAGTGTAGAGATTATCAAGCCATTTCTATTGAGTAAGCTGACACCTTCTGGCAAACTGCTAAACTACAAAATCCTCCAAGGATTAGATTTTTTTAAAAAATCAGAAGTTGCTTCTTTCATCCATTCCTCACCCTTGCTTTGCAGATTCATACAAAATAAAGTTTTCAGTCAGGCTTACACAAATCAAACAAACAAAACCCTACATTTCCTCCTAGACACTGCAAAAACCCAGCCTAATGGCAGTGTTAATAAAACTAGCTCAAAAAAAGCCTGTTGTTCATATTCAAAACCCCAGAAAATAAAGAAAGACTTCATGAATGATTAATCACTCCAGTACCGATGCAAATAATAAATTCCCAAAAGGCAAATAAACACATTCTAAACAAAGCCCATCTAACACTTTCTTACAAATACATTCAGCTCATTTCCTCTGACACTGGCACACACCGCGTTCAGACGGGGTGCGCAGCGTGACACTTACCTATCTGGTGATACACGTGAGACACAGTAGCAGAATCACAGAATCGTCATGGTTGGAAAGGACCTCTGAGATCACCGAGTCCAACCGTAACGACAACAGCAAATTTATTTTCCATCAAAGCCAGTATTTCAGGTTTTCACAGCCTTGAGGACCAATCTGCTCTGTAATGCTGGCAGCAGGAGTGTACTGCATGGAAGGAGCTATGGGTCGCCTCACACAATTTAATGCTCGTACAAGAAAATGCACAGTAAGTTCTAGCCACTCTAACAATTATAGGCTGTTTTTCCTTTGAATGTTCAAGACATAAAGGGAAGAGTTTTAAAACTATCAACAGACATTTGTAGGGCAAATCTTTGCAAAACCAAACTGGTGTCAACATCAGAACATTGCTTAGCGTTTTCTTACAGAGTATGTTTGCATTTAGAAATTAGACAGCAGGGGCTCCTTTATTCTAACCTTTATTACTCTATTTTATGATGTACTCATGTGGAGTAACTTCTATGAATGCCTCTTGAAATATGAGAATGAACACGTTTCAAAAGTAAAGCTCTCTGAGGCTATCCAGAATGAACTCCCTTATAACCGAGTTCAAGACTTTTTAAAGCCACTACAACCATCATCCAACACTTTTCAGCAGTTCCACTCAGGCGATCCTACGGAAAGTGTGAAACAGTGTTTTCCTAGAAAGTGAGAAATCATCAACATTCTTAAAACCCAACAATTCCCTCCAATCTGAACTGCAGACACTCGTGTCTTCTCATAAGAGACCACGCTGACAACCCCACTAGTTCTACGCTACACATACACAACCCATCAGAGAGCAGCAGCTCATCAACATCCCCACTCGCGGCACCACTTCAGAGGTATCACAACCCACTTGCGTTTGTGTTTCTGGGCCCGTTTCTAGGCTTGTTGCAACCCTGACACTTCACTAGAGAATAGCAAGTGTGTGATCTCAGCCGCAGAGGATCAGAGAAGTGTGCTAGTTTGAGCCTTGTTGCAATAAAGTGGGTCAGCTACAAGATCAAAAGAATATTTCTGTCATCAACACTATCAAAACAGATGACTTCAAGAACATTATTAAAACTTCCTTTTATTCAGCTACTAGATAGAAAAGGAAGAGCAGAACTTATCGCTGCACCAAATTGTCCGAAGGGGAAGGATTACACACACAACACACTTATTATCCTTTCATTTCTACAGGCGTGCTGCTCTTTGGTTTCCTACGAGGCATGGGAGTGTAATTCTCATTGTGAAAATTCACTCAGTAAAAATACTGTTTACTTTTATACCGCACTTCATAATGTTTACTTTAAACCCACTTTTGTTTTAAAAGCCCTTAGAAAAGTCAACCTGATTATAAATATGTATGATGGAGAACATTTCCGTATGCTGAAAACAGTGTTAAAGCACGAGTCCTCCGAATGTCAGATTCCAGCTAGAGAGCAGAGCGCAGCAACAAGGAAAGATATGAAGAAAAGAGTTCAAATACACTGCCCTTCATCTGAGATACAGAAAAGAAATGGAACCTTTTTTCTGCTTTAAAAGCATTAGGAATACAACTACTTGTAATATTTTCTTCCTAAATTTCAGAGGGGTGAGTAGCTCCAGGAGTGGTTCTGTCTTAAAAACACATTTCTGGTTTGGAATTTAAGTAATTGATAGAACTAAATTTGCTACCAAATTAGGTTAAAGGGAAGTTAATCCTTTTTGACTATCCATTCTGAGTAGTGCACCACTTTAAAACGCTTTCATACCACAGGAGTGCAGGCAAAATTTTTAACCACAAATATCAAACTACAGCAAAAAAGGCCCTGTGAGAGTCTATGCATGGTAAGTTCACATCTCTCTACTAATTCTGTACTTGTTCATGCAGTAAATCCAGCTGGGTAATATGTACATAATACCTAGAGATATTACAGAACAAAACAAACAAAAAATGTGTACTATATGCCTTTTATTAGGAACTTTAATTCAGAAGCTGTTTTTCAGATTATTTGGAGAATAAAGATAATAAAGTTAGCTGCCACATCATTGTAAGATCAGAGTTTGATCCACCCACAATTCAACATTTTTCTTAAAGAAAAAAAAATATTTTACACTCCTCCAAGGCCTTTTATACAAAGACTTCACATACTACTTTGCTATAATCTACTTTCAACAAGGAACAAAAATATGACTCCTACTATGCTTTTGTATAGAGCCAAAATCTATAAAGAAAAATAATTATTATCCAGACATTAACAAAACATTGTACAACAGCTGTTTAGTGCCTCCAGTCATAAGCATAGACTGAAACATATAATTTGTTTTAAATGAGTATCAGTAAATTACATTTGTTAAGTGCTAGTGACCTTTATCACAAGTTACTATTTCCAGGCTCATATTCAACTTCATTTCCAAGAACCAGGAAGACTTAGTATCTTAACCAATCAAGTGGGTTTAATGAAAAAAAAAAAAAGGTTGCCATCCTCATTCTAATAGATCAGCAATAAATATCTAAGTATTTTTATAAAGGTATCACTTACTTGCTAACTTCCTTATACTGTGCTATTTCCTCAATATAAAGGAGGTCATGTAGCCGTGACTGATAGTTGGTCTTGGTCAATGATTTGTCCAGCACAGATTGTGTAAATAGCTGGTCAGCAGACAGAGGGATTTGGTATCTGGTAAGAAGGCTCTTCTCCAGTTCAGTAGTTTCATTAGGCTCAAATTCTACAATAGTCTTAGAAGTAGAATCCCAACGCTTAGCTGTGGTTAGTAGCTGTTGCCGTGCATGCATCAGGTATTCAAGATCTGGATGGAGAGACGTAACAGGGAAAGGAGTTAAGTTCAAACTCTGTGTGTGTTTGGGTTTTATTTAAAAAAAAAAAAACAAAACAAAACCAAAACAAAACACACAAAAAACGCCAAACACTACTAAGAATAATCCCATGAGCGATAACAAACTAAATGCAGGTAAGAATCTCCTCTGCCTAGAACAGCTTTAGTAAGTTCACTGCTAGTAATTACCATCTCTATTTTTCAGGTGTACAAAGAGAGCAAGCAGGCTCTCAAGCAATATCAGAAAATAAACTATTCTACAGATAGAAAATAGAATGAATACAGACAAACAAGGAAAGCACTTTTATTTTAACAATTGCAAGTGACTTTGAAGGACTTGGCATCACAATATGCTTTCAAAGCCTAACTGCACCATCATCTCATTTCAAAAATATAAAGCAGTGAAGAACCTTACAATATATACTATAAAATGTAGAAGGTAATAAAACAAGTTGATGAGCTAGCTGGTAAGAAATCATTACATTTTCAACAGTGTGAAAGCCTTTAAAAAAATTCTACAGTCCTGTAATATACGTATTCTGCAGACAACTGCATTATATATAGCTAGAGTTAGTTTGCTAGGAAAAACTTTGGAAATGCAACCTAACGTGATATAAAGTTAGAAAATTAAGAAGAAATTAATTTTTCAGTATACCCTAATTTCAGGGACCACAGAGCTTAAATGAGAAACATAAGACCAAGCACTGTCTACAGCCACCCAAAATATATCCACTAACACCACAAAACCACTATGACAACAGCGCAGCAGTTAACAGAACTGCAGTTAAATTGCAGAGCTGAAAATATTTGGCATTTATAGTGAAGCTATGAGATCTTAACGTATTATCTCTGAGGAAGGTGTAAGATAGGTATCCAGGATATCACACCAACGCTAAAAAAATGTACAAGACGACATTTTCCAATTCAAATTAAATACAGAACATCATCTTGACTGTCTTTATTCTAAATGGAAGGAAAACAGCTTTTTAGCAAAAGAAATCTCAGTTCGGCTTGACTTTGACTATATAGCTTATCTTACTGGCTAATTGCATAAATGTGTGCTCACTAAGAAGCCACATTTAAATATCTACCTCAAGCCTGAACCATACAAGTAGCTACAGTTGTATGGCAAGAAGTCATCCATATTCATGTGGTTTCTGTGTTCGAAACATCTCACCATAAATGAGGCTCTCTCTGGTACTAATACCTCAGATCCCTAAAGTTTGGTAATTACATTGGGACTGAGTTCCTGTTTGCTTGAAACACAGCCATTTAATTCCCAGCACTGGAGAGGTTTCCACTGGAAGCCTGACATAAACAG
>KZ506000.1:331883-363559 GCA_002844005.1 Limosa lapponica baueri
TATATTCTTGTACAGAAACACTTCCTCTCTCTACTGACCTTCTTCTATGTGCTTAACATTTTCATCAATACAAAAATTATTATAAAAACATAAACATTATATGAACTTCCAGTGATACCTTCAGACACATACCAAACTAGAAATTCCCAGTATTCTGACAAGATTTAGGAGCCATATCCCAACAGAGAGTAATAGTCAAACTCCAGTTATCTGCCTTATTTACACCCTCTGAAGCTTTTGTCCACTATTTATACTCATATATACAATGAATATTGCATAGAGCACAAAACATTCACTAGTGTTGATACAGGTACTGTTCTGCCCAGAAATGTGGAAAGGAAAGAGACGGCATGAAAGATTTCCACTATTCAAAAAAAATTTTTTTATTACTTTACCTTCAGTTGAAGCAGCATCAATCATTACTCGTTGCATGAGGACTGGTTCTAATCCAAAATCAAACACAACAGTTTGGCGAAAAGTTCCAAAGATTTCTGTGTTAAAGGCTATACTGACTTTGTATATATAGTGATCTATTCCATTCTGGACCATCTTTCCTCCTATCCATTCCTGACAGTTTTCTGGAACTTCTTGTGATACCTGGGTAGTGCTGTCTCCAGCAGATATTGCAACGATACTAAAATGTGGACGATGGGCATCATAAAGCAATGCCACTCGATACAGCATTCTTGCAGGCTATAAAAAAAATGCAGAGGTTGAAATGACAGTATATTGGAAAACTGAAATTATTTCAGGAATATCTTCATTTGCAATCAGATAATGAGAGCTTATATGAACTCTCAACTTCTCAGAGCAGGTTCAAGTCCTGCCTGCTTTCCAGAAACCCAGGCAGTCGACACACAATCACCAGAGCTGCTGGGAAAAGAGAGAGAGAAGGGATGGTGCTAGGAAGTTTCTCCATTTTAAAAAGAATTACACAATTGGTATCTTAACCGCAGAAGGCTACGGGCTGCATTCTAGTTATTATTGACTCACTTTCAAAAGATAAGTAGTCCTACCTTACACGTGAGAGCAAATGTCCATGTCTGATGAGACTTTTTGGTGGTGACAGTTACCGATAGCTCAGGATTATGTTCTACTCTCACTCCTTCTACACTTTCACTAAGCTAGATTAAAAGAAAAAGAAGATAACATTAAACTTCTACAGACAGAATCAAAATAAAAACACTCAGGAAAAGGTAGTATTTTTTAACAGAAACTGTAGTATTTTTTTAACAGAAAGTGGAAAGAATGGTTCCCTAGATTATGCAGAATTGATGCAAGGTCTGCACAGGAATTAATGAAAATATTTGCTAATTCAGAGAGACAAGGAAGCCAAATCTACTAGATCATACTGTGTAAGCAAAGAATTGTCCATTTAAGGACAATTAACCACATGACTTGATCTTCAAAAGCCAACTTATTTGTAAATGTTTAAAGTAGAGGAGGATTCCATTTGGAAAGAAGGATGTGATACAATGAGGCCCAAAGACTGCATTTCCAGAAGACCCCAGATCTTACTGACATCAGTGAGACTACTAGAGACACCAGGAAACTAGAATCAGGCTTTCTACTCAATAGTGCATTTTGCATAAAGTCCACTCTTCCCAGATTTTAATCACCAATAGATGGACCGAAAACTCCTTAGGGTCAGTGGTAAGTAGAGCTGGCCGAATGCCGCAAAAGCATTCTTTGGAATTCCAAACAGCTGCAAAGTTTGATCATATCCATACCCTGCACTCTGCGGTATTCAAACTTTTTTGAACGTTTGGGGGATTGGCTGTTCTTCTGCAGCTGCAGGCAAAGAAAAGGAGCCGTGCACAAACAAGAGTATTCTCTACTAAGTCGTGAAAGCTTCGCCATTTGTTGTTCTCCAGTTTAAAAAGTTCTGCCATCTAGTCAAGGAACAATACCATGAGACTTGGCCGACCCACCCTGCACTGGGAACAGTAAATATGCAAAATGAACAAGCTGCCATTAACCCATAAACTGTAATTCACAAACTCTACTGAATTTCTGAAAGAATGAGTACATTTGCAGAAATCAGCCTAAGTCTCTGGTATCTTTGCAAGAAGACATAGGGCAGGATGGAGAGAGGAGCAAATTGGTTGGACAATTTCTTGGTAAGGAGTAATTCGACCAGCTCTGATAGTAAGGGCCAAAAACAGGCTCATCTGTTAGTTTTAAATATGAGCAGATAGGGAAGTAGTATATTTTCCTTACCACTTTCTCAGGAGATAACGAATTCATCCATTTCTCAATCAAGGTTTCCATATAACTGCCCGAACATTGTTTGTTTTCCTTCTGCTGTTTTAATCTGATCAAGCGGGAAGCATATCGTTTTTGCCATTCTGTTAGCTCTTCCTGGGAATGTGCTGAAGTACACTGTGCACCGTACCTGCAGATCCCTTGCTCTAAAAATCTACATAAAATAGGAAAAACGATTATGCCTTGAACTTTTCAGTCTCCAATTAAAAAAAGAAATTTATTAAAATTTTACTTTTAAAGCCAGAAGGACATTCTTTAAGTCTCTCTCATAGAACTAAAGGCAGTTTGGTCCATGTGAACAAATTTGGAACCATATACATCTACGCAGCATTTCATAAGAGAGGCAGCAGCCTCTCTTACTGCGAAGTCCAGAAAAGTATATTAAATTTCTTTGAAACATAGAGGGACACAAGTCTTCTTAAGAATTTTCCAGCTTCAAAGAAGAAAGAATCAAGTGTTTGTACAGCAATTAACACAATGAGATCACGGACCATCCCTGAAATGACTAGGCACCGTATTAATATGAATAAAACACTGTTAATCAGGGGCAAAGGGTAGATACAGCAAATTTCCTCCAACAGTTACATTATTAGCTGATAAAGACTCATTCAGCAGTTTTTCCTGGAGCAACAGTGACATCACATGGTCCTTTCTACTAAATACACCTACATAGAAATCGTCTATCAAGAAAAAGGTGTAATATTCTTCTTTGTAAAGGGTATATCAGTCTAAAAGGATCTATTTTTGCAGAGGTTAAGGATTTGTTAAAGTACATTTTTCATTTAATCGCATGCGCTGATGCCATGATATTCCAAATGCCTGTATACAATTTAATCATTTGAGTTCTCAGAATTCGTTGCAAGTCTGGGCAAACACTCATATAATATGGGAACTATTTTTATAATTAAATCTTGCATTAAAATTATAAAATACAAGACAGTAGCATTATTTTTCAAAACTAAAGCACTAAAAGAATGGATGACAAAATGAAGAATAAAATGGTGGCGGGGGGTGTCAGTAAATTCTGAAGGTACTAAAAAAGTATTGGATATACAGAATAAACAGCAGGCCAGGAGGTTGCTTGGTGAGTTTGTTTTGCATAAGGAGACTATACAGAGTTAATGTAAGCATCACATTTCTTATAAATCAAGCCAGGCAGGTTGATCTCTCTCAGGATATTAAGTTTCTAGAAACTCTGTAAACACAACTGTATTTGAATTTCATGTGGATATCTATGTATATATTCCTATGAAGAATCTCTTCCTACAGTGATGAGCTGCTGTAAAAAAGAAAGGATGCACCAAGACTAAGTTAATACATCAATGAAGACAGCGGAAGGGGATCAGTGACTGAATAACCTTCCATAGCAAATGTACTATGTAATGTGAATTAAATTTCAACTTTGAGCTTTGTGACAAAAACAAGTAACACCTGACTATGACATGAAAAACTTGCAGCAAAAGTACCTGGATATCTAGGCCACACTTTTATCAGTGGTTATAATTTGATTTAGCATACATTTTTCCTTTAGAATGCTAAAGTACAATTATGATTTTCATGGCCCAGAGTAAATGGAGTGAAAGCATATGGTGACCTATTCTCATTAGCAGATTTAAAAATCAAGTGGTTTTCCTTTTCATTATTTAAAAAGAAAGCATATTACTTTAAAATTTGTCATCATTATGCAATTTTTCCAAGTTCTCATTGTTCATATTTTTAACAGACACTTTTTTCCCCTCATTTTTAGTTTCTTATTTAATACCTCCTACAATTCCATAGCTTCATTATCTAGAACAAATATGCTGTACTCCTACTTGCTTTATGGCACACAGGGGAAAAATAAACCAGAGCTTCAAAAATTCATATTCAGTACCTGTAACTGCCATCTCATAAGGAACTAAAATCTTAGTCCATGGTCAGAATTACACTGTTCACATGGATTTGCTGAGTAAGGCACATCCTTCTCGCTGTAAGGGTTAACAGTGTGCATAAAGCTAATTACAGCATCAGTGGAAAAAAAATGTTTCAGACCAATGGTTGGAAACATGGTATAGATGCTACTCAACAGAAAATCATCACAAGCTAAAAATTATAAATATCTGCTTTTTAAAAAATGCTGAATATGCACCAGATATGATAAAAGTAAACAAGAGTTGCTAAGATTTAGCATCTCTATAAAATCATGCCAAAAGCAGCCCAAATTCAGCAATTCAGTCATGTCATTTTAAAAGCAGGTCAGATTCCTGCTCATGTTTTTAAAACAATTTATTTGCATCAGTTACGTATATGGCAGAATCAAGTGCATAATGATGGCCCCTTCCCATATATATTAATACAGCTTTACGTAACTACAGGCAGTACTGACTAGTGGACTGAAAGCCAAGGCAGAAAGGGTCTTCAGCAAGGAAATTCACTTCTGTGTAGTTGAGTTTATGCAAAATGGAAATAATGAGATCCAGGGGGAAATTCTACAAATGTTTTTTTTTTTTTATCCAAAGACAAAGCTCATTTATCTGAAGGCACACACCCTATCTGCTGTCAAAGCACACTTTACCGTGCTTCAGTTGGCTAACATTGTTTTCTGTGGGAACTTTTCACATCTCTGAAATTACACAAATTAGAAAAGGTAGGGGAAAAAGACAGAAGCTGACCTGACATTAGAAAAATGGTCCTCAAACACCCTCTTATGAGTATGGAGCTAGTGATTCCATTTAGGAAACTGAGGTGCTTTCGTGTAAACTGACTCTTCCAAAAATCTGTGATCGAATCTACTCCTGTTGTAACAAGCACCTTCATCTTCCTGACCTCTTAATCATTCTGTCATCAGCTAAATAAAAGAGGAAACATTACAATCCCTTGGAGAATGTTGGTATAAAGCAATGTCTTTACCTTTTACATAGCGTATATTCCTCACTGCTTGTGACTCCCCTGGGTGGAGGGCGGAACTGCCAGCCATCCCGGGATCCTGCAGAGTAGTCAAAACTTTGGTTATTTTTCTAATTGCCAGGTATTTCCAAGTTGGACAGTAACTGTCCAGGGAACCATATCTCTGAACACCAACCCAAAGTGTATTTGTACACAAGCAAAATTATCCACCAAAAATTAATTTTCAATCCTTAACAAATTCATTTAGAACAAAGGTACAAAGGCTGTGAAGACAAGTTTCAAACAATTTGCAGAACAGAGCAGGCTCCGATACAGCACTTTGACCAATAAATAGCAACTTCTGCCTCCAAATTTAGTCAATGATGAGATAATTCTACCTCAATCCCCAGGGCTCATCACAGTACTCAAGCTCCTTTTTTGCTTTCTGACTGCTATGCCGTGCTGAGCATTCAGCAGAATCCAAGTCTTCTCATTACAAAATGAAGTAGCTTTAGAATTGAGTTACATACCTTCTTCTAAATCTTCTACGTGATATCCTGATGGTACTTTACCAGCTGCCTACAATCATGTAATAAAAACACAGTTATAAAGGAAACAAAACAATTTCATCAACAAGAACTGCCTTGTTTTCTTTCTGTCAAAATATGTTTTAGAATAACTAATACAAGAACATTAATCAGAAGTCTGAAATCACTTCTAGTCACAAACATGAATTTCATATTAACCTAACAACTGGACTGCAGTCATTGATAAAAGGAATTCTGACAGGAACATTGAATCCACTCATTGTTAGAAGAAAATTTTAGAGACTTTTACAAGACCAAGTTCCACCCTGTCATTGTTTTAATGTGGACTGCAGTACAGTTTTTAAAAGGCCAAAATTCTAAACCATATTGAGATGTATTTCAGCTTTGAATCTACATTAAAAATTAAGCCAAATCAATGACAAAGCATAAGAAGAAAAAAACCCAAAAAAGAAGTGGCAATTCAACCAATATAGACATGACAGATCAACGTTTAATATAAAAAGAGGTGACTGAGGGGGCATTTATATTCTTTAATCAATTTCTTAAGTCATGTTTATTACTTCAGAGTTATTTCCAACAGAGAAAAACACAATAAATAAATTCTTTCTACTGGCTACTTCAAGAGAGTCAGTCAACAATCTATGAGCATCTTTCTCTATCTTCTTATACATCATGCAAGATTGCAATGAAAGGCCCCTGAATAGGTAGGTGGTGAAGACCGACAGACCAATGGAAACAATAATGTTTGAACCAGTACGTTCACAGTGAGCCCGAATCTTCTGGGACACATGAACACAAGCCCTTCAGCCGTTTCAGGTACTGCTTATTATTTTCCCTGTAATACGCTCATTATTACCTCTGTTTCAGCAAGAAGTGTTCTCAGTCGTGTCAGATCTTTAGTTACCATCCCGTTCTGGGGGGAGAAAGAATATTAATACATCAAACACATAAACCTTCGCATGCATTAAACCACTGCAACAAAGCGTTTCCCTCCACACCACCTCCAAGGAGAAGGGCAAGAAGGAAAAATGAGTTTGACTTACAATGCACAATTTGAAATGACATACTACATAACAAACATTACAGTGAAAAGGGGAATTTTAAACTGGCCAAAAAACTGCATTGGGCTTAAAGCAAGTATCACTACAGGACAATGCAGGAGAGCATATGTAGAACAACTTGGGGGGAAAATATTGGTTATGAAGTTTAGCTGCCACTCAAGACAAATATTAATAGCTTCAATATTTATTGATTTGCTCTTCTCCACAACAGAACTCTACACACATAGCAGCCCTGGAGGCAGAACAGCCCAATGGACAAGGACTCAGGAGATCTATGTGCCGTTACAGCTTGGCCGGCTGGGTGACCTCAGTCACTTCACCTCCACGTGCCTCAGTCTCCCATCTGCAAACGGGGACAGCGACATGCACTGTCCTCAGCGAGCACTTTGTAAACTGCTAATGAGAAGCACGACACGTGAGCCACACGCTGTAGTTACTGAAACACTTCAGCTCCAAAGGAATCAATATCATAAACTGCCACTACTGCTGTGGTGATGGATTAATTTCTTCTGAAGGATCTACTTTACAGATGACCAATTTCTACAGATTCATAAGTCTCTCTGCTCTGATGTAGACTATGTAACTTTTGGAGCTTTCACTAAAAAGCAAAGATTAGCCACATAACTAAAAATAACTGCATATTCAATTACATCCGAAGCAAAAATCTTTCAAAATTGAATTTATCTGAAATAAATAGCTAAATGTAACAATTTCACACTCAAGTAAGTCAAAACTTTAATCAAAGGAACCCAAACCTGTGGTTTTTATTGCAATAATCTCTTGCAGAAATTTAATTAAGTGCTACTACATTTGTTGGACTTCTCCATGTTTTGACTGTGCTACTGAACTGCAGAAATTACTCTCTTTGCTGAAAACTTACACATTCAACAATTCTCACACTTCAGCTTTTTTCAACATGATTTTTCACTTCTTCACCAGAAAGGCTGCAAATTGAACCTGTTGAGCTTAACCGTATTGGAGAATAAAAATTACCAAGTTTCAAAAAAAAGTTACCGAGGATCATTCTCTTATGTCACTGGGGAAGACACTGAATGGATTCCAACTCTTCAATAAATTCATTCCAAAACTTTGTTTCATTTCTTCTCTCAGACAATGGCACAAGTCAGTAAATCAGCTGCTGATTTTAATATTCCTACTGAAAACAACTGTATCTAACAATCTAAAGCTTGTAAAAACCTCTCAAATCCTGCTTTGGGATGACACTCTGGAATTACATACGAAGCCACCTTTATTTGCACAATAGCTCAAAACAAGGGCACTGTACATTTCCTGCAATAAAGAGCTTTTGGCTATTTTACTAATTTTTTCTGAAGGCAAGTTTCCTTCGACCTCACCAGAAATTTCTTGACGAAACATTTTTTTCATTAGGAAACACCAGCCAAACAAAGGAAAAAACCTTTTCTTTATGTAACAATAGCCAATGGCCGGGGCAGGGCGGGTGGAATTCAGGATATATACCAGACAAATAGAATTCCCTCTCAAAAACAACTTACTGATTAATTAAGTACCAAGATATAGGAGACATGATCCAATTTCAAAGTAACAGGCTCTCTTACAACAGTTTCTGATGTTGCTCACGCGTTCCTCGGGGTCTGACCAGAGCTGCTCTTGTCTGTGCTATGGCCATGGTTCCGGATTTAGCATCACCAGCAGTTCATGGTGATGAACTGCACACTAGTTAATCTAGATTACAGAAATAAAAAGGATACTATCCTTTGGAGACTTATATATGTCCCTAATTTCCCCCGTATGCGTCGTCACATAAGAGTCAGAACAGCTACTTACATGGATGGGGTTAAAAGCGTCTTTACAAGTTTTGACAGTTCAAGGGCAAAACAGAAGCCTTATCTTTGCCTTTATCTTGAAATGCAAGGCTTTATGCTGTCTTAAAACTTATCATGGGCCAGTTATTTAAAAGTCCTATCAATAATTCTTCTGCTTTGATGGCTAAACTTCCTGAAGTGCATACAAAATGGTGTCTGGTGCAATTTTAAAAAACTAAGCAAAAGTTTGAGATTCACATCATTCTATTAAATCACACCAGTGTGCAAATTATTCTGCATTCCCTGAGGATTCAGAGCCAAGAATGAAAAAACTTTTCACAATCATAACAACTCTGAAACACGGGTAATGCAACAGCCTAGGTGTCCTGATTACATATGCGTTCCCATATACTTATCTTTGTCTTTTTCATACAAATCATTTTTGTTGCAACCTGCCAGTCAAACATATGTTCAGATGTTTGTTATTAAACACATTTAAAAAAATAGAAATACAAAACTGTTTTTTAATTTATGTAGATCACAGGAAACCCACTTACCAGTGATTCACCCATCAGTGATTTGGAAAGAACATTAGACACAATTTGCAGCTTCCCTTTAAGATGCATGCAGCAGAGCACTGCACGGAAACATCCATCGCCCTTGGCCAGCCCCTCTCCCAGCACTGCAACACAAACCAGCAGCCATTAGCTTCAGCACAGTCACATTTAAATAAATTATACACAGTTCCCCTTCATCTTTAACATGAAAATAATGCCTGAAACTTGGGTTGAATCCTCGGCTTCTTGGAAAGACAAGTCTTGGAGGTAAAGGAAGAATTACTTGTTCTTGTCTAATATTAAATTGAAACTTGCCTCTCACCACCTAAGAGATGTTGTACATGAGCTCAAAAAAGATTGTAATGTTTACACGCTAAAATAGACAAAAATTAAATGTGGGAAGGGTAAATTCAAATATCCAACATAGACACAAAGGACCTCCTCTTCACAGAAAGGGTAAAAAAAAAATAGCAACCAACAACCTCTCAGTAACACAAACATGCTCAGGAAGATCCATTCATGCTCACAAAAAGCACGCCCTGGCGTTTCCAAATATAGCTAACCTCCTCGTGGTCAATTCCTGCGACTTTAAAAGGGCTTTTATTCACTTACGCTGTGAAGTGCAGGATATAGGAACGATTGTTTGAGTCCAGAAATTTACAGGCTCCATGTAACAGAACACTTTCCTAATGCTTTCTAGCACTGGATCTGATAGCCAGCCAAACAGACACCTCCACTGACACTTCCAATAGTGAAAGGATTTATTTCGCCATATAGACGTGCTTCAGACAAGCAGGAGTAACACTTAATCATATATATTACCTGTCCAGAGAACGAAATGCCAGAGTGTCTAAAAAGCTAGTAAGCTAAGCGTGCGAGTTGAAAAGAAGGCTGGGCAGTTGTTTAAATTATGAAATTATAACCACTGTTACTGCAGGCAACATCCACATCTGTGTTTATACTGCTCCTCATGCAGTTGCAAACAGCTCCTGTTAGTGCTAACAGGAATTTCACATTCACCACAACTTCAGGATTACATTTTAGAATAATAAATCAAAACTCCTCACTCAACATACATTCACATCGTTAACAGAAATTGCATGAAAGACTAAAGAAAAAATAGTCCCACAAAACATTTACATAAAAAGCACTGCACGTCTCTTCAAAATGAAATGGTTACTAAATCCTGTTTAAAGTGCCTCAAAGGTTAGTCTGAATTCACCACTCTGATGATACTGACCACATTTCCAAAAATAAAGCTTACTTCCCAAATCAGAAGAAGCAGCGCCAGAAATAGCTTTAACATGTCTGACAGTTTGCTATTTTAACCTCAAAGATTAGGTGTCCAATTATGATATTTCATATCATTAACCGCATAGTATCACCAAGCTAAAACACACAGTTGTACATAAGTAGTTACAACACATTAACCAGTATCTTTTGGTAAAGATTTGTGGAATAATGTAACAGATTTTAAGTTATCATCATTCCTTGTACGCATACTATAAAAAACATCTTTTTCTCCAGCTATTCCAAAATGTACTTATCATTCAGGTTATAATAAAACACTGTCATAGGTATGCAACATGTCAAGTCTTGAAAAAAGACATTACAGCAGCTTGAATAAAGCTTTGTCTACTAAAAAGAATTGTGAGTATCAAGAAGTGTGAGTATGAGGTAGTCCTTATACTTCAAAGTACAGGATTGTTTATTCCCGAGGATATTTCAAACACAAAACTAAAACAAAGACCTCTCAGGATCATAAATGTGGATACTCTAAACTGTCAGACATTGGGCTACAACTGACAACAGCACATAACAGGGAACCACAACCAAATAGTTCATTCATAAAAATTGGGGGTGGGGGGGGTGTGTGTGTATATAAATATATACACACACACATACACACACTCCGTTTTTATATATGTGCATAAATACGGTATTAAGAAGTTGAAAAAAGTCCTCAGTTTTAGATGTGGAAACATGTTGGCATGAATTAAGGAAAGTAACATTAAACTGGACGCTATTTCTTTGTTACTAATACACATTTGAAAGCTGTTTTCTCTACTTAATTAAAAAAAAAAAAAGTGGTCAGTGCTCCTATTTCCACCCACTTCTATACCCTTCCACTGAGAGATGAAAAATAGTTTATAGTTCCATTGAGATACTGATAACTGACACCTATACCAAGAAAAGGTTTCACAGATGAATGTCACCCATCTACCCCTATGACAAACCCATCAGACCTCATCAATGAGAATACTATTCATTAAACAGCATTCTCCCTCCTACCTCCTTTAACCATCATTCATCTTTTCACACGTCGCTCTTGCTTTTACTTGCCACCATGAAAGACAACTGTGAGGACAGTCAGAATATTACACCCTTGACATATATCAAGAGTTAAAAAGAAGCAGCTTTAAAAAAAAATCCAGACTATTTTAAGGATGGTACTGATTAAGCGATGTTCAGCCTTTTTACATTTATTAAACTTTAATTTTACACCTACAGAAAGCAAGCTTACTTTTCTTAGTTATGTTTTATGGACCTTCACAAGGAGGCTGCAGAGCCCCACAAATTCCCCAGACTATGACTTCAGTATCAGTGAAAGCAAATAGAGTTAAAAAAACCCAAACAAATAAAAAAACCCCCATCCCTCCCCCCCCAACCCCACAAAACCAGAAAGGAACAATTTAAAGATTGTCATTGCTAGCACAGGAATGTCAGAATAGTATCACACAGTCTGTGTAACAAAACTGCGCTTTGAAGAAATTTCCTTTAAAATTCAAGAGTAGTTAAAGAACTAAAACCTGAAAGGTGGGCTCTACCCACCTTTTCTTTCAAAATCTAACTGACAAATTCTGTTCCAACACTTACCAAACTCAACGAGTTCTGAGAGAGTTTTGAACTACTTGCATTATACACGAGCAACAGAACATTAGGAAGGATGGCTAATTCCTTAAAAAATACCCTGATTGAACAAGGCAGTGAAACATGAAAGGCTCAACTTCAATGGGACACATGCACGTTCAGAAGCTCTAACAAATAGGAATAAATGTAAGTACATCATCTTGATTTTCTCTGAATCAAGTCCCAAAATGCAACCCAAAATATCCACCATGTCCTTAGGAAAAGAGACGGAACAATAAAGTCTTTATTTTCACAAGAACTCTAACACTATCAATTCATCCTACATTTGAAGACTAAAATATCTATTAGCCAAATAGCACCACTGTGTCAAAGACATGCAGTTCAGTTCTGGTACCTGAATACGAGTTACAAAACAGTGAGGTCTAAACAACAACACCACCACCACCACCACCACCACAAAACAAAAACCAAAACAAAAAAACCCAAAAAAACCCAGTAGAAAAAGTATTATAAAGCAAATACATAATTTTAACTGGGGAAAAAAGAGCATTGTTAGCAAACTAACAAATCTGGGCATCAGTTTTAAAAAGTCAGACAACTGATCGCAATTTGTAACACTATGTAATAAAAAAAGAAATAAGCATACCATGCCTACAGTCTTCATCTGCTTGCCCATACTTCTTCTGAAAGGTAAAACATGAAAAGTTTAAAAATGGCATTATTCCAGTTAGCATAAACAACTACATGTTTGAATTACAAGTTTCTTAAAACTTTTTAGAATCCATTACTTCGTCTTTTCCTAGGTGGAACATGTAAAGAACATCAGTCAAATGTCAAATATAATTTAATTAATTCTTAGAATGCTGGCTTCTCAAATTGCCAGCAAATGAACATTTTAAAAGAGGAACATGAATGGGCACAGGTATACATTTTCTATGTGTTTGTAGGTAGCTCACAACACCTAGGAAAAAATACAAAAACTTAACTTTCTTTTCTAGGCACTGTAATTTTCTTTTAGACTTGTGCTAATATGGTGCTGTTGAAATTTGTAAGGTACATATTTTATTTTACTCTGTCCTATCAGTGGTGATTTTAAAAATTACTTCGTTTAGTAAATCAAGAAGAAAAATTTGGAGGATTTTTCTTTTCCTTTTTTTTTAAACTTATAAGCCTTCAAATATCTATATAATGCAAGTCCTTAATAGGGAGGTTTTGATTACAAGTATTTTTCCAAAGCCCCTGAAGACTTACTGCAGTAATTTCACTATGATGCACATCCAGATAGGTGCCTCACAGCATTTTCAAAGACATCCAGGTCAGAAATGTACTAAATACTGCTAAGCACCTATCTGCACATTGGACTACGTAAATAATTTTGAGAAGTCAAGTCTGTAGCAACACAACTTCCATTTCAAAAAAATAACCTTCATTATTTCTGAACCTCTTCCCCCGAGAAGCCATAAGATAGGTCATGTCTTATTTTAAGAACTTTCCCAATTCTTATTTTGCACTCTGAACAGTCCAATTCAGCCATCTATTTAAAGAATGCTTAAAAACACTCCCTAATCAGATGGGCAAGATTTATCTTAATGCTGCCCACCAAAGTTTTACAAGTTGGCCAAACTTTTTCTAGTTAGGATGAAACTGTTCATACCCAATACATGAACATTTGGGGTGGACAAGGCCCCTGTAAATCTGTAATAACATTTCCAAAACAGAAAGGTAAGGAAAAATGTAGATGCATTAAGCAGGTCATAAGCTTATTCATAAGCAGTGTAATGTCCTTTCCTTTAAGAAAGTGAAGGTCTCTGATGCTTTAAAGGAAAAACAGGAATTGGGCAATGGCATCACCTGTCATTCAGGGTTACGCCTCTTGCCTTGCATTTACTTACAAACCTTTACAAAGATCTCAGTTTTCACATCTCCATTAAAAATCTGCCAGAGCCTAAAAGTTACATCTTTCACCAGACATGCTCTAGCCTAGCAATGGAAAACTAGTATATGATCAAGTCTTTAAAGACCTATGCAAATGGAGCTAAATTAGGTACAAACTGGCTGCCTGAATTCTGGTATTTCTAAACTTTGTTTTTTGAGTGATTAGATTTGCAACCTTAATTTCATACTCTTTAAAGATAAGGTACTTTGGTATATAATTCAGAAAAACTGTACAAACACACACAAAACCCTAAAATCAGATATTTTGCCTTCCTGGAGAATATTTTAAAGAATTATTTTTTTTTTTAAAGTATTTTTCCTCATTCTTTCACAGAACTGTGATTCAGACCCAAACTAGAGGTCTCAATCCTGAAAATGAACAGAAGCCTCATTTATGCTTTAGCAAGTGGGATTCTGTGGCAAACCACCATGCCAATCACAGGAAAATTCTGAATTTTATTTAAATCTTGACAGTACGAAATATTTGATTGCTCTTTCCAGTTCACTAGATACTAGTAAAGAATCACACTCACAAGTTGTAAAAAGGAAGCAATTCTATACAGAAGAGTCTCGATTTTGATGCGGTCGATTTGTGCCTGGCATGGCTCCGGGAGGTGAGCTGGGGGGTACTGGCTGAGGGAAAGGAGAGCCTCTGTGCAATGCTTCACTGCCACTTCATAATCCTGCTGCTTAAGAGATTCACATGCTTGTTCACATGACTTCTCTGGTCTTCTGTCTGCCATGACTCAGGGACAGAAATCCTAGAGTGGGGGCAGAGGGGACGATAAAACGTTGGTTAGCTGTATAATGGCAGTGACAACTTGCCAACCAACTTCCATTCCCATCTCAAGGTGCTGTGTCACATCCCTTTCGTTTGATGTCAGTCGCATTTCCTATCCCAAGCTTTCTTGCTAACTAACCTCTTCCCAGTCTTTCCTCCATCGCTCCCAGCTCTCGGTTTTCATTCGAATTCAAGAAGCTATTTAAGCCCGCAACTGATTTTAAGAATCTAAGTACTGGTTTCAAATTTTCAAGTCAGCGTGGATTTAAGCACTTTGCTACTTAGAGGCTTTCGGGTCCTCACTGGCAGCACCAGCTTTGCTGTGGAGGTAACAACTCCTCCACCAATCGCTCCTTCTCCAGGCCTGCAGCCACTTGCTCCGTGACCCCTCTCCCCTGGGAGCACTTCTCACCTACGCTCCGGGGAAGGAGACGCTCCCCCCCGGCTGCATGAAACCCCGCGGCCATGGACAAGGATGAATGAGAAAGAACTGAAGGTCAACAGGAAACCACTTGTCTCTTCCTTCTCTTGGTTTATTCCCATTTATGTGTGAGAAAGCCTAGACACTCCTGCCACACCAACACCTTTGTGCAGAACTTTTTCAATAATTTTAAAGTAAACATTTTTTGGGGGGGAGGGGGGGAGAATGAAACAGTTGTGATAAAAATCTGTATACAAGACAGACATCATCATCTGTCAATAAACTTGACTTAAATCACCTTCCCTTTTAAAACGTTTATATAAAAATTATATAAATTTATATATAAGAAATTTATATATAAGAAATTTATATATAAGAAATTTATATATAAGAAATTTATATAAGATTTCTTATGTACAACAATGTATCTTCCCAAAAATGAAGGACCACAAGCATGAATATTTTGCAGTCACCCTGACACAAATCTGTGACGTACACCTCTTTCTTAACAACGACCTTTCAAAATATCACCTCGTTCATCCAGATATTTCTTTTTCTGCTAAAAATAAGTCCCCATTTCCAATGAGACTATGAACAGGCAAGTAGGTTTTGCATTTCCGTACATATGAGTCAGTTCATTCATGGAGTAATTCTATTAACATTAAAGACACTCAGCTGGACCACCTAAGCATGTATTTTCAATTATATAAATGTTAGGTACTCTTAAGCTGTTCATGCAAGGATCCTGTCTAGATACAGCCAGAAATTACACCGATTTTCATTTCACTAACATTTCAGGCCACAGTGAATTTTACAAATCTAGGATTTGCTTCAATAGTAACACAATAGCTAATTGATGTTTTTCTCATGTACATTCTGTTTTCCTCCTAAGGGACTGAAAAGAGAGGATTTCATGAACTCTGCTGTACTTTTGATTTCCTCACTTCCTGGCTGACATATAACCAAAATTACTTTGACCAGAAGTCTCAGCAGAGCTTCTCTGTGTTTATTCCCGAAGAACTGTTTATAGACAGACCCCCTCGGAACAGACCTGGCCTGCAGAGCTGACAGGCATTGGAAAGGTACATAATCCTGGCCTTCCTTCCAACGTGGCACCGCGCAAAGGAAGAACACTTTTATTTATCTGTTGTCTTATGCTGGCTATTTCGATAAATATTGAACTAGCCTGTATGAGGAGCCCAGCAGTGGCCTACGATACTGCAAAGGCCACGCATTTTCTTTGGCCAACTTGAAGATTTAGGGCAGCATTCCAGAGGACATCACTGACCCTAAAGAAAAACCCGTGGATTAAGTTAAGTGGAGTTAAGACAGGATCAGGCTGTTTGGGCAACTGGGATAAACTGAGTCACACCATCAGTATTTCAGAGTGTAATTAAAAAACCCACTGAAGTTCACAGCATATAGGACACAATGGTAGATAAGGAGCCACCACAGTGAAATTTGTTTTTAAAAAAAATCTAATCATAACGAAGAAAAACAGTATGCAGACAACATATGGCAAACAATATTTCATTTCTCACATTTCATTTCAATTCCATTTGCAGACACAAACACACACATTTATTGGATATTTGCACCATCTACTTCAGACTCTAATCCAGGTGCTCTAAACTGCTCCTTGGAGGCACTCAACTCTTCCCGCTGGCTCTTTAAAAGCCCGTGCCCCTAGTTTTGGTCCCTTGAGCTGTGCCTAAATTAGCAACCAAGACGTGAATGTGAATTACAACCATGCTTTCTGAAAATCTAGACGACTGTAGTTCCTGACCTACCCTACTATTATTTCAGAATACTTAATATTTTAACAGCCAAGGAACGGAGACCCTTGTCAAAGGAAATTTATTTTTAATTCCATAAATGTTTCTTTTCAAAAATTTCAAATGTAAAACTGGAATTGCTACATGAACACCAACAGTAGAAAATACTACAGATCAGAATTGAAAGCTTAAGCACCACAAGGTCTGCACTATATTCCCAACTCTCTTTGCAAAACTGAACAAAATACTTATGCACTTCACTTTTTCTGTCTGTAAAACTGAGATTAAAATACTAAGCACGTAACGAAACAAATGTCAGGATTATTCATTTTCTCAAAAAGGCCTGGAGAACTGCATGCCAAAAGAATTCTAAATTCAAATTTGAGAAACAATTTATTCTAATGGCAAAGTTGAATGCATCTTCAGAATTTTGAAGGAACAGTAAACAGGCATATTCCCACTATCTGAAGTTACACATCCAAAACAGGCAATCCTTCCTTAGAAATACAGGCACAATGTCTTATCAACAGAGCCTTTATTATCAGTGATCAATTGAAAACATTTCTGAGCTTTGAATCATCTCACAGCAGCACCACTGCCTACAGAAAGACTCACGATTTATGCACCAAAGTAAATTATTTAAATACAGTGCCTGTGAATGCCACCTGATGCGACCATAAGCATCACATCGACTAGAGCACATTCAGAAGTTTACACAACTCTTCCTCACTGGCTAATCCAGAGGTCTAGCCCTGGCTTTGTACTTCCAAAACACTGCGGTAGGAGAAAGCTTACTGATCTTCATTTGTTTGAAGGCCCAGTTGTGCTCAGCTTAACTTGCACAAAGTATCATGTAAAAGATCTGGCTAATTCCAACTGGTGTGACTTAAACCTCGGTGTTTGTTCCGATGAACTGTGAGGGATTTTTTTGTTTTTTCCCTACAACCAATCACTTTCACGCTTAATAATCCTAATGAGTATGTCTCCTTTTGTAAACAAACATGAAAAGAGTAACTAAGATCTAATCTCCAAATAGAACTGCACATTTCCTCTCCAGAACTGCAGAGAGGGCTGGGAAAGGCAGAAGGGACAGTTTGAGGAAGAAGAGCAATAAACAACGTGGTCATTTATTTCCAAGTAAACACTACTCCCGCTCGGTGCACAGGACGCTTTTGAAGAATTATTCCACAGTCTGATGAGTCCAACTTCAAAAACCAGTGTAGGAGGAGAGAACATCGTGAACTCAAATTCTAGTGTTTCACAGCAGTTTAACTCATGACTGTGCACTTTCGCGCTTCACAGCTTACCGATGTATTTCGTGGAATCAAAGGGTCCATACATTAAGATAGTGACAAGTTAAAGCATGTGACAGTTCCTAAAAAATTTCAAACAGATGCTTTTTCAATTCACTGTAAAGCATGTAAGCCAGATAACTCTCACTGTACTTCATAAACAAACAGATTAGAGGGCACAATGCTGTTCCTATTAATGTTACTGGCAAAATTCCCAATGTCTGCCAAGACAGAAGGATCAGATCCAAGGTCTCGCATCCCAAGCTGACAAACAGTAGACAAGTCAGTAAATATTTGCATGTTTTAACCAGACATTAACATCTCTTGTAAAGATTTATGCTAAAGCAATGATGTTCAACTTGCAGTCCTACAGAGAGACTGGTAGGAATTTACTGTCAATTGAATATACTTCAAGAGCCGCATCCTGGGATTCACAAACTGAAGCAAATGAATGAGACCCATTGCCATGGGGAACATGCAGGGGGAAGATCCTCTCCAGCTGCCTCCCATTACAGCCCATAACCCTTCAAACAGTTCTGCTGTGAGGAATAAGCACCCAAATATTCCTTGCCAAAGCTATTCAGCTGTGTCCTCCAGTTAAGAGCCTGCAGTGTTGCAGGAAAGGAGTGGAGAAGAAGGGTTTGCCGTTCCATTGCCTGCTGCGGTCAAGCTGGCACGGGCTCAGAGAAAGCAGGGCAGGAATTCAACTCATCCTGCCGCTCTCTAAGGAAATGCGTGCGGTGACCACGCTGCGTGTCCTAACCCTTTGTGATTCTCCAGCCCTTCTGGCAAATTGGAAAGGCTGCCCACCAAACCAGACAGAACTTTTAATCATGTAATAAATTCAGGTAATGCGTCAAGAAAGGACAGCTGTCTTATCATAACTTCCCAGGAATTTCTTTCAAGAGGCAAGAAGAGATCTATCGGATTTATTTTTGAGGCTGGTTGCTCTGTTCTTCCCCAGTAACTTTTGAACTTGAAGTCAATTTGAACTGAATTTCACAGAAGTTTAAAGGGTCGCGAAGATGCTGTAAGTTTTATGAAAAACGTATAACGAGGCAGATAACAGAGACCCAGGTTTTTAAGTCTACCCAGGGAAAGGAGAAGGTATAATTCAGCCTCTTATTGACACGAAGAGGTCAGTCGCCCCATCGATTACTGCCCTGTGACCCAGTGAGAGAGACAGCACTGTACCAAAAATATCACTCACCAGCAGAAGAAGAATCTTACTCACTTGTCTTGCCCATAATGATAAAAGCTATAAACTGCATTCACAGCTAAACTGCTCAAGGATCCATCCGGTGGTTTCCAGGTTTCAGTCAAGCAGAGTTTCCAAACTTTTTTTTCTTGAAGTTGCGCCAGGGGACGTTCAGATTGGCTATCAGGAACAACTTTTACTTTTACACTGGAAGGGTTATTAAGCATTGGAATGAGCTGCCCAGGGAAGTGGTTGAGGCACCATCCCTGGAGGTATTCAAGGGACGGGTAGACATAGTGCTTAGTGACGGGGTTTTTTCGTTTTTTTTTAATCGGAGTTAGATTGATGGTTGGACTAGATGATCTTAAAGGTCCCTTCCAACGTAGACAATTCTATGATTCTACTGGAAAAAATTGAGCTGTAAGCAATTCACACATGAAGGCCTCAAAAATCTGTTGTTTCCATAATGCAGAAAAGTAGTATTTGGGAAGTCAGAAAGTTGATATGGACACAATCCGTGTCGCTGAAGAGTCTTCTAGTTCCCTCTCCCTCAAAATTACGAGAAAAAGACTAACAAGATACATTAATTAATTTACATGGGTATGGAAAAATCCGGGTTCGTTTAATAATCTGGATTAATTACAATACTTTGAGTACACTACCCAATAAAAGTGTTAGCTATTGTGAACTGCCAATTTTACAGTTAAAAATGATGAGTCACTGAAATTCAACTATCTATACTTTGCAAACCGACTGCATCTGTCGGTCCACATACTAGAAGAGGGACTAATACATCTCTCTTGTTAAATCCTAATATACAGTTGCTGTGGCATCTCTGGTGATCCCATCTTAAGGAATGCTTGCACCTATAAATAGTGTTACATAATTGTTTTTGTAGTACTCAAAAATACCACTCAAGTACCTTTAGATGAGTAAAATGAAATTAAATATCTATTTATTTTCCCTACCTATAGTGATAAAAAACCCATTATCTTCGCCTTAAGACAAAAAAGTATTTTATTCAAGCCTCCAGGAAAGAATAAAATACAGCTGCACAAAATACAGAAGCCACTTCTCAGACACACACAGAAAAAATGCACTTTCCTAGTATCATGACATAAATATCATAAATAATCCCACACTCAGAAATTATTTAATAAAACGAGAGTAGATAATGACAGTGCACGATACCAATGTGAAAGACTTAACAGAACAGAGTGAGAAAGAATGGCACATCCTTCACGTGCAGGGTGCAGAAAAGAAGGATATGAAAGGTGCTTTTGATTTTAAGAAAAATATAATAGCAGAGATCTTATGCACTCATTTATTGCAGTTATGGCTGAAGTCAGTAATATTAGTTATACCCAGTACTCAGAAACGTACTGCACACCTTACAGAACAAATATAAAAGTCTTCACCCTTGAGAGAGGACAATCTAATCAGTTTTCTGAAATAACTGAATTACTCTGGTTAATGTTGTACAACTCCAGGCAAAATGACCCTACTTTAAATTCCAAAAATGATGTTAAATCTGAAATGGAGCATACAGAATGAAGAAAGCTTATTTCAAGGTTTTCATATATAGCATAACAGCAGCAAAAACTTCTGCTACATAGCCTCTAAGGAACACGATATGCATGATTTCAGGGAGGGGCAAAAAAAGGAATTACGAAGTTCATGATGTCCCCTACCATTAAATACTCAGATTATCCTTCCACATTGAAAAACCAAAGAAAGTACCATAAATTAGGAGGCCAAGTGTTCTCTGGCCACATAAATGGAGCCTTGAGTCTGACCCTGTAAACTTAGCGTATAGGATAAACACATCCAGATTTACTGAAAAAGGAAGAAGTGCCTGTGGGTGGTTTAGCATTTGTGCAACAGTAGTAACAAAAACATAGCAGCAATTGAGATTAAGAGCAAATACCTTCCGCATCTGGATTCTCTGCGTTCTTTAAATCACTTTACATACACCACCGTGTGCCAGTTATGATTTCAATACAGATACTTTATTATTATTATTAACACTTTATTACCTTTACTAATCTCTTTTGGCTTTCTGTCTTTTGTACTAATCTCTTTTTGGAAATAGCAGCAGAAAGGACAATCTATACAGCCAGCAGCAGCAACAGCTACACATGGACACACTGGCTGTCCTTGGCTCAAAATCTGAAAATAACTCATGGCCTCAGCACTTGTAACCACCTCATCCACCACACACGTATCCCTAACATCTTCACCTCCTGCCTTTAAAATGATCCTTTTTCACACAGCTGTCTGAAAACATCACCTATCTCGATGAAACTAAGCAAAATACATGGCAAGTCAAAGCACAGCATCTACCTGCCGTGTACTCGCTTTGTCTAAAGCCATCCAAAACTGGCAGATACAAGATTCCTAGTTACACAAAACAAATATACATCCATATTGCATTCATTAAAATTACAGTACATACACTAGGTTGTAAAGTTTGATACTCAAAGGCTGTGTAATGCCAGAAGTACCTCTACAAGCTCTTGTTGGCCCCCTTGTGTGTCTGCATTGTGATACAGCCTTTAACCGTGTTAGTCACGCACCGCATTTCCCAAGGGCTACCTGGCGGAAGGAGCAGGCAGAGCAGGGGCCGGCTGCTTAAGAGACACAGATATACAGATAAATACTTCAGCATAGGGCCTAAGGCCTTATTTACCACATGCTACCCAAATCTGGTTCTCGAGACTGCATTTTAATGTTTTCAATAACTTTTCAATAATGCTTACAAACACTGTGACTGACCACTTCAGAAGTATTAAGAAAATATCTTTATCCTTCTGACATTATTCCCATTTTACAAAGAATCAGGACATTAAAACACATTAAAGCCAAAAGTTTCTAGAAACTTCTTATATTCAGACAACTAAAAGGGATTTTCTTCCTCCATTATGCTCTGCCCTGTACTATATAGTCCTTTATATGACCAAAGCAAAACACCCAACGTCTGTAGAGCAACTTAAGAGTATTCAGCATTTCTCTACATCACAACATGGGAGCATTCATTAGAAATACAGAAAATAAAGTGTAGCAAAGATAGACTTAAGTATGACTTGCCTTTTTGTCTTGCTATTCCCTACACCATTTCTGAAACACTTTCTAATTTATGCAAATGGTGAAATTGTAGTCCAACAAACAACTGCATTAGCATTATAAAATAAATTAGACGTACCCACACAGTATAGCCTCCCTTCTATTTCTTTCTTTCTAACACTAATATTTTTCAATCTCCTTGTTCAGCTACTCCCATCTCCACATTTATTCCACATATTCTGTGAAAATCTACATTTTGCACCTTCTGTTTAAATTCAGTCACTGCTTCCTCTGCGCTGCATGAAGGCAGAGCTCGTAGGAAAGTGGAACCGGGTATCCGGACTACAGAAGGGGAATTCTCTGTGCTCTCACTTTTGCCCAAAATAATAGCAGGGAGGAATGCAGAAGCTCTAACCTTCAAATTGTACAGAAATCACATCTAGCTCAGGCTGAGGTATATTCACTGCAGGGATGATCTTTTAGATTTGTACTAAATGCTAATTTGACCAACCCTGAGCAGATTTTCACAGGGTTGATAACAAGTATACCCTTGGCAGAAACATCATACTATACCACATCTCAACTTTTTACAAAGCAGCACTATAGGACATTAGAGTTTTTTATTTTACTCTGAATATAACAACATATTTTTTGCCCATTTTTTAAAAAAGACAGAATCATGTTGGCAGAAGCCTTCACTCCCTCCACAGCACTCAAAAAGTCAGCCTGCAATAGACACCTATCATGAGAAATTTGAACCCAAATAATTAGAATTTGGCAAGTAATAACCAACTGAAAGGAGGAGTGTGTCATAGTAAGCATCAGGTAACATAATAATAGGTGGTGCTTCTGCCCCACCTAAAGTTCTTTTGGCTCCTTCATAGAAAATCTTCCCGTAAACAATCTTTCATAATAACCAGTTAACAGCAGCAGTTTGTATTCCGTATTCCTATATGTTCTTTCTGCTTTCTGAGAGTAGAGTTTCTCACATTTATTCAAGATGAGGGCATTTTAATTGAAATACTGTCCCATAGTTATCATTTTATCCCCATAACAACATCACCAATTACTTACTTTTAAAAAAATCCATTAGAAAAGTAATTTAATCTTTGCTTCTCTTAATGAAATTTGCCTGAGAAAAACAAAGGGAAAAATCAGCACTGCACGACCAGCCATCTCTCTGTGGAGCAGGACCAACCTGCAAGTCTCAAACCTAAACACACTTTCCAGAAGAATACAGTATTCCTATTTTAAAAGCCGTTTTAAACATCATAATCCACAACTTTTAAAACTAAATCGTGGCAGAACCTCTCTTTTAAACACTTGAATAACAGAACAGGGCCTTGTTCCTGAGTGTCTTTGCACGTTTCACAATATGTTTAGTAATAGTTTTGACCAAAAAAAGTGAACACCATTAATCTTAAGGACTTACACAGTCATGCAATTACCACTATTCTTCTCTGATGAGTCATAAGATATTGCCAAAAGTCCTTTTTGAGAAATGTCTGCTGTATGATATATAGGTACATCTGTGTATATGTGACTAAACACCTCTCACCTAATTTTTAAAATGCCCAGCAAGTACAAAACTGCATTCCCAAGGAATGCGAAGGGGAGTCAAAGACGACTCCCAGGCATTTACACACAAAGTAAGTATCAAGATATTTACAAATGTATTTCAGAAGTTTAAATGCAAACACGTATGTCACAAAGTTTTCCACAACGAGCACCGAACTTGCCACTCACATGGCACTATCTTCAGAGAGCACCTGACCACAGTCCATCTGCCAAAGTTCACCAATTTAATCAGAGACAGAATCAAAATTACTGGTTCCCAACTTTCAGTCTTGTGTTCAATTTGCAGCTTCCTCTAATACAGCTGTATTTGGATTTCAGCAATAAAAGTATTTTTAAAATTAGGATATTAATTATCTCAGCATATCCCCTTTTGGAAAGCCCCAAACTCTTCCTGCCGCCCAACAGCTAAGCAGCTCCAAAGCTCAGTGGCTCGATCCAAGTTTTCTCCTCTTAACAGGGATATTGTAGTGACGCTGAAACAGTCTTTGCTCGAATGTCAAACTTACATTTTCATACAAGAACTTTCTCCACTCTTGACATGTCCCAGTACTGCAAAAGCAGCACACCCCTATCACTAGGGGATCAACCTCCAGAACACAGCTTTGATCACCAGGGCAAATGCAGATGCTACAGGTATAAATCACAGCTTTACAGTTAGATGGGAAAAAAAAAAAAAAAGCCCTAAGTTAATTTTCTGTTTGAGATGCAAAATACAAATCACTCTTTCAATGCATTCAAGAGGCAAAAGAATGTAAAAATTTTCATGCTGAGTGTCAGTTATAGTGCACAGTTCACAAACCGAACACAGAAATAAGCCAGAAAGTTGGGATACAAACAAGGAAAGTTTTCTTTCAATACACCTCAGTCTTCATTGGAGCATTATAATGAACTTAAACTTATTACGGTAGTGAATAATACTGTGACTGAGTTCTTTGTTACGCATTTATAAGTGCTTAGCACAAAAGGGTCCTAGCATACGAGATTTAATAATACAATCGTGCCACCCACAGACACTACAAACACATCTTTCCCAAACCATACCCATTATGTAACTGTGTATGATATTTTTGTGTGCTGTTTTGAAAGTTCAAAGCAATAACTAACCACCACTAAAAATTGCTATCGTTATTGTAAATAACCTTTGAAATTCATTTTTACAGGACTGTACTTCAAAATAGTTTGGCATAATATGGCTAAGCCTGGTTTGGGGAGTTGTCTTATAACTCTGTATTCTAATGATATTAACCCTTCTGCATCCGGATAAAGCTTTTATAACATCATTGCTTCCTCTCCTCAAATGCACAAAGATGATACTACCAACAGGTTCAATTTTCAGACCTCTTCTGAGAATAGAATATGTATTCCCAAGTTCTCCTCACACAGCAAACCCTATGGGCAACACCATAACTTGTGTCCAAAACACGTTTCCCAACAGCATTCACCCTACTCACTCCTGAAAAGAACATTAGAGATTCAGTCACGTATTTTAAACCCCACTCAAAGAACAGACATCAGCAGGAATGAGTAACGATCCTACTGTGGTTAATGGCATAATTCTCACCAAACTTCGGAAGAAGAAAAGCAGTGTGTAGCCCAGCCAAACAAATATAAACACAACTGCAGCCAAGTAGTATCAGTCAGTTCAAACAACAAAACAAATGTCCTGCACCATTCCAAACCGGTGAGTGTCTTAAGATATGGCCAGAATACAGTTACCTCAAAACCATTAGCACAAACAACTATAATCAAAACCATCACTTCAATAAAATACCCACAGTGCTCGGCTACAGCACTGCATGAGCGCAGATTCAGAAATATGCTAAAAAACATTCCCCTTAATGACCTCCCTGAGTAGACAATGAGAAAAGCCCAACAAATTCTGTCTCCCGAGGTGGCAGAGGATCAGATGCGAGACAGCCATCGTGCCTGGTCAACAGCAGTGAGGAATCCCAGCCAGCCGACGGGGAATTCAGCTGAGAGCAGCAAGGGAACATTTCTTGGGAACAGAAGCACATTGCCTGTCCCTGTCCCCCCAAAATTATCCCAAGAGAAAATGAAATTTTCACTTACAAAAATACAGATTGTCTTACATGGAGCAAGAAGGTATATAAGGAAGAAGCGTTATTTTATATGCTGCCAAAACCACTATGCTTTTCATTTGTGGCATTCTGCATTTATTATGTCCACAAAGATTTGCTACTTTCTTGGTTTGCTGAACCACTAAATATTTTCCAGCAAATTAAACACTCGTGCCGCACTACTAACAGTCAAGATTCTCAAAAACAGCTCTTGCTGTGTTACGTATTTCTCTTTTGCCATGGGGTCTGAAGGGCTCTGAAGGGGTTCGTAGGGCTTCGTAGGCATCCGTCAGGTTCCGTAGGGGTCTGAAGGGCTCTGAAAGACCTTGTAAGCATATTTTAGCAGTGTAACTTTTAGTGTTTTGATGAATACAGTATTTTGCTATATATAACTATGAAAAAAAAAACAACTGTGAAATTCACAGACTGAAGATCGTAGCTAAATAACACTTACCCTACCCACCATAAAACCAGCTCAGATGAGTCCACATACTGCTCACATCTCTGCCCTTCACTTCCTGCCACTCCAACAGTCAAAATTCCCTACCTAACATACCTCACTTTTTCTTCCAATGTTTAGTCATTACAGCTCTGCGAATCATTAGCCTTCCTACTGCTTACAAACAGGAGAGATCATGAAATGTATTTCCCCAGACCACACAAAAGCCAAAGATGCAAAACCTCAGTCACATCATTCTTCATGCAAGTGGTACTTCCTGAGACTAACAGAAACAAATCGCACAACAGTTTACAGTAACATCTCCAAAACATCTCTTTACATAAAATAAAATTTACAAAAAACCTCTTGCTACCAACTCAGCAGCACTGTGTATCTGCTGCTTCTTGGAAAAGCTGTACAGTTCAGGGTTGTTAATTCTAAACTACCTTCTTGCTAAAGAGTCTCCTAACATCTGACAAAGACTCCAAGCCACTTAGAAAATTCTATAGTTTGCACTCATGCAGAAGTAGTATGGGGCCACAGTTGCCACTCAAACTTTTTAGTCATGAAATGGAACCTCTCAGTGTAGTAAAATTACATTTCAGAAGGAAAAAGATTGAAATCTATGATTTCTTATCTGGATTTCCTGTAATAAGTCTGCAATTTGGTATTTTGGAGGACTCTGAGAAAAGACTGGGTAAATAACCAGAGCATTTCTATTAAATTTATGACAATGAATTTGCATATAAAATTAGAGAGACATATTTGGATATTACGTTATAGCCATATTAAATATACTTTAACTTCAACGAGCAGTGCAATGGAAACACAACAGAAAAACAAATTCTCACCCATGTGTAATTACTATCTCCCTGCTTAAATTTCTAAGCACTTCCTTCAGTAATATTCACTTTTCTATGTTTCTCAGACATGAGTGATTGCTTCTGGTTGAAGCCTCATGCTGTAAACATTTGTTTGAAGAGAAGATGAAAGCTCAGTAAGCAAGACTGTTTCTGAATAAGGAACTTGAGCCACTTATCAATACCACCATAGTAAAATCACCAGAAGCTGGCCTGTCTACATACAGCGCTCTGACCTTGCAGACTCTCAATTTCACTATCTATAAAGTTTAGTTATTTTCTTTCCCTCCTTCCCCCCAAAAAACCAAATACTAGGAGAAGCCAAGCATTTACTTTCCCAGTCAAGATCTCCAGAACACAAAGCATTCCTTCATTCCAGTGCTATGTGCAAACTTTTGAAAAAAGTCATTTTTTAATATACTCTCTCTTTTCTTCCTTGCTGAAAAAAGAATGACAATCACAGAAGTCTACCAAAGGGAGCAAGAAATCAAACATAGTAAGTACAATGTCTTTAAATGTATGTCATTGATATATATACATAAACACAAGTGCTGACTACTGCCAAAAGCCACAGAAGAAACAGCAAGACAACAAGAACAAAAAAAGGAAGGTCTTGTTTGTTCTGATAATCTAACCCATAATACTCCCATTTAGAGGGAAAAAATACATATACTATGTACTGGTAATGGGATCTTGCCTTAGGACCTCAACAAAAGAAGCGAGAAGTGATTAAACAGCTATGATAGGTGAGCAGGAGGGAAGATCAGGAATACAGGATTTGCTATTTTCATCTCCATGATGAGCCACTCGCAACCTTGCAGAAAGAGGAACGTTGGGGATCCGCTTCCAGGAAGAAGCCTTTAACAATGCTAGGAAAAAAGGACGGACAGGATTCGCATTTACTGGGTTTCTTGGCCTACTGATGCCCAAGGCAAGGGGAATGCCAGCTGTCAAAAAACTCTATCCCTAAGGCAGAGCAGAAGGACATCATCCTTCCTTCTCGTTCTCCAAGCCAGCTCCCATGGCTTTCCCTAGTTACTCAGTCTGTACACAGGGGACAGGATCTAAATTATTACAAACGACTCTTCTAATTTAGATTTCATTCCACTGACCTCAGGAGGGAATGCCAGTGAGGTGAAAGATTCAAGGGCTTTCAACTAATAATCTGAATTGCTCCAACAATTGCTTCTGCCATTACTAAAATGAAAACACCTAGAATAAAGTGCAGTAACAAATGTAAGATGGTATTAAACAATGAATAAAAAGACAAAAAACATGCTAAAAGTCAGAAAGAATATCCAGCTCTAATTGCAAAGAGGATTTTAGTAACAAAAATAATTGCCAATGTTGGAGAAAATATTTCATCAGACTACTAAATTAACAGAGTTGGAAAACATTAGTAATAATATTGCCTAGCTCTTACACAGCCTCTTTCATCCACAGGCGCCAAGACTCTTTACAAGTTGCTAAGATTCACTATTACTATTTTAAATTCCTTCACAAGGAAGCATAAACAGGTGAAGTGATTTGCATCAGGCTGTCCAGGTCTCTTGAGCACTAGGCCTGTGTCCTATCCACTTGGAAATATTACCTCTTCAAACCTTCTAGACATTGTTACTTACATTTTTCGAGATGGGAATTTCTCCGTGAATCTCACCTTCGAGCAGAAGTTCTCTCCAAACTACAGCTCTTCTCCTGCAACCAGATCTACTAATACAGAACCCAGATCCCTCGAGCAACTTCTCTGAAATCAATGAGATTCCACAAAGGGAAAGGATCCTCCATGACAGATCAAGAGGCAGAACTGGGACCACCTACAGATCAAGGTGCTGCTTCCATATCTCCCTTTAATTTCTAGTCTGCTGTACAAGAACACCATACCACCACCCCACCCCCCCAAAAAAAAAAAAAAAAAACACCAAAACAAAATACATCCAAAAAATCCCAACAAAATCAGTCCTAAAGCTGTCTCTTTAATAAGCCTCTTTCACAGAAAGGTTCATCTGGCTCACTTCAAAAGGCACAGTGTCCACGTGAATTAAAGGAGGGGAAATACACACTGTTACATTTCCTAAGTCAAAAAAATTCATGACAGTGAGGAGTGATAAAAGAAATGTGATTTCAGCTAGGGGAAAAAAAATTCTGCTTTCATAACAAATTACAAAGACAACTCAATTTTATCAGTAATAGCACACAAGATGTTCCTTCACTTACCAATAAACTGTTCTGCTAATTAAAGTTCAACAAAAAAAGCTTAACTGGGTTTTCACTACTCACAATTTCTGCTCTGCAAAAGCTAATCCTACCAAAGTCTGATTCACCTCAGAGCAAATCCCTCGGTTTGCATCGCGAGGGAGGAGAGGGGAAGCGGTGGTCACTTGTACCATCTCCCCTCATCTAAGTTTCAACTGCACGTTCAGAATCAGCTCCTCACTACTGAGGACCAGCATCCCCAGGCTGCCTCACTCAAACAAGCTTTGCCATTTAAAATAAATCCAGAGTTTTCATTCATAATCTGCTATGACTCAAAAGTACTGAAACAACTGAATTTAAAACACGTTATTTTAAAACCTCCCCGTTCTACCACTCACTCTTGGAAAATAATGCAAACTTGCCAAGTATCACTTCATTTAATACGGATTTTTTTTTTCATTTTTACAAAGGAGTGTGTCTTTTCTTAAAATAAATAAAGGGGGGAGGGGGATATTTTATCCTTTGCCTTGTTTCCATTACACTATTTATTAAGAAGAAGAATGTCAGAAGACCCCAACAGTTCAAACCATCCCAACAAGAGCAGCCATGATGCACTCAATCTGTCAATGGGGATATTCATTTTTGGCCATGTTTGTGTCTTAAAAGAATTCAGTTGTATTTCTTCAGTGAAGAGCAAAATCCATTATGTTACTTTAAAACTTCATCTCAAGCTCACTGTACCTCTGATAATGCAAAAATCCCATTATCTTGTTATCTCGTACTCATTTTGTCATTAATTGGAAAGCGTCCTTGCAACCGTTTTCCTGCAGTTATTTCTTAATTTCCATCAATGATACGTTTAATCATGTTACTATGATCAAACAACAGTTTTATTAACAATGCATTGAAGCCAAACAACTTCACATATCTGGAAATTAATAAAAGGATGCGATCCACTCCAGGAGAGGTAACATACATGCTCTCCCTGCTGGGGGATTTGGCCCAAAACTACATATATACGTAGCCTCTGTTGGGAGGACTGCATGGCAACCTGCGGTGTAAACTCTCCCATTTTCAGTTTCACAACAGTTGCAGTGTATTAAGGGCGATCTCGGGATCTGTGTCAGACCTCCCAACTCCCGGCCACTCGGCCCTGACAAAGCCTTCTTGCAGAAAACAAAAATATCGGCTCATCTGCCAGGCCCTCCTTGCTCCGGGGGTTAATTTTACAACAGCTGTTAAATTTTTCAAATTTATTTTTCTATCCTTCAACAAACCCTACCTAAGCCATTTATCATTTTTGTACTTCTATTTTATTATTGTTATTTCCTGGCTGCCGCTGGCCGTTCCCTCCCGCCCCCCCCCCCCCACACAAACAACGCCGACTCCCACCGCCCCGCACCCCCCCTCCCCGCCGGGGCACCCCCGCAGCCGGGGGAAGCCGGGGCTCCGCACGGCACCTCTGGCTCTCCAGGCTGGACCCTCCGCCTGCCCCCGCTGCGCCAGGCTCAGGGCCGCTCCGGCCCGCCCTCCGCCGGCTGCGGGCCGCCGGGAGAGCGCGGGAGCCCCCGGGGCTCCGGCCCGGCCCGCCCGTAAACAGCCCTGGGGCGGCTGCCGCTGCAGGCCCCTCCGCAGACACTGGGCCCTCTCCAGCCGGCACCGCTCAGCCTCCGGCCCGGCCGGCGGCCCCCACTCGGCCGCCGGGCCGGCCGCGGGGCACCGGGGATCCCCCGAGGCCTCCCCGGAGCCCTCCCCGGCCGGGCCCGGCCGCCCTCGGCCCCCGCGGGGGGCGAACGGGGAAGTCCTGACTTACCTGTCATTACTTTCTACGCCATCTTGGATCCACTTGTCAACGTCCCCACAAAGCATTGTGGGAAAGCCCTCCCCCGCCCTCCTCCGGCCCGCGGCCGCCGGCGGGAGGCGGCGGGGACGGGACGGGGCCCGGGAGCGCTGTGAGGGGAGGCGGGGGCAGCCACGGCCCGCAGCCCTCCCCGCACACGAGGCGCGCAGTCGCGCCGCTTGGGCTGGAAGTCGGCAACCCCGGGGTTTTTCTGGGTTTGTTTTTTTTGTTTCGTTTGTTTGGGGTTTTGGGTTTTTTTGGTTTGGGGTTTT
>KZ506000.1:363872-473038 GCA_002844005.1 Limosa lapponica baueri
GCCCCTCAGGGTCGGGGGGGCAGGGGGGTACCGCGGGCCGGGGTCCCCCGCGCGGCGGGGCCCAGCCGCTCTATGCTCGGGAGCAATCGCCCCCCTCGACTGTGTTTCCAAAGCCCTTGGGAAGCGGTTCCCGGTACCGGCGCCGTTCCCGAGCTCTCTGGAGGCGGCGGTTCCCGCGCGCTGGGAACACGGGCGAGAAATGGGGGGGAAAGCAGCGGAATTCAGCATCTGAGTCACCGTTGTCGACAAAACAGGATTCTGGTGTTTTTAAAACTTTTCCTTCTACTTTAATCAAAATAAGATCCAGATCATTTTAGCATTGGATTTTCCTAAAAACATTTAGATTTAAATTTACATGTAACGCCTCCTAGCTCTTTGAACAATAAAGAATAACCACCAGCAGCCTCTGATGCGATGCGGCCGCAAGAAGGTACTTGTGCCCGAAGAGTATTTTCAGTATTCATCAGGAACGCGTTCAGAAAGAGAGAGCGCCTTGCAAAAAATGTAAATGCAGAAGGAAATAAAAGTAAAGAAATCCTTTGCATTTGCAGCCTCAGACGTAAATGAGCCCACTCTTCAATTCGGCGTTAGAGATGGGGTTGGGAGTGCAGTTAACTGTTTCAGCGCCCTGCCAGAGGCCGAGCCAGCGGGGAGCGGGGCTGCTCCCAGCCCCAACCCAGGAGACGCCATTTCAGGACGAAATCACTTGCCACAGGCCATCTCTGCTGGCCCCCGGCCATCCAGGGCACGCTGGGACACTGAAATGTTTTCCGTGGGCACCCTGCAAGGCAAATGAGATAAAGCCATGTTTAGGATCTAACTAACTTTGTGTCGCACCCAGTCCACGTCACTGAAGTGGAATTAGTACTTTTCTTTGGGAGGTTAGTTGTGTTTGGTTCTCAGAGAGCTTTTGTATTACTGATAAATACTTCTGTTACAAAAATGCAAGGAAGGTTTTCTTTAAAATAAATGATAATTTTAAAAAACAGTGGATAATAGAATGAGTTTTATACATGTGTATATATCTAAATATATGGCCTTCTGCAGTTCAGTTTGGGGTGAGACAAACTTGCTGGGATTATTTTTCACGTAAGGTTTCATTAATATTTGAGACCCATTTGTTCTGATGGTATTTCTTTATACTGTGCTAGGAAAAAAAATGTGTGGCTAGTGACTGAGGTACAGGGGGAAGGATTTGCTCGAGGACAGCCGCCGTTTTTCCTGCTTTTTGCTCTCTAGTTTTAAAGTTCTTAGACTAAAAGTACTGAAAGGCGATGCCTGCTGTGAAAATACAGCAACTCGGCGCTGGAGGAACAGCCCGGAAAGGAGCAGGGAATCCCCAGTCTCAGAAAAAGTGCTGTCCATAAAACACGGTATGGAGACTGTGCCCTTACGCCCTCTGGTTTTTATGATCTTGTTACTAAATTAAACCTCTTAGCCCCCATATGAAGTAGGTTTTACTGTATTTTGTAAACTGGTTAATTGAATTGCAGAAGCTCCAAGTGGAGGTGCCAGAGGGCACCGAGGGAGCCCACAGCTCTGGGCTGGGCTTGGCCAAGCGCATTTTGTTCGAGCCTGCAACACGAATAACTGCGTTGTTCCCATGTGGTGCCCTCTCCAAGCTCTTTCATAGTCTTTGTTTTACCAGATAGAAAGATGAGGACTGTTGGTCCAAACCAAATTTGGGTTCTAAGCACTCATTAGCCTTGGAAATTCTCCTCAAACCATACAGCAACTGGCCGAAGGGATGAGATCCCAAATTTAAAGGGCCTTTATATAACTAAACTTTAGTTTCAGAGCCATTTCTGTTATAACAGCACAGAAGGCAGAACATGCCACTGGCAACCAGTTATACGCTACAGGGGAAGAAAAAGACTCCTTGTGCCTTTTATTGACATGTTTCAGTACAATATTAAAGGATAATTTAAGGAAATCAGCTTATATTAGCTGCTACTGCAGGAGGGACTCCATGTGATCTGTCTCTCTCTCCTTGATGTGTATTGCCCCAGTGGAAGCTGCAATTTTGGCTTCCAACCTCTGCAATCAAACACATCATTCACGACTCCACAGGCTGAGTTGAGAAGCTGGGTCTTCTCTCAGCGTGGGCTGGCCACAGACACAGATGTGTTATGTGCTGGCTCGCCTTTCCAGAAGTATCCAGACTTCTTCTGTTGCCGGAATCCCCATGTGCTGTGCTCACTAACAGGATTTCACCGCAAGAGTCAAGAGCGCGCAGTGCTGGGCTTCTGCTGAGGAATGTGGGGTTTGCACTGGTTGCAGCACACTCTCTTCTGCCCAAGGAGACCAGGGGCAGCCGGTCACACGGAGTCAGGGATGTATGTGTTGCAAACGTAAGATATGCCAAAGGCACAATGGGGAGGCATGAGATAGGAACAAAAACAATGAATCGCTGCCCAGCATCATGAGACTTGATAGGACTTGGGTCCTCAAAAGCAGAACAGTGACATTTCAAGGGACTCATAATGGTAAGATAAAAACAACAAACCTTCCCAAACTCCAACAAATGCACGAATACCAAATTAAATCCCACTTCTACATTTTTTAAGATTTCAAAACCTTTCAGATCTGAAAATTGCAATTTCCCACTGGAAGTTTAGAAAACCCAACCTCCCCAGGATTGCAACGGCAAGGAAGCCCTGCGCAGAAGCACTGACACATGCGCTGTCCCTACCCTTAAGTCAGGACTCCGTGTATTACAACTGTTCATAAGGCTTCTCCCTGCTCCATGAGGCGGAGCTGTGCCCAGGTCCTCGGAGGATCTAGGCTCCTTGCCAAAAAGCAGGAGCTTGAAAACCTGGGGCCGCTCAGGGCTGCCGGGCTCCCTGCCACGGCGCTGAGATCTGAGCAGAGCTCTGCAAGGTGTGGCACAGATTCTGGAAGAGTTGGGGAACTCAGAAACCCTCACTTGCTTCGGGGCTAGTGGAGAGCTGGTAGCCAAAAAGCCCTGGAGTCCTGGCTCGCCCATGAGCTGCACACTTGGAATCACAGCTATAGCTTGGTTTCTCCATTTTCAAAACAAAGCTATTTTAATTATTTTAAACTGACACTGCTGCTTTTTCTCCTTTCTCCTCGGACTTTTGCTTTCATGGGAAATTCAGAAAATCCATTTCTATTATCTGTGATAAAGTTCATTCCTATTTCTGGGAACTGACATTTCTTGAATTCCAACAGAAAACACAGTTTTCAATCAGCTCCACTCATGATGTCTTAACTTCAGAATCCAGGAAAAACCATTGCAATTAACATGTAAAAGTAATAAGCACTAATAGAATACATTCAGCACAAATAGCCTCCCTGGCCGTGCAGCCCAACATCCCAGCAGGCATCCCGAGCAGTTTTCACCTCTGAGAAACAGAAGAGGAGGCCTTTCTCAATAGAAGTTCCAGACTGGTTGCAGCAATAGAAGCGATGTTTTTATTGTCTTAGCACGCCGGACCTTTGTAAATGTTTGAACTCCCTCAGAAGCAGCAATCATGGGAAACTAAGAGAAGTTAAGTGGTTTACCCTTTGCCACAAACAAGTCAGTGGTAGACCTGAGGTTAGATAGCAACAGTAATTCTTAGTCTTACTAAACAATAAAGCAAACTGTTTCTAGGCATCCACTAATGTCTGATTATTAGGCTGAAGAGTAGCAAGTTTTGATTTTCCAGCATGAAACTTCCCCTGGAATCACTCCAGAGTCCTCTAATGAACAGATGATCTCAACTTCAATCTTGCTTCATAACATTTCAACGTGGACTCTTTAAACATGTACAATTTCTAGAGCAAATAATATTAATTCTAGAGCAAACTAACTCATTTTTACTTTGATCCACAAAATGAGTGTTGAGAAGCAAACAGCAATGAGGGATGTTGAGGGTACGTTAGGGAGACAGGAACTACAAAGATCAGATTAATGCGATGGTTTGATCCCACATTGTCAAGATCAAAGATCTCCAATTTCGGTGCATTTTTTTTAAAAGCAGCCGGCATGCCTTTACGTCGACCTTTAAATTGCTCATGGAGGAGTTATATCTGACATAAATCTGCATTCTTGAGATGAACTAGCACCAAAAGTTTACAGCTTGTCTGGATGTGGCGACCTTTTCCAGAAAGACTCCAGCTACACTACCTTCAGTTTCATTAATAGTAGCCTGCCAACCCAATAAAACAAACCCAAAACTCCAGGCTAACCGAACAGATTCGTTTCCACTCACTTGGGCTTACCGTACAGCCTCGTAATTGTACAACTTTGTTTCAAAACTCCTCTTTCAATGTTGGGATGCGTGGGGAGGGAAGCCCTGAGGGATTCTTGCTTCTGGCAGCAGGTTCTATGGACACAACATCTCACCTGAGGATGGGGAGGGAGTTTGCCCGAGGCAGTACGTTGTCAAAGTACAACAAAGGTGTTGAAAGTGAATTCAGTGAGGACAAAAATCCGTTTTGGACCAAAAGTCAAAAAGCTTGATTATTGTGGATCTTTGGTACAAATACAGACCATGAAAGTGAACCTTCATCATCCTTCTGAATTGAGTTTTAAGGAGATACCTGGGCTGTAGAAAGATCAGAGCACTTCCATGTTCTTTCCAATGCTGACAGCAAAAGCAGGTTGCAAGGGAAGTGAAACCACCTCCTCTCTCCAACAAACTCATGCTCTAACTGCAAGCAAAGGCAGTGGAGAGGGATGTAGCTAGGCCAGAGAGGGAGGAGGACCTGCAAGAACCCCAGAAAGCAGGGCCAGGGAACCACTCCACGGTAGGATGAGAAGGAAGAGAAGGTTGGCTGGGGAACCAGGTCCAGTATCTCTCTGGTGTCAGTCACAGAGTCCATGAGCTCAGATGCTTGGGGTTGTAGATTCCAGAATAGATTTGCAAATGGAAGAAAAACGTTTATGATTCTAAGAACATGGAGAGGCAAGTTCCCACTTCCCCTGATGACCCATTGTTCCCCTTTCTGATACCTCTTGCCTCAGTTTCCAACAGATTGAATTTTGCTGCTAACTAGGTCAAACAGAAGTAAGTTCCTGTGTTCGTTATCCCAGCAGCAGCCGGTTTTGCTTACGCTGCTAAAGCCAGGCTTGCAAAGAGCAGTGCATCCTGTTCTCAGATGTGGCTGTGACATACAACTCATAACATTATGATTCTAATACAATGTAAGAAGGTAGACGGCATTCTGTGCATGCTGAACAGTCTGCTCTCTCTCCCTTCACTCACTGATAGGTCAGCTGCTTTTTTGTTGCTTAAATGCAGTGACCTGGATTGGTATGGCCTGATAAAGTTAAAAGCCTCTGAAATGACATTCCCAAGTTTCCTTTAAGCGATGTCCAAAGTCTACATTTCAAATGCAAATCACTGCTTAGAAGCTTCCATCTTCTCCTGGCCCTTCACAGACTTTCCTCGCTCAAAATCACTGTCTAAAGTTTCCTGACTTAGTGTGTATTCATATGATAATTACCTGTGCTAAGAGCATCAGTGTGAATGAAGCTCAGTGTGCTTTTAAAGAGACAATACACCGTTTGCAATTATAGTCTCTACCCAATAAGTTATGAACAGAATAGTTAGTTATGGCTAGCATTAAAAATTGTTAAAAAACAGAGCACATTCAATAAAAGTTCCATTGACTCTTACTTTACTATTCGTGCCACTATTTTACTTACTTAAAAAAAACAGAATGGGGAGACACAGGGACAGCTTCCCTCCATCACAAGTAGGTTAAAGCAAACAAAAGGACGTTATCTTGTCTGAATATAACACGCTCAATTATGAGAAGCAGCAGCTTTGAAGTACTGTCTTAGTTAATTGCGTAATTGCTACTATAGCCATTACAAACTGGAACTACAAAACAGTGAAAATTAGCGACTTGAATCAAGCAGACACGAATCATGCAGATTTCTCAGACAGCTCAGAATTAATTAATGAAGCCTATCTGTAATCCCAAACCACAAGAAATAGCATTATTCTTAAGTATGAACATCTGGAATTTTGTTCAACCGCTGTCTTGACATAATATTATAATATTGTAAGTTACCTCAATGCATGCTACTGTAAAACCCTGATTTTATTATTTACAGTCTATCATCTCAACCACAGCCTCAAAAGTAGGCCTGTGATGAAATAACCACAGAACTATGTGTTAGATAGATAAAGGTATACATGGAAAAGAAGACATCACAAGATTAGTATTATACAGGCAATACGGTTTTATTATGTTCTTTCACCAATTGTAGCAAAAACATTTAACAACTGAATGAATAATCAAGGGAACATAATTGTCAACAGGAATTTCAGAATTATGTTCTAAATTTTAGACCAGGAAGGCTTGACAGGGAGAAAACAAACCATATACACGCTGTAATAATAGTCTCTATTATGAAGATTTAATGCCTTCTTTAAAAGCACTGAGATTATTGAGGCACCTTACTGCAGGTTATGTATCATCTCCTCTTTGGCAATAAGATGTGTGGTTTTGTTAACTAGGGCCATCAGTGAGTTGAGCTTGTGAGACCAGTCATTGAGTAGATTGTTTGGGTCCTTAGGCCTCTGAAAATTGATAATTCCTGCCAGCCTGTCTACTTTAGCAAAGATGGTCTTATTAACCACTAGATTAGACAGGAACTCCTCCGATTCCTGCAAAGACAAACAGCACTCAGTCAAGAAAACAGCATTTTTAGCTACAAAACATCAGAATTCCTCCCAAACAGCATTAAAGCACAGGGAACAACATTTTCTTTATACTTAACAGAAATACAGCCGTAGTAATACTGTACTTAAAAAAGCGCACAATACTTCAACATTACACGCTGGCACTTCAAGGTACAAGCATGATCTATTAAAAACCTTCCTCCCTGTCTCCCCCGTCCCCTTCCCATTTGACCTATATCTGATTATGTTTCATGAAATTAAAAGTTTAATACACTACACCAACAGACTTTTACACTTTGGAGTACGGGGCTACACAGATATTGGAACAAGCCACCTGACAAGCAAGGCATAGGAAAATCCATGTGGATTAGTGACCACTCTCAGAAAAGGTTTGTGGAGAAGAGCAATTTAATGACAAGACAGCAGGGTAAACCTTTTCATTTGCAGTTGAAATACCAATATGCCACAATGCATGAATCTCTTTGGAAAGCTGTTGAAAACACAAAGGGGGATGACAGGAAGACTACTCCACCCCACCTCCCAAAGTGCAACCATGTATAAACGGGGGAGTTTAAAGGTGAGAAACCCTGTTTCTTCAGTCAGTTCTAATCACCCATTGACAAGCTTTTTAACACTGAAACACAGGACAAGCAGCTACAACACTTCAGTAAGACCTTGAATATAAATGAATTTTAAAAGCAGCTTTTGCCTCACGGGTACATGCATCAAGACACTGAGTTAGTCCTGGATTAAAAAACAGTTTTCTAACTCCCATAAAAGCATAAAAATACACTCAAGTCTTTGTGTTGACTAGTAAAGTGTCAAATATTTGCATTAATACTATTAGTCCCATCAGACTTTTACACTGCTTCTCATAGAAAGAACCCAATGAACTCAGTTCACTCAATGCTCCCTGTCAATCTATAGCACACTCCGTTCCTCCTGGTGAGAGCTGGGAACACTGGTAACAGGACCCGGGGAACGTAAAAGGATGAAGGTAGGAGAGCTGCAGGGATAATACAAAGACAGATATAGGGAGGTACAATGACAAAGAGCATCTCCAGGAACATTCATAAACACTCAAGTGTAAACCCTGAGAATTGTGTACCAAGCACTGCATTTCTACAACGCTGTGTCTGCACTGTCTGTAAAACAATGCAATGGTGATCTATGGGACCACTTACAGAGCATTTTCAGCTACAAGGAGAACTCAAACTCACATTACAAGAGCACATTACTCTGCTGAATACTTACATTTTTGCCACAAACACATGCACACATACACTTCCATGCCATTTATGAAAGAAGGATAAGCAAAGCAACACTTACATCAACGGACAGATCCAGGAGCTGTGCCATCCTCTTCATAGTGATTCTGGTATAGTATTTAGCCATTATTCTAATATTCTGGAATAAAAGTGTTCAGAGGGTTATGTGCACAATATATAATTGAAGCAAGCTGCACAAATATAAAAGTCAATGTTAAAAGCAGATTAGGAGCTATAGTGCTCTAACAGCAGTCCAGCATAAGGTACATGAGGGAGTTGTGAACAGTTCTTTTGCTTTTAAAAGGTACGAAAGTCTCCACATGACAAATCATTAAGTAATTAAATCAACTAATTGTGAACTGAACACAAAGCAAGACTTTCAAATTTCTGCTCTATTGAAATGTGAATGCTAAATCTCACAATTTGAGTGCAATATGCTCTTTTTCTGGCAACTGTGCCATATACCCATCTATAATAAAGAGGTATTTTCAACATTTCATTTGCTCATATAACACAATGGAAGAGGCAACTTGTCTGCGGCCTTTCTACACACTTTCTTGTTTCTCTTTGTAACTAAAATACAGTAAGCTAAAAGCATTTTTAGTTGAGGCATTGAATGCATAGCTAGTGCATAAAGACAGCCATACTTACGTGTTCCACAACTCTATTCTTTAAATCTTTCCATCTCTTTTCACCCTCCTCTGTACAGCCAAAAACATCTGTTGCAGGACTGTCAAGGGATCCTTCTCTCAATTCTTTCCCATATTCTTCAACTAGGGCAGTCCATCGCATCAATTCCATGGTGGTAAACAGTTTTAGGAGGTCTCTAAATGGTTTAGTAAAGTTGATTTACAATCCTGCATTAATAAGGCTCATTTCATACTTAAATAGATCAAAGAAGTAATTTTAAACGTTTTCATTTTATTACCATTAATATTCATTGTTCTTCATGAATATACTCTGTAATACTTCATGCAATCAGGGAGCAGCTCAAATCAGACTGTGTTTCCAATAAAGATCCTTCTCTTATAAAGAGACATTTATTTTAATCTAGAACTTTCACAATCATGAACTTTTGCAGTATTTTGCATACTGCATTAAGTTCTGAGATGCTTACACCAGACTCAGAGTAAACAGATTTCACTTGTACAGCTAGTTTGAAAAACAATTTTTTTTTACCTAAGAATTGTTTATTAGAAAGAATACTTACTTATATTTTGGGATTTCTTCTAGCTTTTTGTCACTACTAATTCTGTGCACCAAATCAGATTGTTCATTGTCATAAGGTGAAAGAATAACATAAAGAACAACGCTCTTCAGTGCCTGTTTTAAGAGGAAAGAGTGTGGGTTTTCAATTCCTCTGTTTAACTGTAGGAAAAAAAACCACTGCTTCCACAGCTTAGAGTTTAACATCTAAAAGGCCAGGGTATTAAGAAGTTAATGTGAAATCAGTGTCACCTTGCAGAAAGGAACCCCCATTCACAGTGATATATTTAAATTGACTCAGGTTAACTAAAACTGTAGTATTTAAAATAAATACATGGAAAAAAAAAATCTTTTCAAATGTGTAACATCTGTACTGCATATACAACAGTATCGTTTAGACCACAGTTGCACAGCTGTTTCTAATTTCTGCACTTCTATAAAACAGACAAGACATTCTCAAGATTTTAAAGACAAATGATGATGTTAGTTATAAATATTCATTTGATATCAACTTTACTATATCTGTTTTCAACTAACCAATTTGTTAATATAGCTATTAAAAAACCCTAAGAACAACAGACTGATGAGCTATTTAATCTGCTGTAAACTGATCTGGTAATGAAATGGGTATTTGCCACATGAAAATACAGACATTTGATACGTAATTTTTTTTACCTGCTGCCACTTTTCACTTTCAGCCTGGATACACGGAGTATCATAAATGGCTCTGTAGTGCTTACAGATGGAGAGGTAAGAGCCTTCATGTTGATCCAGCTGGATCATTAAGTTGTAGTATTTCAACTTTAGTTTCTGAAAGAGTATCAAACAGTAAAATTAATACAGCTCCATGAATCATGGAAATGAAATCCAACTGGATACCAGAAAACAGAGGGATTCATATATACTTGGACCTGAAGAGAGGCATGTCAGATTAAAACTGGCATGGGGAGGGGAAGAATCCTCCAATTACTTACTTCTGTGTTTTCTTCTTGAAAAAATTTTGTATTAATTTTTTTGCTGATAATTTGAGTCCGAATATAGTCTTTTACAGCTAGACAGAGTCTCATCTGCTCCAAGATAAATTCTACACGTTCTTTCTTTTCCATTGAACCATAGGTTTCCACCTACAATGAAAATGTAAATATTTAACACTGTCAAAGTCAAATCAAGTGAAGTCTTCACTGTACAGGAAGAGTGGGAAGTTTTCAGGGTGGGAAAATGAAACAAAACAAAACACCAGAAAAACACAGCTATTCCAGAGCAAGTGAAAATGGAGGAAAAGTTATTTAATTTGAAATTATAGCCCCCACTTACACCGGAAGAATCCACCAACACAAAACTCAATGCACTATCCTAAAGAGCTGAAATCTGTTTTCCAAATGGGAAACACTCTATGTAACCTAACCATGATACTAACAAAAGCAGTTAAAACTGAATTACACTTTCACTAATAACAGTTAATCTCATTCCAGGCATTTCTGCAGACGTACCTGATTAAGTTTCCAAACAATAATCTAAGAGCAGTCAGAATTCATTTTTATGGCTGATGCAATTGAGTTCCACGGTGTGTTACCTGCAATTCCTGCAGAATAGAGGCAGCCTCTTTCACTTCACCATTCTGTTCTTTTATTGTTGCAAGTGTCTTTGTCAGGCGAGCACGTTCAATTTCCACATATATCTGAAAGCAGAAGCAGTACTTTAAACACTGGAATTTTCTAAAGAAGAGTGCAAACTCTAAAACCACAACCCCACTAAGACTTATATTTGATGTCTTCATACAACCAATTAATTCCTTGTGTAAGCATATACTATACTGGTACTATCTACAACATATACAGATAAAATATCATCGATAGTTGACACACCGGAAGTATTTGGACCAAATTAATCCAAAAAATAATGTCTAAATTTGTCTACCATTCTTTAAGCAAACATAAAAGGACATGCACTGTGAATGAAGTATTATTTTGTCTGCTAAAATATATTGAAAGAGATACGAAGTTAAGACTTTAACGGTTCGTGTGTACTAAGCACTACCATTTGCATTACTTCACTCACTCCTAACCATCCAAAAATCAAGAATATTTGATAGTAACAATTTAGACTAACTTTGAACAGGCAAAAGCCATAACATTAATATAAATTTGCCTTAATCCAGAATTGTTTATTGTCTTAAAATAAAAGGAATATTATGTAAATAATTGACTTGGTATAATGCTTGGATATCACCTTCTGGTTACCATAACTGTACATAACACCTTGCTAAGCCCAGGAGAAATTAAACTAAACCTGCCCATTTCTCCAACAAATCAAATACATAACATTTTTAAAAGCAAAAAACAAATGGCATTTTAGAACTCTGAAATGTATTATTAATTACATTAATAATACATCCAAATATCTATGTCATGGAAATATGACTAATGTTTCAGCAAATTATTTAAATATGAAATCTGGGAAGTATTTGCAGTCTTTTGGAAAGAAATACACTACTTGACTTCCCAGGTTAATTTAAAAATATACTTTTGCTCTTTTTTGAACAAGCTTAAAAAATAACGTTAAGCTATGCTTTTAAAGAAGGTGAACATTTTTATTCTACCTTTTAGACATTCAGTCTTAAAACAAAATCTTACTTTTCCTTCTGTAACCATACGCAACGTGTCAATTAAGCGCAGTTTGACTGGTAAGTCTGTGATGTCTTCAACGTAAGTGCAGCACTGCTGGACCATTTTAGCAACTGCCTAGTACAGTAACAGAAAAGAAAAACACACTGTGTTTTTGGATTTTTCACATGCATTCAAACTATAACACTCAGAGATAAGTACGAAATAGTTTCATATCAAACTAAAGAGACTCAACAAAAAACATGTAAGATATATCTAATCACTTTGATTCATAAAAACATGGAAAATGATGCCAGTGACTGATGCTAAAAGTCAAACGTGATGCTGTTCTGTCATTTCTTCCTTCTCAGTTTTTCCATTGACACTCAAAATAATTCATCCCATGTGGCCCTCTCTTGAAAAGCAATTCTGCCAATTCCCACAGCTCTCACATGGACTGACAAAACTGATCTGTTTGTCCTAAGACCTGCATGGCTAAAGGGAAGGTATGTCTTCTCTGGAGTGTGTGCACTTGTCCTGCTCTTTAGGACGCCTGTAGATTTTTCAGGAAGGAAAGGAAATGGGATACTTATTTCTGACTGATGCTTTTCCATCTCTGCATATTCCCAAATAGGTACTAATAACCTAGCGTCCTTCAGTGGCAAACACAGGTAATGGAATATGCTCTTCTGGTAACAATGCTGACAAAACCGCTACAACTATTATTAAAATACCTACTTAAAAAAAAACCAACAACAAACCAACATAATGAAACTTCTAGAAACTTATTCCTCGAGAAGAAAATCCAGCTGAAATGATCCGTCTTCAGCCAGTTTGTGCAAGAGATCTAAAATGTACTCTACTTTCATACAAACTCCTAATGTTTCTGCATGTTAAAAAGTAACCTTCCTAAAGCAATGATGCCATCAAAATTATCTGTAGCTAACTTCTAATTAAGTCAAACTAAACACACAGTGCAATGAACTTTGTAGCTTCTTAAATGCAAGTGCTTTCAGCCATCCTGACAGCCAATTTCTCAGACAGAACTGAATTCCAGAGTACAACAGTTTCAAAAGCATGCATGTAAAGCGTACACCTTATCTGATAACAATAAATCACAGCAACTCTGTTTAATGTACTCCTCGCGTGAACATGAAAAATCAAGAATATGTCTATAATACAGACTGTAGCAGAGTGTAAAGATGAACTACCATTTAAAAAGCACTGGAATGCACTGAAAGAAGAAAAGTCAGAGCTGTGTTGCCAGGAATGGCAAGCTGGACCACACAGAGATCAGGCACAAGGTGAAGACAGACTAATTCCAGACATCAGTTTCATTATTGGCTTTCATTATGTCTACCAAAAAATGTCAACAGACACTAATTCTGGCAGGTGCTACAAAGACGGGAAAGTCCCTACATACAAGGTGGAATCAGATACATAATACAGCTCCAAATACAATTTTATTTTTTGTTTCAAAGGATTAAATTCACCTGTTTTAACTGACTTCTTCTCTTAGATAGAAGAATAATATTTTCATTAAGAGCATCCCAGTCTTTAGCTTCGTAACACATTTTCACTATAGCAACTAAGATACGGGATGTGGAGACCATATCAGATGCCTGTAACAAACAAACAAACAACATATTAGCGATGGGATAAACAACCTGTAGACCTCTACCACTCGCACTTTTGTTATATGAAGGGAAAAAACCTGGTATCTAGCCTCGCTGATTTTGTTTTTAAAGAAAAGAACAAAAGGGAAAGACCGATACTCCAATTCCCTTCATGACTTTAAGGCGGTGGAACAAGGGGGTGTGTAGGACAACCCAGCACAAATGTTACACACCATATGCTACTTACCGTTCGTGTTTGTTTTTCCAAGGAGAGAAGGTTTTCAATTACTTCTTGCAATCTTCCTTCCTATTGTGATAAGCAAAGAATTATCACCATGAGTGAAGAATACAACTTAGTTTAAACTGATTGTAGCTCTAATTCTCATGTAAGCAAAAACGTAGACTAGCCTGTACACTCACTTTTAAGTATTTTATTCCTTAAAAAAAGAAACAGACACAGCACTAACTTTAAATATACGGTTCTACACACAGATTAAACTGGAAAGGTACTAGTTCCATTTTTGCCTAATACATGCTATAAGTTGTCCGTCTTGAGCGAGAAACCTAGCAAGTTTCAGACAGGTTTGGCTAGCTCACATTCACTGAGCCAGATGGAAGACTGATTTCTTTCCTAGCCCAAACAAAGCTTTAAGTGAGAACAGATACGCAAATAGATACCTTGGCAAAAAAAATGTTTTACTATGACTTTCATCCACATTCATCATATCTTAATTACAGCATATTCTAAAAAGCATAAACTACATACTTTACATTCTATGCATGGAATTATAATAGTTCTGCTTTTGGGGTTTTGAGAATTATATCTGCCTCTGTTTGCAAGAGTTAAAGACACCACAATGTACTTTTAGTCCTCAGTTGTAATTCCTAGCAAATGTCTTGTAAAAAAATGTTAATATGGGAGAATTTGTAACAGCCCATGGCAACTGTGGGCTGCAAAAAAAAGTAAGAAAATAGAAAATTAGTAACAAAAGAGAAAAAACTAAATTTGTTTCTAAAACATAACTACTCTACTGAAATCTTTCAAACTATATACAATGGTTTTTCAAGTATATGCTCTTACTGCCACCATATTTACATGTTACGCAGCAATGAAACATGGTCATGGTGCCTATACGCAGACATACGTGCCCATGGGATAAAACTCCTGTGCCTACTCTCCACCCGATACAGTCTTAAGATAGTGTAAGATGCTATTTACTGATTTTAAGGCTACTGCCTTCAGAATTCTACAAAATGCTATATAGTACAACATGTCTAGCCAACGAGAATGTGGATCAAGTAGAGCATTTGCAGCACATAAAGAATCAGATGCCATCCTGTTCCGAGGTCTGAGAAGCATAAAAACCTCTATGCTATGGAACAAGTTCATAAAAGAAACCTTATGATACACCATACGTGTTGTTACCTCTGCGATCCCATAAGTTAGACATTCTGTGGTCGCCTATGGCTGGGTGCATGTACATGTCTGCTCAGCAGATGCCAGGCACCTTATCAGCCTGCCATGGCCCTGGCCCTCCATTCCAGTCTTTTGGGGCACAAACACAAGCGAGTCAGAAGGATGCACGGCGCTGCCGTCTAGCCTGACACAGGCTCAATGACACGAAGGCAACACTGGCACACAGCAGTCCTAGGATGAACAAGCACTTACGTGCGTGCCCAGCCGCGCTGCCCGCGGAAAGCGGCAGCAGGGAAAAGTCACGTCTCTTCTGTTGGACTCGGGCCGTCCCGTCCCCTTCCCCGCGGGGCTGCACCCTGACACCTTCTCCCGCCTCCCTCTCCGTCCTCCTGCCCACCCCGCCACGCACGGAACCGCAGAGCAGTCCCTCCTTCTTCCCTTCCCCAACACGGCACGGGAGGGCCCGGACCCCTCAGCACCCCCTCGGGCGACAGGAGGCGGCTGCACGTCGCGCCGCGCGTCCCGCCGCCACCGGGCCTCCTCCCCGAGCGCGGCCTAGCGCGCCCCACGCCATGACTCAGCCCGTCCGCGCCGCCGGGCTTTCCCTTTCCCTTCACCTGCGCCAGCCGCTCGCACTCGGGCAGCCGTTGGTCCACCGTCGCGCTGTAATCCACCTCCATTTTCACGATACGGCCATCGGCCCGCTCCGCGCCGCCCTCCGCCATCTCCCCGGCTCCGCTCCGCGTCCCCCCGCGAACACACACCGGAAGCAGCCAGGGCCAGCGCGCAGGCGCGGCAAGGGCAGCCTCGCAGAAGGCCCCCGCGCGGCGCCACACAGGCGCTGCCGCAGCCACCCCCGGCCGCCTCAGGACCCGGGGCGGGCCGTGGGTGAGGGGAGGTGCCGTCCGTGAGGGGCTCGCCCACTTCCGCCGCTTTCGGCCTGCCCGCCGCCGCTGGGGCTCGGCCTGCCTCCCTCGGAGCCGTTCCCTGGGCTGAGGGGACCTCCGGGAAGGGGCAGCTGGTGCCAGATGTGGGGCGGTGACTTCCCTGTGGAGCCCAGTCACAGCCTTCAGCTTGCCCTGCGGTCTCCTGCCTCGGCAGGGGCGGGGATTTTCGGCACAGTGGCCACAGCCACGATGTTGCCCCTGTCTCGTGTGTCAAGAGCTTGAGACCTTGGTACGGCCATAGGGTGGGGGGTGGCGAGTCAGTAGGATCGTGGTTTTATGCGGTTTCCCCACACGTTGAGAGAACCGTGCGGTGCTGGCGGGGCAGGCCGCAGGCAGCACCGCCCCGGCGGGGGACTCCACCGGGGGCAGCGGGTGATCTCAATGTATCTCACGTCCCAGCCATAAGTCACTTAATCCTGTGTTGCCGGAGAGGTGGGGGAAAGGTAGGAGACACAATGTTTCTTAAGAGCACAAGGATCCTGATTTCAGACAGTGTTGCGCCATGACGCGTTGTTGTGAGATGTTGGTGCAACACCTGTGGTTGTAGATTGCCATCATCTCCCATTCCAACACAGAGTTTCATACGCTGCAGAAGTTTCATTTACTGGAGAAATTCAGAGAAACTCACTCATGTTTGTGAGCAAACAACTCAGAAGGAAATACTCATCTAGGAATGCCTTACATCTTGGGATGTTATTTAAGACTCCCTGAAAAAATGAAGTTACCATGAAATTACATTTTGCATTATGTTACTTTATGACTATACCACATACACATTAATGTGGCAAAAGAGTATTTGAGAAAACTGTTTTAAATCTTTTGTTTACAGAATTAAGACTGAGTTACTACATCTGCTACACTGGTGTAAATTAAGAGAAATTCAATTAAGTGAATTCAGAGCTATAACACTGTATTTTGGAATTGTGTCTGATACATGCTTTCCAATTAGCATAGCACAGACTATGGACTTGAGTCACTTTCTATTTGAATTCAAACTTGATTTTAAAAGTCCAGTAACAGAGTTTATCCATTATCCTAAATAATTTTTAGTTATTAATTGACCTAAGTACTGAAAATACATACATGTATCACAGAGAGTGTATGAGATGTTCTTTCCCGATTCTGACCATTTACAAATTTTTACAGAGCTTTGAATACTTATTTTGAATTGTAAAATCTCATTCTTTTAGCTCGTTGTAATATTAATATAATTTTACAGTTAGTAGATAGGGAGTAATGGCTTTCAGGGAAGTTAAAAGTCACACACTAATCTAATTGGACATATTCCCATACACAGTAATTTTGGTACAGGCAACGAGCGAAAGAGGAAGAAGACTAGTGCATATTGCAACTGTTATCTTCCTTTACCTACATAGGTCTGCTGGGAGGTGAGAAGGCCAAATTTTGCCTCCAGTGTGGACTGAACGGCTCAAAAAAACCCCTGAATTCTATTCGAAGTCCTTAGTAAAATACCTGGAGAAATAGTGTGACTTTTACTATCTCTTATTATGAAGTGACATTTTGCTGACACGAGTCCATCTGGAGTTAATGTTCAGCATGACTTAACATATGGCTTTTTTTCCCCAGGTCAAAAATGGAAGATGAGTGAAAAAATGTCTTATTTTTACAACTGATTATAGAGACCGTGTTGCAGAGGTAAGAGTAATAGTTTCTGACAATTCACAGGAAACAAAGAACCAAAATTGAGGTATGCTTGGCAGAAACTGCCCGACTAGCTGGACATAAATGTTTTCTCTCTTGGCATGTTCCTGAGAAGCATTTGCTGAGCATGTTTTGTCGAGAGTCCCAGGACAGAAGTCCTAGTAGGGAGTTGTAACAGGTTTTGCAATGATCACCTTTTTTCCCCCATGTGTATGTGCCGACAGCACAAGACTGAGCTGTGCTTCTGGCAATAAGTATGGGGTGACTGAAGAATGTTTTGCTGTAGGCATGGAACTAATTTTGGTTTCTATTCTAAGTAGCTTCTGGATTTGACACACTACTTACTTTCCACAGATCTGCATGTTTTGTTATTTTAAACAGAGCTATAAGGTTTGGTTTATGTTGAAAGTAACATAGCGATAAACTAGTTTAGGCCTTTTTCCTGTTTTTATTGAAATCAATGTCTTTGCCTAAGATTGGGTAGCATCAAGACCCTATACAAAGATCATTTTTTTTTAACACTGTTTTTCAGTAGAAATCCAGAGATACTGTTCCTAAGGAATGAAACAACTAGCAAATCACTTAAAGCTGAAGATGTTTTAGATCTGAGTTTGCATTGCCTCTCATCTATAGGTAATATCACAGGTATTGCCTTGTTTTAGCTATTTTGCATAGAAGTTTCAGGAACATATACTTCCAACATTATGAATTATAGCTACAGTTCAGATATTTATAAATGGCTGTTGTCAGATTTGAGATAGAAATCTCATTAACCACATTGTTCATACCTCAGTTGAAAACCCAGATTATTAACAGAGCTCCCAGATTTTCTCTTTCTTTGTGTAGGTGTTTGTACTTCACTGGAATGGGAGGGTGCGTGAAATATTGTGCCATTATTGCAATGGAACAGAAAAGTTATGATGTTAGCTCCAGGAGATGGCACTGTGTCCTCTCTGGGCTAAAAATGATATACATAGCTTTGAAATGTACATTCAGAGCCAATGAAAATGTGACGGGTTTTTGCTCTTTCTTGTTATGAAACACACATTTCATTGTAGGACTAAATTCATCTTTAACTGTCACAAATACAGCATTTCGTCACTTTTATTTTTGCAAATAATTTATCTTTAAATGCAAATTTATATTTTACCATTATCTGTACAGTGCCTTGTATTTTCATATTGCTGTCACAGTGCTTCTCTGCAAGACATGCTTTATAGCCATTTGGAGGACAGGAGAAACAGCAATATTCATATTTTACGATTTACCTGAGGTTGTGTAACAGTTGGGGTTTCTCAGCCAGTTTCAGAGTTGGGTTCCTGTGCATATCAAGTTGTAACTTAATAATGGGTAAATTGCTCTGAAAAACACAAATTCCAAGCATATTAAAAACCGATTTAGCTAACAAATTGCCCGAGGGAAAAAAAAAAAAAAAAAGACAGAAAAAGGGCCTCCTAACCTCCTAAAACGGTTCTGGCTTCGTTTTTCAAGTAGGGAGGAGGTGCTTTTTCACTGAACTTTCTGCGTGGCATTTGAAAGTAGCTGATGCGAAAGAAAGGAGTTTTATTTGTGTTGCAAAAGGCGCTGGCTGGTAACGGCGGGCTGACCAGAAGGGAAATGGGTGAGGCCTTCACATCCTGCGCTCCATCTCCCCGCCGCCCGCACCCAGCCGTCCCGGCCCCGCTACCGAGAGGGGGGCGAGGGGACCCGCGGCCGTTCTCCCGCGCTGTCCCCTCCTACACCCCGCCCTAAACGTTGTGCAAGGTGCCCCGCCGCACCTCGGGCCGTAGACTTCCCAAAAATCTGCTTAAGCCCGCCCGAGCGGCGGCCGCCCGCCTCCCCTCCCTCCTTCCTGCCGCCCCGCTGATGTCGGCCGCGCCCCCCGCCGGGGCCGCCGCTCCCCTCCGCTCCGCGCCCGCCCGCGGCTGCGCCGGGGAGCCCGCGGCCGCCGATCGCCGCGCTGCCCGCCCCCCGGCACAGCGGGAGCCGCGGCGGCCGCAGCCGCGTTGCGGTGGGGAGGTGGGAGCCGTGTTTGGCAGCCGGGGAAGGAAACGTTATAAAAAGGCTTTGTCTTGGAAATCAGCATCTCCTCTTTGGCGCTGCCGGCGGCGGGGAAAGCCACGTTTTCGGCTCGTCTGTTCTTTTCGCCGCCCCAGGCATGTCTTGACATAGCTGCGAGAGGCTGCCGTTTTCCTGCGCTTCCGACGGATGTCTTTGGCTGTAGCGGTAGCGTTTGGGGTTTGAGACTCGGTATCCTATATCGGTGCGAGCGTGTGTGAAATTCCCACGATCGCAGGCTGAAGGAGGAAGAACTGGAAGAAAGGAGCAGTTGTATCGGTTTTTCTGCTGGCTGGTTCAGCCTTCCTGGATGGTCGCATTACTCTCTTGTGGACACGTTGTCAAGCGCATACAGGGAAAGAGGCTTGATTATTTTTTCCCGTGATTGGTTTTCGTCGTGACCATCGTGCAAAAATAACCACTTTTCTCCCAGTTCGCTGGTCCGCACTGAGGCAGCAGGAATATGCTCATGAAGGAGTACCGGATCTGTATGCCTTTGACAGTTGAAGAGGTAAGCTCCAACACCGCTCATGGTTAGGCTCTGACTTACCAGGGGTTTTCTTTTTCAAGGCGAGTTGAGGTTGTATTTGTTTTACTGAATATTTTTTCTTTGTGTAATGAACTTAGCCGGAGACGATTGGTTAGAGAGGAATGTTTTTATTGGAAAATAAGGGAATCCTGCAGGAACGAAGCTAACTTAAGTGTATCAAAAGCATTGTGTCGTCAAAATATGGGTTATAAAAATTTTCCAACCAGACTTTTAAGAAGAATCTTATGCATATTTGCGACGGAATGCTTTGTGCCGAAATCCTCTATCTGATAAAGCATTTGTCCAAGCCCCAGATTCTAAATATATCTTCACCTTTGCTTAAAATACCCTTGCAGATGAACATGGCCTGAGACTCCTGCACAGGTAGGGTAGATAGGTGATAATTTATTAGTAAAACTTTTTTGTCATTTAAAGAAACCGTGGGAAGTCAACCTGCTTTTTGATGGTGTTCTCAACTGTTAGGAGCATGATGTCTTTATTTATTTATTTGCAAATATTCTTCCCGTTTACTGTTTTAAGTAAGATAGTAATACCTACATGTAACACACGTGCTATATGCGTATGAGTAGGTGCAATAGGTACCTAAAGGCCTGATGGCATATGTAAATGAGATGGTGCTTTCAGGTTTATAGCGGCTCGCACGTGTAAAAAGAAGGTAGATGTTTTATTTAGCCGTTTATGCTATAGAAATGGACGTTGGAGAGGGGGAACAAACCTGCTCTCGCGCCGAACCCGCACCGCGTATCTTGCGCCGCAAAGTTTCTCTTCTCCCTGTGGGCGACGCCGGGGCCGCCAGGGGGCGCTCTGCTGCCGGCCGGCAGGGGGCGCCCTGCCCGCGCCCCGCTCGCCCCCTGCGGGCAGCGGCTCCGCTCCGAGGGTCTGTGCGGGGGGCCCCGGGGGTCCCACCGCCTCCTCCGCGGCCGCGGGACGCTGCGGGCTGGCTGCAGCCGGCGGTCCTGAGGGAATAGCGCTCAAAGCCAGAGTAAGCCCCTTTTCGGCCCCTCGCCCCCGAGGTTATCACAAAACACATTTACCTTGCAAATTATTTTACACGTTTTTTGTGTAAGTACATCCAGGTGAGTGCTGCACAATTTCATTTGTTTTTTTGCAATCTGTGAATAGGAGTCCTCAGGAGTATGGTAGAGTTGTCGTTTCAATGGTCTTTTTGTCTGTATGTTCAGATTTGGCAAATTAACAGTATTCTAAAACAGAGAATTTAAACTGCCAAATATTTACTTCAGGCTGCTCAGGAAATTCCTTCTTCTGAGAGCAGGACCTAAAAACACCACATATGTGTAGATCTAATTCTAGCATTTTTCCAACCAAGTTATATAATATGCTGCGGTATTGTATGGTATTATTCTTTTAATACGTAATTTTATTTGTTTATTGTATTATCCTAATGTAGACAACATTTTATCCAAGCCAGTTCCTGATGTCCTCAGATTACCATACTTAGTTAATAACAGTTCATTACGTCATCAGAAGGGAGCGGATCTAATTTATTTTGAAAAATTGTTGTTAAACAAGATTTTCAGATAGAGAAAAGTTCAAAAATCTCCCAAAACAAGAATGGCTGGTGCATGGTGAGGGAGAAGACAATGTTGGAAGTCTTTTGTTCTCTGGAATGCTAACAGAATTAGTAAAGATACTCACGCATCTTGCAGTTTCTCTTATGTTGAATCATCCATTATTTAATCCAAGAGCTGCAGCTGAGACGCCTTAATCAGGGACCTATGTCCAATAGGTATAAATTTCATTATTAATTATAAAATGAACTAGGGCAAAATTGTGAAATTAACAGCTATGTTATTTTTTATAATACTATTTACATACTAAAAATATTCTGGATTGTATTTCTTATCGTGGTTCATCTTTGTGGTGTTTTCTACAGTCTATGAAGGTGTTATGATCTTATTTTTCCTTTAGTTGGACATTCACTCCCAATAACACGTGATGTTTTTGGCATTTGTGTAGAATAAGGTGATGTGTTTTGCAGTCATTAGGAGAAAATCATGGGGCAATGCTCGCCCTTCAAAAGCCAGCAGCCTTTTGGCTCTAAGAGGGCCAAACCACCTTCTGCAGGGTGCTAAATCACTCTGAAGTTCAGTGGGCTTTGATGAAAATGCAATTTCCAAAGGATATGCAATTTCTCACAAGATTGGGATGTTGGGCCCTGCTCTGCAGTGGCACTTGGGTATACCTAACTCGCAAGTACATTACTGGAAGTTAAGCATATAGGTATTTTTGAGGCCATTGGTTTCAACAGGTATGTAAAAAATGCAGTTTGTTCTTACGCAGCTGCATGGCTTCCCTTTTTGTGCTGTTTTTCTCACTTAGACTTTACAACTCTGTTTTTTCCACTGTTTGAAAGGTCCAGCTTTCGGCCTCTGCAATTTATACATACATTCAAACGCATTTCCTTGAGTGGTTTTCTTTTTAGCACTGACTTGCTAGTTACCCATACATAGAAGTCTCACAGCATGAATGAGAAAAAATTCTAGCTTTAGTCTGTGGTGTGGTGTTGTCACCAGAACCAGAGTGGCTTCCCCTGTCATTCCTGTGAAAATAATCAGGCACAGGAGGCAAAAAGGAGTGTTAACTATATCAGCCAAGCACCTGAACCTTATCTTCTGTAGTCAGATTTTGTGTGTAATGTGAAAAAAACGTGCATTAAAATGATGCGGAATGTCCAGTCGAGTAACTAGAGTTCATTACTTTGCATGTAAATAAATATGCACACAGCAGTATAGCAATTGGTATTACACTGGCTGACTATTAGGACCTAAAGAGAAGAATTAAATTAAAACTGTGAGATGTCACTGTAACAGCAACACTGTCTCCAGGTTTGAAGAGTTTCTGGCATTGTTGTGGATAGGAGAATTCTGCAAAGCTGGTCTTCATTAGCTACTGCAGGTCCTGTTCTTGAGGCATTCTTCATTGATTCCCTTATTAGGTAAGATACCCAAATATTTATGAGAGTTTTGTTTGTGTACCTGTCAGCTTGGAGGCCAAATACTTTCTGGCAGATAAAATACTTCCTAAGAAATGCTGATTGCTACAGACTCAACTGCTTTTGTGTGTTTCGAGCTAGGATACAGGAGTCAGAGGTACAGCTTTGTTCCTTGTCCATAAGCACCAGAAAAGACAGGTTGTTCCAGCTTGCTAGGATGCTGTGGCACCACACTACAGTTCTTTTTCAAGGCTGCGGCTGACTCATTAAACTAAAATTTTATCAACAGTTATTTAGGACTGTTATATATATATATTGTTGCAAGCTGCCTGATTAGCTTTAAAATAATTCGAGAAAAGAAATATCGTGTTAACTTCTAAGCAAAATAATAACTGCCGTGAGAACTTTGTAAATTAGGTCAGAATATGGCTGCTGATTGAGGAAGTCAATAGGATTGCCAATTAGAAGTCATTCTTTACCTCGTTTATGGTACTTTTGGGAGGCATGCATGCCAATTCAGTCCTTTTGTTAACACTGAGACCTTATAAATTAGAAAAAGCCATTTCTTTTCATTAATACATAAAGCAAGTAAAATGTGTTGCAGTAGTTACTTAGGATATGTTACCAGTCTTCATCCCAGCTGCAATTAATAAACGAGCCTGCCTCTTGGTTATTTTTCCCCTTGCATTTTCATGTGTTAGCTCATTCTTACAAATAGTTTGTTACATCATCTGAGAGAATATCATAATAGGCTGCATTGTGGTTTTTAAAATATCATTAGTTAAAAAACCACATTCCTAAGCAAGTGAAAAGAACACCAAGCAACTAAAAAGAGCAGAGATGCTAATAAATTCTCAGACTTGGGTCTCATTGCAAATCATAATTCCACAATCCTTCCCAGGAAGGATTACATGGTTTTGTGCTTTTGAGATGCCTTTATCTGAAAATGTGAAACAAATCCGATAGGCTAGCATGTTACTGACCTTTTATTTCGGAAGAGGCAAAGTACAGTGACGTTTATTATTTGTCTGGAAAGTCATTATTCTTTCCGGGAATAGGTGGAAAGACATTTTTGCTGGGTCCTGTTGAAAATGGAGTTGTTATTGCTATAAAATGCTAATAAAGATACGAAGCTAGGTTGTATGTATTTAAAAGCTGAACATCAAATAAAATACAGTAGTCATCATAGGGTTTTTTCCTTGGAAACAAAGATGACCATTAACATTTCTGTTACAAGTTCTGTGAACTTCATGTGTACGGCCAGTACCAAAAGTCCTAACAGGTTTTCTTTGGTTTGTTCTTTATTTCAACCAAGATTTCTCTCTGCTGAAGTTGATGAAATTGCTCCCATTCTCTGCTTTAAATAAAAGCTAAGTTTGGTCTGTGGGGAGCACTGCCTGCCTGAGGTGTGGAACAGCTGTATTGTCACGAATACAAACAAGCAGAGACCTGCAAAATGTCCATAAATGCAGATCATGGTTTTTCAACAAAAAAATCCTTTCAACATGAACGAATTCTGGTTCTAGGGGTGTCATGCGTGCTCCTTGGTAAAAATATCCAGTGTTTAGCTCGTTTCAAGCATTATGAATTCTCCCACTGTGGATTATTTATGTAAAATTATTTCAACAACGTATGTGTAAACAGTACTAGTATTCTCTGAATCTTGCGTACATTTCTTCTTTAAAAGATTTCATGGTCTACTGTTTTGTGTACAAAGGACATTTGTTATAACATATTTTATTCAGACAGATTTAAAGCTAAACGAAAGCATTTGCGAAAGTGTTTTTATGCCCTGAGAGTTAGCAGGTGTTGTGATATTTAGACATAACTATACGTATATAGAACAGAAAAGCCGTTAGTAGTGTAAAATACGTTTTCTCTAAACTATAGTTATCAACTGCAGGACAAACTGCAGATACTTACCCTGCAGTTAATTCAGACAGATTAAATAATGTTCGACTATGTATGCTTTTTCGATTTCCCAGCTATAACCACAGAACGTATTTTCTGGAATATATAAATGTACAGAACATTTGAAAAAGCAGTATGCTAGCTGTAAGCAAGCATAAGGTGAAGTCAGCTTTTCACATTTAATTCAATTTAATTACTTGTAAATAAAATAATAGTTGGACCATGTCATGACCACAATCTCTGCAGAAAAAGTATATCTGGCAATTTTGAGCTGAAGTTCACCAGCAAAAATGAAGGCTTAATGTGCAATTTTAATTTAAACTATCAACAGCTGTAATGCGTTTCTAGTCTTAGACTGATTGCTTTTCAAGATACTGAAGTGCTATGAGAAGTAAAGGACTTTTTACTCTAGTTAATCATTCTTTCTGGATATGCCTCACAAGAACATCACCTGCCTTACCTTCTTTTTGCAATTAATACTGTGGATGCACTGATACATTTGTCTGAGGAGCATTCAGAGTTAATTATTGATCTAGAAAAGCTCTTTACTCCACTATGAATGTCTTTTTACCCTTCAAAAGGAATCATTGTGTAAGACTTGTTAGCGAACAGATTGGATCTGGTCTTTGTGGGCGATCATGTCTATTCAAATCACAAGGCCTTTGCTACATACAGTGTGACCTTAAATTGACCTTAAAGCTTATGGACTGGGAAGAATCATTTTAATGATATAGGAGATAAAATAGATGAGAGAAAGCACTGGAAGTTAGCTTTTAATACCAAGTAAGAACAGCTATTTAATTTTCTTTTGATACAGTCTAGTTGTAAGAATGAACAGACGAAAGTCTGAGCTGTGTTTTACCATGGGAAGAAAATAAATACCTTGCTTCAGCTTGACCTTCCTGTACTAGTTGTAGTTACCTAGAGAGCTATAAAACAAAGCAATGCAGAGCAGACATGAAATCTTTGCAAGTAGAAGACCAAAAATAGCCAATTTTCTCCTTTACTCCTGTTTGCGCGTTTTAATACAACTCTGAAATAAACAAAGACAACCTTTGTTCTTAAAGTTTCAGTGTAAATCATTAAAAAACCTTTCAGCGGAAAGGATTAGCTATTACTCAAGGAACTCCAGATTCTGGCATACATCTCTCTTCGTCTCTCTTGCTCTGTCTCTCCTTGTCAACGCTTGTTTTTTCCAAGGTGTATGTAGCAAATAATACTACACATTTGATTTGAGGGCTTTGCTGGCAAAATATAGGGCCCAGTTTTGCGTTTCCCATAAAAGAAAATGCAGCTTGTCAGTGGTTTAGTACATTTTCTAGTGAAAGCACGCTACGGAGCTTTGATGCTATCAAGAACTCCACAAAGTGTGTTTCTTTGAAGCATAATGTAGGTTCAAAAACAAAAGAACAGGGAGAGAAAGACACAGAATGCTAATACTAGCTTTTAAAACTTACTGCTTTCTGGGGTTTTATTTTTGGGATGAACTTCAAGTTCCTGAGATCATGAATTTCTTGTAATAGTTGGTGTGAACACTGAATGATGAGTTGTGGCCATTTTTGTTTATGTACCTACTAATGAATGTTGATGCCTGTATTAGCACCTTGAAGTTTGATAACTCTGGTATGTCAAATACGTTTTTCCCTTAGTCCAGTCTGTTTAATTTCCTCATCTGTCTAGTTGTAAGGTTAGAAATAACACAAGTATACCAATTTTCGTGTGCCTTTTGCCTAACTGCACATGTTAAAAAAATGTTAGGTGATTTATCGCCCTTAAAGTATATAAAGGCCTTTAGATTATAGGAAGAAAAAGATTTCTGTAATAACTAGGAAAGATTAAAAATTTTATTTTTCTTCATGAGTATTCACTTTAGTTTGGTAGGCATTTGTATTGTTAAAATCTGTTAGACATCATGTTCTTTTGTACAAAAGACTGCCTAGTCAGGTAATGGAAAACCCATAGTATATAACAATGATTCATTCACGTTATTCTTTGTGACTAGTGAGCTGACAAATACGTTCCCCAGGCTGTCCTTATAAAACCGAGTCAGTTGTGGCTGCTGAAACACATACAGGCTTTCCATCTTGGATGTCTAACCTAACACAGAAGCAACTGTTAGATACTGTAAGGATGGAGATAGATAATGCACACATGTGAACCATTGAAATATACTCAATAATTGTGGGTGAAGGATAATTCTTTATATCCTTGCTCATGGAAAACTTATTTGTCATTTAAAAAATATTTTTTCAAATATTTATAGTTTTCCTTAAATTGTATCCTTATCTTCTTTGGTTCATAGAGCATCTATCGTGACCAGCAGTATATTTTGTAAGACTTGATACCAAAATAAACAGTGAGGTTTCATGCAAATTTGCTGTGATAGCCCTCCAGTGCTGCCTGAAGAGCTTTGTGTCACGTATTTAAGTGAAATTGCCACTGTCTGCATGCGTCTAGAAAGAAAGGAGAAAGGTGCTCCCCAGGATTACTGAGTAGGTTTAAAAAGGAGTGGAGAAAAGGTAATTTAGATTTCAAGTTGGGTTAAAGATGGGTTTGCAGTCTGTAGGTGGGGAAACTAGACTTGAACCTAACCTGTGTTTATATGCAATGCTTTTAGTCTAGCCATGGTCTTGTTTATCTCCTCCTCAGTTCATCGTTTCTTCCCAAGTTTGGTTATAAGGGATCAGCCAATTTTGAAACCTTGGATGTGTATTAAAATACTATTCTTATTTTTATAAAGTATAATGCAGGGTGCTAAATTGTAGGAATGACATTTAATGGATTTTCTTGGAAAAAAATCCCTATCTTCCATCTTTTTCCTGTTTGTGGTCAGCAAATGCTGAAGTGGTTTTGGATTCTATTATTTTTGTACTGTTACAGTTCTACAGCTGGTTTACAGTGCACACTCTTGGCTTTCACATATACTTAACTTGCGCACATACTTAGTTTAAAGCACAAGTAGTCACATGTCCAGAGTCACATGCGTAAATGTTCATAGATTGGGTTTAATAAAAGGCTTGTTCATATCCTTTCCAGAAAAATCATGGTCTGTATTTAGGAGTTTTTACGTGTCTGTTCTAAGATTAGTCTTGCCTAAGTGATTTAGGAATACTTAGGCTCTGTGGGAATTGTTTTCTGTGAGCACACTGAGTATGCCTTATTTTCCATTTCGTCACACTAAATGTCATATTAGCTTTAATATGTTGCCCGATTAATGACTATGTTTAATTTTTTCAGTAAAAATATTATTGCAATGCATGACAAAATAATTGTGTGATAATGACACTCCAGTATAACGCATACTGTTTCTCAATTGCTTGATTAACAATCAGTCACTGATGAAAGTCAGAAACACAACTAATTGTTGAATATATTTTAAGCTTTTTGCTTTTGTCTTATATGAAAGTAATTTAAAAAATATAAAAATAACCTTTTGTGTTAGCGTCACTATTTTACTTGAAAGGTTACCAAAATACTGAAGTCCACTGTGAACCAAAAAATTGTATTTATCCAAAAGATAAAGACAATGACAATTCTATTGATAAGCATGAAGTTCTTACACATGCCAAACTTGTATTTCTCCTGGTCATATAGAGATGTTTTTTTAAAGTAGTCTCACTTGTTAGGCCCATTGAGACTAGTATGTATAATCTTATCTTCTGAAAGATGCTTGACAAATTTATCCAGCTATTTGTCTGATTTTTGTCAGGTTTTCTTTGAAAGAGCAAATTAGCTGACCTTTAAGTAATATTTGCATTTAATAAATTAATTGTACAGTGACTTGAAATAAGCCAAATGAAACATATGAAATGTATGCAGGATTACAGTCTTAAGTAACCTGCCTGCTTCTTTTACCACATAGACTTGATATAAAATTTATTTAAATCTTACTTCAGTGGATCAGCTTTTGTTTTGCTTCACTCTGCGTAGAAGGAAAATCATTCAGTGGAATTTAGACCATAGCAATACCAATGAGTTCTGTCACTGGTGTCAGAGGCCAAGATTTCACCAAATATGTATGACAAAACACAGCATATTTTTAGAATAGAAATGTTGGGAACTTAAATTCCATTTTAATTGCATGGTGCAAATCTGAAATAATTCCATTGACCTCAGTAAATCCATTCCAAATTTCTATCAGTCCCATCACAAGTAGACTTTAACCAATGGCTATAATCTCAAAGACAATGTAAATTTCTCAAATTTCTCTTTCTCGTTATTCTTGACATGAAAGAAATCAAGCTGATGTCTCTAATTCTTTATCATTCTTGCCTAACCTAAAAGACATTTTCACACGGTTAGATTAAGGCCCCAGATTTGTATCAAACCTATGATAACGTCTTTGAGCCTATGCAGAATTAAATGATTGCTGTCCTCACACCGCACAACTTGGCAGTAACCTCTTCGCTCTCAATTTTCAGTCCTAACTTTGTGGAAACTCAGATCCTCTTTTTTTTCTCCTATTTTTTGAGTCCTTGGTCATTCTCCTGAACAAGGAAGCTGGACGAACCACAGCAGGCGTCCGGCCAGCTGGCAAAAAGCTGCTGCTCAGAACAAGAGCCTGCTGCTCTTGCGCTGCCTCAGTATTGCAGAGAATAAGGAACAACACAGCAGAATAAAACAATTGATAATGCAGCTCCCCTCTGAGTACAAAGCTCAGGCTTGAATCTCAGTATTCCCTCAGTTACCATGGATCTTTGCACCCGGGCTGAGGCTAAAGAGAGCACCGAGTTCCAAAATCTTTCAAAGGTTTTACAGGGTTGCTGAGTTTATTTGCATTTCCAAACCGTTTGGTACTCAGTTAAACCCAAGTTTTTTGGTTTGTTTTGCCTTTTTTTCTTTTTCCCCCAAGGAACTCTGATGCATGTTCGGGATAAATTCTCCCCCTCCCCCCTTAGCTTCAGTGGAAGCAGAATAAAGCCTACTGTGGGTGTATGTGTGTTAATTTGTTTTCCCTTTTTTTGCTATAGCTTATTTTCTCCACTATCTCTGCTTTTTTCATGTCTGAACATAAACTCACTCAGAGTCAAGTGATGCCAAACTTCTAAATCTATTCTGAGTGGGTTTGAGATGAGGCAAACAACATTTTAGTGGAAATGTTATGTCATAGTAACAAATGCCTATGGATTAGTTAGTTTATTTCCAGGACTTCATGGGCTATACATTGCTATTTATAATTTAACTTTCTCAAGCATCCAGGACTGTGTTTATGTTACCATGGTGTTATTTGCCATACTTGAGGGTGGATAGTAAATGCTATAATTGAAAATAGATACTCCCACTGAAATAAGCGTGACAGGTGGTTATGTTTTTATCTAATCGTGCTGCAAGCATAATACAAGTTAAATGTGGATACCTCTAACCCTGCCTTTTCGCCAAGGCATTTTCAGACACCCCAGTTTGTCTTTAGTGGCCAGAACTGGAGTAAACAACATGAGTGATTTGTCTTGTGACAGTCCAAGGAATGTCAGTGGCAATCAGTGAGTACCCTCTATTTCAGAAAGTAAATGTTCTTATGCAGGAGAAAAGGAGATGCTCTGGTGCAGGGGGGGAGGTCTCATCATTCTTCTGGGGACCATAGTCTGGATAAAGCATTTGAGGAACAGTGACTGCTGTTTCCTTGTGATTTCCTCATGTTAACCCTCTTACCTCATCTCATCTCTTAATTTCCTTCAGTTGTCCGCTGTAAGGAATTTCACATCTGTTTTGAAGTCTGCCCCATCTTAATATTATGTGGCTTAATTTGACGTTAGCTTACACTTACCTTCCTGGTGTTGGCAAAGCACACCCTACGGGCAAAACTGTTCAAACCATCCACCTCTCACAACCATGATAATAGCTTTTGATTAAATTTGGTTAACTCCCATAAAATCAGTTAAATATTTTATATATAATATATACATATATATTTTTATATGAATACATATATATTTGTCCGTTCTTCAGAGTAATACAACAGAAACATATGGATAAGATTGGAAAGGATTAGGATTGTAGATTTTTCCCTTGGAAATATTCTAAAATGTGAAAATTAAATAATTCAGAAAAGTAATATTGTTTCACACTCTCTACTCACTGCTAAAAGTCATGTGCCCAAGACTATTAAGTTACCAAGTATGAGCACTTCAGTCAGGATAGTATGGTTATTATCAAAGGCATTTGTAAAATACGTTTTAATAGAACCATACAAAAGATAAGTAATTGGTGTGATTGTATGAACAGGGAAGTGCAGAGTAGAGCTTGTTGCATGAGTTCTGCACAGCAGTCTCCCATTAAGGATTTTTGTACCTTTTTTAGAAGTAGCTGTCGGAATTCCGTCTTTGCTCTGAGAAGTTTTGTAGTAACCAAAGGCTAATTGGGTCCTCAAATTTTTCATATAGCTGTAGGATATAAAATATATAAAAAGAATTCTCATCAGCAGGAGATGATGTGTGCATATATGGATTTTCTCTTGAACTCAGTTCAAGGTTGTTCCTCAGTTTTCTCTCTGCATTTTGGCCAATGAATATAGCAAAGCCAAAAAAAAAAAAAGGTGGTTCAGAAGGCGGTATGATTTGTCATATTTTGGTTTTAAGCTGGTTTACATTGGCTTGAAATGTTAACGTTATTTAAACCAGTATCACTTTCTGTGTGCACATGACAGAGTCAGAGTTTAAGCCTTAAAGCTTTGCAAGGAGGTCCTTAAGGCCTCTTACAAGCTTCTAGCAATTGCATTCCTTTCCACAGGTTGGTTGTTATACTTAATATATTTGTAGGCCTTTTCCACATGTAGCAATTTTGGAAGTTAGACTTGCAAATTAAGTGAGCTACTTTAGCTTTCTAGGCTTACCTTAGAGGTAGCAGTTGATTGACTTTATTGTCACAGAAAAGCTGAGGACATTCCCTAGGGCCACTAACAAACTTCTATGTAACAGTAAGTCTGCAGTAAAGCGTTAGTCTTTGAAGTATTCATGCATATTTAATGTTAAGGAAAGAAAAAGAAAAGTCAGCATTGTAGCCAATCCAAACCTTCGACAAGAACAGTGAGTTAAGAAAAAAAGCATTGAGTTTGCAACATGTTTTTGATCAAATGAAATAAAAAATGCAGTACTGGAGATGATTAGCGTAGATTAGAATTGTGTCATAGATCTATGCATCCAAATGGAAGTTTGCTATCAAGCTTGAGTTTTTAACCATCTTGCTGAGTTATCCCTGTCCAGCTGGTCCTCCTGGTCTTTTTTGTAGCTGTGGGACCTCTGCTTTCTTCTGGAGCTGGCACAGTCTGAAAAGTCACACAATACTTGCTTAAACCAGGGGTGCTCTGCAGCTGCCTGAATCTCATCTAAAATTGACTGTTCACTTGGGAAGTAACTAACTAGCATTTCTAACCAGTGTAGCCCATGTGGCTACAGGAGTTAGAGTCTTGAGTCAGATGCTGTTTTAGCAAAGTCTTCATCAGTTACAGACCAGAATTTTGTCTTGATGTTTATGAAAGATTTGCCATTGTGCTCTACCAGGCTTCATTATGTCGAGTTTATATCTGGCTATTCCGTGGTTTTCTTAGACAGCTATCTTTTAATATTCATTCTTAACAGTCACAATTATCTGCGTGAAATTCTAGCTGTAATTTTTATGTTAGTGTTGATAAGTGGTTCCTGATACCCCTCCCTCCCGCTCCAAGTATTCATTTCTGCTGTCTTGCTGCTTAACTCCAGGTTAGACGCTGCAGTGCAGATGCTCCATGACTCTTGGTACAAACCAAGATTTTAACCCATTCTGTCATCTAGAAGAAAACGAGTGAAGAGGGAACAAGGATGGCATTTCAGAAGGCATTTTTCAGAGAAAGGAATTTAATAAATAATAAGGTTGTACAGCAATAGGCAGAATTCCCTTGCTCCCTCAGGTGACAGTTAGAAGCATTTTCCATTTTTTTGCAACTGGAAATAAAAGAAAGCTATGTAGGAAAAGAAATAGACTTGCTGATTAATGAAAGCTTTACCATTATTTAAATATTTTGTCATGTAATCACTGACATAAAAATAATTACAGAGCTGTTGGGGTACATTTTTGCCCTTCTTATTTTGCAAACCCGTATTTCTATTTTGCGCTTCTGACACCTTCCAGTCAAGAGTTTCAAAGAAAAAGGACTTTCACTCTATCTGCATAAGTCCATCACCCCACTGAGTTATGTGTGCAAATTATTTGTGTATGTCAGATTTAAACATACAAAGTTTTGGAGGCACCATAAACTCTGTAAGTTGACATGTAAAGTTAGCCTCAGTCAGCTGAAGATTCGGTCTCGTGTTCTTTCCGTAGCAAATTACTGCATTGTCTCTGCTTATCATATTCTAGAAAACAGGGAAAGAAAAGTGATATTCTCAAAGTTGAAAAGATGTGGAGCATCAGTAGGCTTTTTTTACCATCTCCCATACCTGCATATTGATACCAGTTTAAAACTATTTTTCTTAGGATTCAAATATCAAATATTTCTCCATATTTTGCATTTACACTGGTGAGATAAGAGGTTCAAAACTGATGAAGTAAAGAGTTAATAGGTTTGTTCCTGTTAGTTTTAATGTTTAACGCTTTTATGTTTTATGCTTTTAACAGCTTTAATGCTGTTAAATCTTTACCATTTTTTGATAAACTTCAATAGTAGGTGAATTCTGTGAATCATTTCTTGATGAAAGCCAGTGTTTCATTTTATCTGTTTAATGAAGTTGCTGAGGAGGTTCACATTAGGGAGTTGCTGGCATGAAAATGCAAAGACTTGTGAGTGATATAAAGCCATTCTAACATAAGTATGGGATCCTTTTCAGGCAGACTCTAAACAACCTCACAAATTCATCGTTACCTTAAGGTAGGACAGCACCGTGGTGTGAATTGCATTTTCATAAGAGTCAGAACTAAGAAGCCCAAGATTGAAGGCTTATGTATTGTATTCCTAAGGAACGATGAACTGATAATGTGGGAGGTCTCGTTTCCTCTCAGTTGGCCTTTGAGATGTTGAGTGTAATTTCACACTGTTAAGTCTTGTGTCCCTAATAGTGCATTTATGTATTTTGGTAAGTGGAAGCAGTAACAGTGGCTACATGATATGGACTACCTAGTGGTAAACTGGGGGCTGTTTGCTCCCTCTGTCTGTAAATGAAGCCTAAATTTTCATCTCTGAATTCTTCCATTCTTCTATCGGACGCTGAGGTGACCCTGTGGTGGATTTAGGCTAAAGAATTTTAAGCTGGTGTTCCAGGTGTTCATTGCCATTAAGGTCAAGGAGATAAAGTTACTCAGCTTTTCATCTAATCAAGAGTTGCTCTCTAAGCTTTTTAGGCTGCAAGTGATCACTGTAACTTGGTATCCTCTCTGCTCCTGTTCTCTCCTTTTCCCTCTTTGTACTCTCTATAATATGCCTCCCACTCCTTCTTTAAAATCCTTTTTGTAGGAGGTTAATTACAAAAGTGTAGCTTTCCACCCTTGTTGAGTTCAAGTTATCACTTGTTCTTTTTACATGTTGTTCATTGGGGATTTTTTTAGTAAGTTGTGGATGAGTATGCTACCATTGTTAATAAGCCTGTTGAAGACTTTAAGACCTTGCACAAATTCCTCTGGGACTTCACTGGTGTCCTCTCTCCAGTGATAAAAATTACTTTATTTATTTTACATTTTTATTGTATCTTTTAAATGATTATTTATCCATGTAAGGACCTTTCTTCTTATTTCAAGGCAAATTGGTTTCTTTTAGAACATCTGGGGAGTGACCTTGGCAAAACAGCTGTTTGGTATTGAATTGGCCCGTATCAGCTGGGTCTGCTTTGTCTGTGTACCTGGTGACCCCTTCAGAGACAGGTTAAGACACGGTTTCTCTTCACTAAAGCTGTTTTAACTTTTCCATATATATATATATGCATTCGAGCTGTGCTATCCACACATTTTTCTTTTGGTTTTTTTTTGTGTTTTGGTTTGGTTTTTTTGCTTGAGTCATAGGAATCGCTGTCATATGCTCTTTCTCAGTTTTCTGTTAGATATGTTGAATTGATGATAGTAAATGAAAAGCATATGAAAAGCTAATTAATACAACTCCTGTCTTACTGGGTGAAAGTATAAAATTTTAATTTAATGCCAACACAATATATTGAATTAATTGTAAGTGCAGAGAGACAGATTTCCACTTAGGGTACCAGCTGATATGTTCATATATATATATTTTTAGCATGGCTACCTGCTTTACTGCACATAAGCACAAAACTTTGGTAGAGGATTTTTGATGACTTTTTTTTTTAATGCTTATTCATGGAAATCATTGAATATTTGGAGACTGCTTCTCAAAGAGGATCAGAGTTAACGGTAATGATAATGATTAGGATTTCAGGGGGTCTATTAATATTTTTGGCAAGCAGTATTTGTTAGTGGTGTGCAACAGTATTCCCATATTATATTAGAATTTGTTTTGCCAAGTGCTGGTTGGCAGTATGTCACGTTCCTGAGTTTCCATTTGGAGCTGAGTAGTCTTCTGTCCGTTTTATCTCTGAAAGGAATTAACATTTGCTTTATTTTAGATACGAGCTCTTGTAGGATGCATTTCATTTGAACTAATAGGGTACGGTGTTATGAGGCATGATTCTTTTGTTTATCTAGACTTTGTCATTTCCAGTAGCAAACATTGTTCTGCTGCAGTTTCATCACCACAGCCCTAGTTCATGCCCAGTGCACGCAGAATTGGCAGTCTTCAAAACAGAGATAAATTTCCATGTCCATGTTTAACTTTGATTTGTTCTTACAGTTTTGCTATAACCTCCTCCCACTGACTGTAAATCAGTAAGTGAAAAGCACACCATGTACACTATCCGCAGCCAAGCATTTGATATGGTTGTAATTAATTGACAGCATTCCTACAGTGTGCTGATAGGCAAGATTAGTGCCCTTCTTGTGTCCACTTCTACTCACAGTGAAGTCAGTGGGAGTTTCCCTTCATTTGCCTTAAGAATGCAAAAATATGATCCTGAGAGAGAATTCATTGAATGAGGAGCCGTGTATGAGATAGAAAACAAGTTCTCTTCTGAACTGCACTCTGTGGAACACCATTGGCTTTAAGTAAAGAGGAAGAAAATCTAGTAATTTATCTATCAGTGGGAAAGAGGGATAGGTTTACAGGCATGTGAATTTTAAATTAAAGATTTACCTCAGTTGTGGTGTCTTCAGATTGTAATAATACATTAAATCAGTTCGCAATATAATCAATGGACCACGTTAAAAATTATAATTAAGAGGAGTAAGAGGATACTAATTTGAAAATAAATTTTCTAAGGTAAGACCAAACATTAAAAAGGAAGTAGTAGTTCTGTGGACTACCAACTACGCTCTTGTCAAAATCTTGTGGCCTTGGAAAACCAAATACACCACTGCAAAATTTTCTCTGATATATTTCCATCTTTCCCACTTACATAGGAGGTATATCGGTTGGGTATGATGGTCAGAAGGAAGCAGAATTAGAAAAAATAAAAGCGTATGATCAAATGCTGATGGCAACGTAATAGCTGACCAGCATTTAAACAGAGCATAAGGTCTGCATTAGAAAGGTATACTTCTAGGTTACACATACTTGCATTTTGTTCCTGGAATGCTAAAGATTTCCCTTTTACTGTATAACACAGTGCCAGAAAAAAATCACACCTGCTTTCTTGATTCAAGCAAGTGCTCTTTGTCTTACTCTCCCACAGAGTGCTACAAGTCATTCTTGCATATGACATTCACATTTATGTGCTCTTTAACTCTGTTCTATCAGAGGAACAAATTATGTTAGAAAATTCGAGCTGTTTCCTAGGGGCTTTTAATAAAATTGTGGAATACATGATTTGATAAATGATATATAATATGGACAAATTGGCACAAGATGAAGCAAATTTTTGTCCAGTCAGTAGATTTCTAGGAGAGATGAGCCTGGCTTGGTAAGCGCTAATACATTTTTCTTTTCTGGCACTTGTTACTTTACTGCCTCAACTTCTTTAGAGAGTGAGTAAATAGTGAAGAAGAATTATTCATATGGACCTCTATTCTGGAACTTAGGCAACTCCATTGTCTTCCATTGATATAAAAGCTGAAAACCTGTCCTCTTTAGGAAAAAAACTTGTTTTCCTAATAAGAAAATTAAAGCATCCTGTGACCACAAGTGCAGGAATTCTAGCAGTCTCAATTATGCTCCACATTCAAATAGAAATGACATCAGTAGGTGTTGGGACATTTCTGTTTTGCTGATCATGCTCTCCTGTAGTAGCTCTAGTCCTGAAACTGGTGGCCCATGGAAGCCTTCGCTGTCAGTAATGGGGAAAAATAAGTCACTGTAATAGTCTTCTGAATCATCTTTTATAAGGCGTTACTGTAGTCTGAGACAGAATTACAAGCCACCAAAACGTGCAAATCACGTTTGTGTGAGTGACAGAGTGAGGGTGTCCCTGTGTTTAAATAGGGCATTACTCAAAATAGTACTATTCCAGCTTCCCATGGGAAAGTACTTTCTGTTCAGTGAAATGTTTTCTTTCTCTACCTAGTCATCAAAAACACCATCAATCCCATTTCCAGTGAGGCAAGCTTCTGTGGAATGTGAATTTTTTGTTTGTTATTTCCCTTACCTGATAAGAGCTGTATACCTTGATTTGTACAGAATGTAACACGTATTTTTTTTTTTCTTGTAATTTTTTATGCTTGAAAAAGAGCTTGTTCAGGAGAACTTAGCCCCCAAAAATTGATTTTCTCTGGCTAGATACAGGAAAGGTAAATTCACTCTTTCTCTTGTTTTTGAGCATCTTAATGCAGGGAAGGAAATAGGAGTGAGTCTGTTGGAGTCATGAAATAGAGTATATGGTTGGAAATAATTCAAAGGTTATCTCCCCCTTGTATTTCTGCATCTGTTGAAAAAAAAGAACATTATAGCAGCACACAACTCTCAGATGAAATTTCATAATTTATATATTACAGAAATAGAATATACAATATACTGTGCATATTATAATCATGCTACCAATTTATTCAGTGTTTCTGGTGGGATTAATCACATAAAATTAAAACCTGTATAGGCTTTAAACATATTCCACCAGCTACCCTCCTGGATCTTCAGGCTCGCTCTTCTTTTCTCTGCACGCATGGAATTGTACAGGCATCAAGAATTTTCATACTAATATATAGAACTGTCAAACAAGATCCAGTTAACAGAGGCGATAAAGCTTCCCCCCCCCCAGTATTCAAAGGTGTAATTGCATCACAGATATATCATTGCTATTTGGCTATAAAAAGAAACTTTAATATGTTATAGAACATAGGAACTAATGTGTCATTTTTTTGGTTAACTTACATGGCTTCAGTTTTTCCTGTAAAATAAAACGTTGTTTTCTTACCTTTTTTTTTTTTAAAAAAATTTTTATTAGCTTTAACATTTAGGATGATACACCAATTCAGTTTGAAGTACTAAAATGGATATATTCATGGCAAGTATTAGTACTGGTTTATATGTCCTTCTGAACATCAAATTAATAGTTTGAGTCATGGAGGTTAAAAGGAATTTTAAGTGCTGCTTTAATGAGGACAGACACTAACAACTTTTGATACGTTGTACCGAATTTAAGTAGTATGCCTATCTGATATACTATTATAGTGGTGCCCGCTAGTGCTTCCATAATTATGGGCCTGTCAGCATTTCCATTACAAACCCCTATATTACAGCTGAAAATATCACTCCAGGATGAAGTTTCATACAAAGGCTTTCAGCCTTGAAAGAAGAAGCTTTCAAAATCAATTTTGCTGCTTCTCCAATTAAAAAATAAAGTTTTGCTGTTGCTTACTCTACCCTGTATTAATGTCTTGTTTTCAGGAAAAAAACCCACACCATCAAAATACTGATGTTTGTTTCCTGTAGCATGAATATAACACATCCAAAAGATAAGATTTGAAAGCTGAATGTTTTTATTTAACCACAAAAAGAAGGGGGGGAAAAAGGCAGCACAGGCAGGAAACAGTACATTTGCAAGCTGCCTCTCTGAGTTCATACCCACTTCATTTGCAACCTGTCTACAAAGATTTCAGTAGCCTATATCCTTCTTCATAGATTCTAAAACATCAATGAAATTATATTTTGGGGTTTATTAACATAGATTTGTTTCAAAATCATTATTTAAGGGTTCAAGGACAAGCACTTAGAATTAGGAATGTGTGGTAAAATTAACATTGCCCACACCATTTTGGTTTGCCAGCTTTTTGAATGTATTTTTGATAAAACTGGATCCTGGTAAGGCCGGGTGGTCATCCAGTGAATGCCACTTTTTCATTATATAATGTTTTGTCATCTTTTCCGGTAACTTATTACCCCTATCTGAAGTTGGAGCCACTGTCTATCATGGTTTTGAGTGAAGCCTATCATTAAAGTTTCTAATGTTTTACTAAACATTAATCAATTTATTTTCATTACACTTTTGTAAAACTGACAACTTTTCTAATTTTACAGATGACGAACGTCTGTATTGAGACATGATAGTTGAAAATTTTCACTTATTTTGAATACTTAACACTTGGAACCTGGTTTTTCTGAGTGGAATTATATAGCCCATTTAAAACAGAGTTCCCATTGACTTTAGCTGCTTTAGCTATCTGGTGAATATTTAGGATTTCTTTGAATCAGATCTCATGTCAAGTGGGTACCTAGGTGATGAGGAACACAGAGGTAGCAATTGCTTGTGAAGAACTTGGGTTTAAGCGATTTGCCTTGTGTTACCTAGATTTCTTAATTTCAGCAGTTTCTCATCCTCGTGCATCACAGCTGGGGACTCTTGTGCTGGTGAAGCCCAGAGGATACACGCTGATGTGGATTCTTCGATTCATTTGACCTTGAGCTGGCACAGTTTTCCTTTCCCAGTATGTTTTTCAGATCTCCAGCAAATGGAGCAGAAGCCCTATGTAAAATCATCTGCATTAGTACGCAACTACCTCGAATAGGGAGAAATCATGGTACGGGATTATTTAATTGGGCCATGGTGTTTCTGTACACAAGTACATTAATATCCAATAAGCCACCCATCACTTTTCCATAACTCTTGAGCACCTGGCTTTACCAGATTCGTAAGATTTCCTTAAGCATAGCTTTTGTTTGTCATTATTTTGGGGCCTTTTGAAATGTTCTGAGGAAAAAAAGCTTCACTATATGTCCTCATGTGAGCTGCTGTCTGTATTACCGTCAGTGTTGGAACCTTGAGATGCACTGCACAGATTTCTGCACTTGAGATAATGGAGGGTAATGGATAAAATAATCATTCGAAGTGTACACAATGACATCATAGAAGATAATAAGCAATAAAGAAAAACAAACCATGGGATAACATACAAGGAAAACATACATCCTTTATATCCGTAGGATCTGTGAGAGGCTTGAGAGTGTGCAGTAAGCACATAATATTTTGTTAATTCATCTGGAAAGCTCTAAAAAGCTTCTGTTGAGAATATGGAACTGTAATTGCAGAGGCTTAAATTTAAAGGTTTATATTTAGTGAAGGGGCTAAATACGAATAGATTTTCACATGAACAGCACAAGGTAGGTATTTATGCAAAGAATACATCTGTTGAATTTCAAGTCCCTCTTCTAGCCCACTCTAGGCATGAGAGCCCTCTAAAGGAAAAAAATTACAACATTTGTCTCTAACACAATGATTCTTTTTTATTTAATAATTATTTTTATTCTTGCCAGCAACTGAAACATTCCTGGGCCATTTGCAGCTTTCAGGATTGCAGCTTTCGAAGCCTAAAGTAGACACAGTAAAACATGCATGCAACTAAAATTTAGCAGAGTTGTTACCAACAAGAGAACAATCCCTTCTAATGGAAGTTGTCAGCAAGTTTAATGATAGGTAATCTGTTACTTTCTCTGCTTATGCTTTAAATCGGTATCTCTTCAATGTAAGTCGTTCATTTTCTTATTCCTATTACTGATTGCTTAAATTTTAAATACAATTCTGTTAGCAGAAAAATACTGCTACTTGGTTACACAACATACTTCCTATGTCAATGTTAAAATAAATAGTTGATGGTAACATAAACTTGTGTTTTACTCAGCTGGCAATGACCTGCTACAGTATTGACATTGTTGCCAGCAATATAAAACGTCCTGCTAGTAAATACACTGCCTGTTCACTAAACCAGCTTCATTGGAATTACTATCAGGGCAGTATTTTATTAAGTGAAGCTGCTAGCTGATATTTTAGGCCAGATTTGTTAAGTCAGTGGCTGTCTTCAAGTCAAATACTGATCAGCAGGAGCTGAGAACAGTTATTTGGCTTCAGTTTTAAGCCCCTTTATCTTTTGTTTCAAAAAATAAGAATAAAACAAAAGTCAAAGTTAGCAAAAGTTAAGAAGGAGCTAGGAGTATAGGTACACTTCTGAGTGCAATATTGCAGTCAGTTATCTACACCTGGATTATCTGCAAAGGTTAGCCTCAGTGCTGGAAACAACCTGGCCATGGTAGCCCAGCGCAATTCTACCAAACAAACTAGCCCACACTGAGCTTGCACTGCAGTAAATGTCTGTATTATTTTTAATTTTCATGTTGTTTCATAGATGAATTATTTACTAACCCATAAATCTCAGCTTTTGTCAGCATCCTCTTCATATAACCTTCTAGAAACACATCTAATCTTTTATTTCAAGAAAATTTAAGGTTGTTCCACTTCTTTGAGTGTCTCGCTTCATAGGTATTCATACAGATCTTGAAGCTGATTGTGTTCTTTGAGAGGCTAAGATGAATTTCTTCTGGTTTTCAGTGTATTTCTGAAAGAATAAAATATAACATTTTTGTTCATGGTTTTGTACTCTTGCAGGGGAAATTGCAATTTTAGGAATTTCCATGAGGTTGTTATGCCATCTAGAAAATTATTTTGAAGCCAATATCCGATGGTAACCTGAGAATTCATTTAATGTCACTTTTTCTTTCTGGTGTCACTGGAATGAGGGAAGTTAAGTCAGATGGCTTTAATGAAACATTTGATCTATGGATGAGTGGAGAAGCAAGCATGTCTCTGCAAGTTTCCCTTTGGGATTGCCTGCATTTCTACACTTGAGAAAGTGCATATTGTGCTCTGTTGTTGCCCTGAATGCATGTCTTCACGAAGATGAAATAGTAACACCACGGTGACATCTCCAGTTAATACTGTGGCCAATATACTATAATGTGGAGAACTGTTTCACATCATACTGACTTCACAAACACCTTAGCTGCAAAGATAAAAGCATCCATTTTGTAGAGGCTGATAGTTTTGTGATATAAATCTGACCAATAGACAGAAAGGGAAACAAAATAATTTAAAAATGGAATGGCAAAGGATAGTATAATCTTTCATCCCTGCATGATTATCTTTAATAGTAAGTGGAAAACCAATGCTAGTTTTATCTTCCTGATGTAATGAAACACTGAATTATCCTTTCATTTCCATGGGTCAAAAAAAATAATTAGGAAACTTGATCCTTTGTAGGCATTTATTCATATGAATGAATCTTTAGTCATTCTGGCTGTCTTTGTGACAGGGAAGTCATTTGTTGAATAGTTGGAGCTGTCAGGGCTTTGTGGTGAAGTAAGGGACTAGAATAACAGTGTAAGTAGCAAACCTCAAATTCAGGCCTTCTGGCTATAGGAGACCACGTTGCGTCTCTCTCTGTAGCATCTGTTGTGGCTTGTAGGAAAAACATACAATATTTTTAAGAAAACACCCTTAGCAAATTAAGGCAGTGTACAGAAAGCTTGGTTCTCCGGTTTGTGTGAGCTCTGGCACAGAAAATGAAGTGACCTTCAGGGAGGCAGCTGCAGTTAGTGGATTCTGAACGTAGTCCTGTGGTCAGTGCAGCTCAGGAGGTTTCCTAAATTTTGTTTAGGAGGCCACCAAGAATCTATAATGCTGTGTAGTCATCCTTTTTTCTCTCTAGCATATTTTCTACATAAAATAAATAAGTCAAGGAAAGTGGAAGATGGAAGACCGGATCTGAGAGTTGGATCTGCTAGATTGGTACCAATGGGAGGGAACTATGTGACACACATTTGCTATATGTGGAATTCTCTGGTGTTCGTTTAGGTAGTATAGCCCAGTAATATAGGAAAAAATAGCAAAGACAAATCCAAGGCCAAAACTCTGACTTCATTTGCTCTCTTCCACACATTATAATTCAGATGCTATAATACAAATATCCTGATTGTTCTCAGTAACTCAAAAAGAACCAGGTAACGGTAGTCCTCTGAGTTGTAAAAGAAGAGCTCTGACCCTTCACTAAATTAAATTGAATTAAGCGCAGTGGGCCCTTTTGGAAGGCTTGTTTGGTTGCCAGATCTAAGCTTTTGTGTTTTATGTTGATGGTCATTATGTGTTTGTATGTTAGAAATTATTGAAATAAGAAAATAAAGCATTAATCAGTCATGCTTCCCAGACTCTGTAGTTTTAATATCACTAAGACCCATGGGGAAATTACATGGAAACACTGTTTTGTCGTCCAGCAGCCTTGAATGCAGCCTTGCATCTTTCCTTTCCCTAAATGAACTTTGTTTGACAACACTTAAGTCTTCTGTGTTCAGGCTTCACTTTAAACATCTTCAATATTTTTAAATAGTATTTAGTGATTATGCGATTTAAATGTAAAGAAATAAGTTGCAATAAAAAAAATTTGTGTTGATTTTTTTTTTCCTGTTTTGGCATTAAATATTATTTTCAAGACCACAGCACTATCAGTTCTATTTTATTGTAATACCTGGGGTAGTACTTCTTTATAAAGTAACTTCATTTATGATCTTAGCTGTTTATTTGGTGAGAGTTGTTTGGACATCCAGATTATATCAGGTACCTATTGAGCTATTCAGAATCATGATAAGGGAATGTGCACAAAACAGGTTTAGTATAGTCAACTAGAGTGTAGACTTCCAGTATATAAACCTGTAACTGCCTGTATGCGTGCCTGCATCCCACTGGAAATGCCAGATTTCTTCCCACATATTGCTTTCCTTGTCAGCATTTGTGCTTACAGCAAGATGACCATTTGGCTCCAACAGAAGTAACGCTGCGAGCTTCCCGCAGAGCGAAACTGGTAGCTGGCGCTCAGTGACAGTTGTGACCAATTAATACAGCAAATGTCTCATTGCCATCCTTTCAATCAAAGAGTAGAATTATATGCATTAATTTATTTGTTTTTAACTAGTTGTATGCAGCCTGGACAGAAGAAAAGATTCAGGGAAATACTGTTTAGTCTGGTTGTCTGCAGTGGCAGGGACTGGCTTTGATAATCCAAGACTGGGAAGCAGGTATATCAGATCCCGGTAGTGAAGGCAGATGCAGCTGAAGAATATGTGAGCCCTGCTGTGACACTGTATATCTTTAATTTGTCTGTCTGAGGTGCTGGATGGCAGTTCAGCCATGGCAGCAAGGAATTCGGAGTGCGCTGCCTGCCCAGATGGTTATCTGCTTCTCAGGGGAATTGTGCAGTCCACACTAAGTACAAGGCAAAACAACAACAAAAAGAGAAATAGAAAATTTAGGTTTCAAAGATGGATAATTAACCATTAATGTTGCTTATATGTATTCATTTTATGCAGTGAATGTGAGACTGGGAAGAATGGGATATCATAAAGAATAACAAGGGGCTGTGAAGTGACAGTGTGCATCCTGCAGTAACGGTTTGCCATGAGCTCCCATTAAACCTGTTCTCTGTTTAACAAAACTGATAGTTCATAAAGCTTTTAGAATATAAAATTCTTTCATAAAAATGTTTCACTCTCACTTGCCTGTAGAAATAGTAGAAATCACCTAAAACAGTTTTATACTGCAATATTTGTACTTAAAAGTAATACTGTTATGAGTATTTGACTGAACCGCATGCAGGTAGAAGTACATTAAACTAAAATTTGGTTACTGACTGACCTGTGAGACCAGTTTGGGCATGGACATTTTTAGTGAAATTCATTCATGTTTGAATCTTTTCTTCCACACTTTTCCTTAATTATACTTTTTTTTGTCTTTCCTGAGGAATACTTTACAGCCATATAGCATATTTTAAAGAATTCTATAAACTTTTCTGAATTCTTTATTTTTATAAAAAGTACTAAGTTTATCAAGCAAGCAGATGACAAACTAGAGGAAGGTCGAGCTGTGTTGGGATGCAAGAAGTCTGTGTTCTTGCTGTCTGCTCTTTCTGCATGCCATAAAAAATAAAAAAAAATGTATGAGACAAAGAGGTTTCATTGGGTTGTCATTGCTACAGCAACCACTTCCTCTCCGGAAGTTTGAACCAATGACTCGTTGAGAGTTGGTTCTTTGGGCAGTAGAAGGCAGTGGGGCAGCAGGAAAGGAAGCAATGCTATCTTTTTAACTGTATTTTTAGACTACGGTGAGGTTTTTTTGTTTAGCTTTTTATGTGTGTGTGGTTTTGTTTGTTTTTTAAATTATTGAAGTCTACAGCAGAATGCTCCAGATTAATTCTCTGACTTTTGCACAAAAGCAGCTTTTTCTAATATGGATGCATTTAAAGTCTTTGAGCTGTGTGTTTTCCATGTTAAAAGTGTTTTTGACAGCAGATTCCAGCACAGAGCACTTGCATAAACTGTATTCACATGATTATTGCAGAGCACCCTGCTGTGGGCTGAAGGACTGGAGGAAGAAAACCAGGTTCTCTATGAAGAGATCTTATCTATTTATACATTTTCTTGTTATGGTTTTAGCTTTATTCCCTGGTGCTACTGTACACCATGAACTCTTATACCCAAAGGATCAGTTCCAAATGACGCAGCTGGCTCGAACTAATGAGGAAGTGGTTAACTTTGGAGTCGAAAAGCTGTTTGTTCACTTATGTACAAAGCTCTCTGGAGTCAACAGGAGAGTCTTGCCATTAAACTCAACAGGATTTGTTCCAGCCTAAGTGGTCTTTTGGAAACTTTTCTGTAGCAGACAGTTTGAACACCAAAGAAAATTCTTTGTGGTGGAAAGAAAGGTATTTCCACTTACAAGTATTGAGAAATTGTTTTTTTTCTGTTACTTGTGGTATACAAGCTACTTCAGAAGGGTGCGCAGCCCAGCACAGAACCAGGAGTTACTCATTCTTCTGCTGTCTCTGGTGATCATTACTGCTGTTACTGGTCTCCAGCAGAGGTAGGGCAGGAATAACCAGAGCAACCTAGAAGAGTTTTTTAGTCCTCTGGTATACTGTCAAGGCTCCATTTGTAGCATTGAATTCTCTTACATGCTGCATATCTTCACTGATGAATTGCCAGCTACGACTTACAGTTCCTGTATAACAAGACTGTAGGTATCTCTGCAGAATGTAGAGATATTTATTTGTTGTATAAGCTCGAGAAATTATATCCCATTTAACTCAAGCATTATTACTCTAACTCTGTTAGTATGAGTAACTTCCTTTGAGAAAGGTAATTACCATTCTATGTCTATGCTTATAATGATGTATTTTGACCATGTAAAGTTCTGAGGGATTATATTTGGACCCTTATAAATGTTTGAGTGTTTAATGAAATTGTTGTAAGTTGGCTTGCAGTCCTTCAATTTACTGGATTCATTGCAATAACTCTGTATTATTTATTATATATGGAATAACTTGTATTATTTATAGTATGTTACGGCAGACAGTATGCATTATTTTTATATCAGCTTTAAAATTTTCATTGACATTTTGCAGATATGCTAATTAGAAGTGCATGTGAAAGAATATTGCATGTGAGATTTTGTTAGCAGGATTTTTACAATTCATGCACTATAAAGATACAACCTATTTTAAAAGGTTTTATTTCTCTAATCTTTGTAAGTAGGATGAACCTGTGTAATTCGTCTGTATTGCTTAAAATCTGCAGCTTTGTTGAAGTCTTCTGTACCCGCCTCTGTACTGTTTCCCAGTTCTGTTCCAGAGGAGACGCTGGTTATGTTTGTAATGTTATAGACTTTCCATACAGGATTTGTTTGGGATCTGATACTGGTCAGTAAAAACAGATAAACACCAGTAAAATGCCTAATGCTGTGACACCATCTGTCAAAAACATCTGGAGACCTTGTAGCTTCACATTTCTGCATTACGATAAAATTTAATTAAGCCTATAGAGTCCTTGGCAGTAATTCTTTGCCTTCATCCTCCCTTTATTCTACATGTAGAATTGAAAGAATGTCTGATCTGGAAGCTTTGGAGTCTGTCAGTTAGCCAGGAATGTGGTCCTTCCTGGAAATTTTACTTATGCTTACGTCAGAGCTTCCGTTCTCTGTTGTGATAGAAAGCAGCAGTTCTACTCATCTTTATATAGTAAAAGTACTTGTGCCTGCACAGTGGAAGAGTTATAAATGAAAGGTTCTGTATTCTGTAATTAGTCTAGATAAAGTCATTAGATGGCAGGTACATACTGTCCCGAGAGCATCCTCACTTCTCCAGCATGTGTGCTCCACAGATGTCACAGTTGCATTGCGTTCTGCAGCAAACTTCACATTCCTTGCTCAAGAGTTTATTTGGCTGCAGGTTTGATTTTCCATAAGTCAATAGCAAGCAAACAGATTTCTCCCCTAAATGTACTTACTACATTTAATAGAGACTTCATGCATGTAAAAAAAGCATCAGTGCAAAAATATTAAGTTGCTACATTAGCGACATAGTCTAATGTGGAGGTTTCTTTGTCACTTGCATATTTATAGAGCAGGTACTTAGTTTGCAAATGTTTATTCTAATGAACTATAATGGAAAAATAGTATATTCTTTTGATATTAATTTTGAGATTTCAGTGTGTTTTATAAATTTGGGAATGGGGAGGAAAGCATGTCTTCATTTCCTTGTTATGTAATTCAAGTCTTGTTCTTCTGTACTTCCTTTCATCAGATGGCTTTAGATAACCTTAATAGCTTCATCACCCTAATCTCTAGGTTAGATCCAGAGATGCAGGAGTGACCTCAACTATTTACAGACACAGAATTGCACCTATCATTATTTTTATCTTCAGAATGCAGGCACAAAATGAGTGCATTTTAAAAATCAAATTGAAGTCAGTTTTGTTTTAGAAGATCAATAAGATGAAGTATTTGTGATAATCAAATGAAGTATTCTGGACTGTGAAATATTTTTGTTTCATTGGAAGTAGCAAAAAACAATGCATTTTTTTCTGAATAAGATACCAGAAGGCAGGTTGGATTTCTCTTATTCAGCTTGTGAGTAGTAAGTACTAAATTCTGATGGTCAGTTTTTACCATTTTATATTGTGTATCCTAAGAAAGCTCTTTTTCATATTTATACGCAGAATTCTATTGTCTAAACTGCATAAGGAACTTGCTTGCCAAAAAATGTAATTGCAGAATTATTCCCCTCTGTGATTCTGACAAAGTTTATGGAATCCTTTGTAGTCTCTTTGGTGCTTCTAAACTCAAAGTTTATGGGCAATTTTTTTTTTCTGAAAGTATCAATTTCTCTGTACTTGAAAGTTGATAGTTTTGGTATGAGAGATTTTTATAAGTCACAAAAATGAGTAATTACTGCAGAAGAGTAATTAGAGAAAGGTAGCCTGAGGGGAAAGAAGTTCTACTTAAACATTAAGCAAATACCATTAGCCATGCAAAAAGAAAAATAACTTCTAAAACTATGAACAGATGCACGTGTAGTTGGTCCATTTATACTTAAACCAAACTCCCAACTCCATCTCTGTGCTCTACTGAATTTTGAAAGGGTCAAAGGATGTATGCAACTCTGAATAATTCCAGCTTAAACGGAGCTGAATTGAAATAATTTTTATTTTTTTTTTAAATCCTGCACTTCAGAGAAGTTAATTTTTATGCTCAAACTTGGCTTTGTGGCTCAAGCCCTTTGATGCACTGCATTGTCTGGCTGTCCCCAGCACTTGCTCTCTCTAGCCAACAAAAATGTGTTTAATATGCATGGCATACAAGTTCAGTTTCTTGTCTTTTCTTCCCCCAAATCTTGTTTATTTTAACAGAAAAACGCATACAAGTTTCTGCTGTCTGGTTTAATAAGCAAACTTCTCCATCACCATGCCTAATCCATAGAGAATGTTACTTTTCACTGTAAGCAAAAGAGATTCATTTATCACCCTGTACGTAGGGCCAGTGCACGCTGCTGAAAAGAGATCGGTGACAGCGATCGAGAAGGAAGCCTCCGATTTTCCATTCTGACTTTTCTTGGAATATCTGAAATGGAAATAATGTTTTCCTGGAATATCAGGAAGAGTTTGGGTTACTAAAAAAACTTAAGTAACCTCTACAAAAATTATGTTGAAGTTTTGCTTCACTTTACTGCATTTTGAGTTCAATTTTTAAGAGACTTACCAAACAGACCCTTCAACTTCAGCCTCCCAACTTGACTGCGATCTCATGAATGGATTGTGGTCAACAAATAAAATGTGCACTTGTACGGACTTAGGAAAAAACATCAATAGTATTTGATAGTTATCAAACCAGTTTTGCTCTGTAATGCAAAGTGAATTATGCCTGAAAAGCAATAAGCTGTAATTAAGGCACGGCGTATTTGTGGCTTAATCAGAGACAGGTACTCATAAATACGAACCAGTAGATGTGAAGAGCATTTCAGTACGCATTGCTGACAGACTGGTTAGAAGTGGTCAAGCTACATAATAAGTCCCTTCTAGCTGTTCTTTCTGCTTTTGTCAACAGAGGACATTTTTGACAGCCTCTTGAAAATTTTTATGCATCCTTTGTAGGAAATATATGTATCATAATAAATCTATATAATAGAATATTATCAGTATTTAAGTAAAAAGCACATAGAGTAAACGGTTAAAAAAATTAACCAGCTGACTCACTGTAAAATAATGTTAATAAAAACTGATTCTTAAAAATTGTATGAGCTTGTACAAAACAGCTGGCTTTTTTCAATAGCACAGCTGATGTAGAAACATAAAATTACTGCCATTTGAAAATGACATGAGCTATATTTGGGAAAACATTTGCATGAAAGCTGAAAATTTGCAACTTAGTTTTCATTTATTTTAATTTTAATCGTACACTTATTAACCACAGATCTGGACCTGCTCCTGTTGATTTCAGTATCACTCATTTAGGTTGTAAGTCATTATGTGCCAGGACGCTGCAGATTTAGAGTAGATCATACTTCTTTAGCTGAAAGTACTAGAGGAGGAAACTGTCTTTTTGGACATCCAATAAGCAGCTGCCGAACTGTCATTCATATGAATTTAAACAGAAAAATTATCTTAAGGATGTAATTTTGCCCTTAAAAAGGTAAAGAAAACATGGAAACAGTAAGAATTGCACTTCACAGCATGCAGAAGTCAACTGTTCCTGCTGCAACTGTTTGTTTGTGAGGCTAGAAAAGCATGTTCCCATGCAATTGGCAATACTAAAGAAGACTGCTGATGCAAATCAGCAGATGTGTACTGCATTGTGAATCACAGATGCATGCAGGAGTTAATTGAAAGAAAAATTTCAAGTTCAACTCTAAACCTGAACTAGTCAGACTCTTTATATGTTACTAGGGTAAGTGACATTAAGACCACTAAATTACTTGTATAGTCATCTAGGTCCTCAAGTCACAACAGTACATCATATTTACATTCAAATTTTAGACCTAGATATTTATAGCTGTTATTATTGCCTTCCTGCTAAAGCTTTCTGTGGACCTTGTTCTTCTAGCTGTTTTTTTTTAAATAAAATTACTTTAAGCCATTCATTGTGTGCTAGTTCAGAAAGTACTGCCTTGCCTTCCTCACAGTTCATTCTGTATTCTCCTGTCTTAGCTTTAATTTAGTCTAAGGACTACTGGACAGGCAAATGACTACACAGGCAAGGTTCCCTCATTTCTACTGTGATGAGGCAATGGACGTCCTGTGATAGGGACAGCATCTGGCCAGAAATTTAATCTTTACTATTCAATTGATGTAGGAAGTTTTACACAGATTACTGTCCTGAGCAGTAATGGCATTAATCACATAAAATCATCTATAGACAAAATAGCACTTTGAAATATGTGACGTTAATTCTCTTGCATCTATTACATGCCGCGTTTGCTCTAAGCTGTTTAGAGACTAGAAGACAAATAATGTATTAGTGTAGACTCCGCAGTGCTATTCAGCCAGGCTAAAGGAGATTTAATATTCGTTCAGTGGTGGTCTGGGCAACTCTGCCAGGCGCTACACTGGGCTATAACAAACACCCCTTCTATGTTCTCTGTTCACTATTCATGCTTTCCTTGCAGATTTTCCCAGCAGTCAAAACCAGCCGTACTCCTTTCACATGACCCTGGCCTACAATATAGTTATTTTACCAGGAAAATTACTATTTCAGAAACATAAACTGCTATCTTCACACTGCTAAGATATGCTATGTAAGAGAGACTTCCAAGGTCGAATTTACAGTGAGTTTATTTTCTTCCTGTGCATGGCTATCTAGGTAAAAGGAATGATTATTTCAGTGGCAAAAAGTTTTCTAACTCTGCAATGATTACAAGTCTGACTAATTTCCCTCCATAGCAGTGTCCTGCAGTAAAACCTTGAGGTTGATGTGTACTATCAGGCAAGAGAGATGCTCGCTTCTGTTGCTTGCAAAGTGGCAGCTCTGAGAGCCAGAAGTCCAACTGAAACCAAACCAAACCAAATCAAAACCTAATTCAAAAAGCAGGCCAAGCTGGAGCTGATGTAAATCCACCAGTACATGAAACCTCAAATCCCAGCACATCGTGCATTCCTCTATGCTACTTAAAACCAATCTAGGAATGTTAATAACAAGGAAGACAAATCACCTTGTCAGAACCTGGAGCTTGTGTCATGGAAAAAATTTTCTTAAATTATTCTTAATAGCTATGAATCATCATTTACACAAGTATGGGGATCAGAAGGCACAATCCGGGTGCTCCATCAGCCAGTCTTGTAATTGCCCACGTGTGAGGGCTTGGCTTTAGCCTCCAGAAGAGCATGAGGATGCGTTAGGGCTTCACCCATTTCAGAAGGCAGTCAGAAGGATGTCTAATTACAATAATAACATGAAGGATTTATAGTCAGTGAGTGATATAAGAGAAACTACTTCTGTTTAAGTAATTACTGTTTAGAATTTTAAAAAAATTACAGGTGTGTCTTGTGGTAAAAGCTCTGAGCTGGAAATCACTAGATTGAGATTAACTTCCCTGTTCTATCACAGGTGTCTTTCTTCAGGTTGAGGCATTAATTTAATTTCTGTTTCACTTAATCAAATGTAAAATCAGGATAATGCTTTCTTTGCCTGTCTGCAATATCTAACCGTAACTTTTCATGTTTGTGGCAGTGTGGGGCTTAGGTCTCGATCAAGACCTGCAAACAATGCTTTCTAACATCCAAACAAAACACACAATAGGAAACTTCAGCGTATCTTCCTAAACAAAGATATTTACTCAAGCAAGTGCATTTTCAAACAAGTTATTCCAGATATAAAATATCTCTGTAAAATAGCTCTTAAGAGATTGCTTGCAGTGACAGGCTATGCGTGTTTGGACAAGTAAGTTACCTGGGGATCAGCATGCTTGTCTCATGGTGCTACTTTGAGGAATAATCAGAACTTGTTTTAAATAATTCTAAACATGGAAATTATTATACAAGTGTTGAATAATATTCTATTAATCTTTTAGTTAAAAAAATGGCCTGAGATGAAATCTTGCAACACATTCACCAAGGAGCACACAAACAGTCTTCCAAAGACTATGACTTGAAAATAAATTAGAAACATATGTCAGTTTTAAGATCATTTTCCCTTGATGAGACAGCACTCTATAAATCAGATTTCCGTAATCAAATTGCTACTGTTTTGCCATAATCAATGTCCTTGGAGTCAGTGTAGCTCAACAGATACAACTGACGATGAAGCTGATTCATTATATTTTCTTGCTAGAAGTAAATCTTTACTGAATGGAAGTCAATGACAAACTACCCCTTGCCATCAATGGAGGCAGGACTGTGCCCTTTATTGCTGCCTCTGCAAAGGGCGCATTTGTGCATTAGTAGGCATCTGTTGTTTCCTTGTTCCTGGTTTTCTTCTTTTGCTCTGTTTCACCTTTGCAGTTTTCTGAGGACAGGACTAGAAGCCACTGGCGTGTTTAAGCCTAAATCACTGTGTGAGAAATACTTTCCGTTGTCAAAGTGCAGTGTGCTGAACAGCCATTATCTTTAATAGGTATAAAAGACGTTGAGCATCTTCTGGACTCCAGCTTCTAACTGCAGAGAGGGATCTCACTACTGACTTAGAACAATAAATGCATAAATTGAAATGGCAACACTACCCCTGATGGTTTAGTCTAGATATAGAAAAGTAAATGTAGATGAAGGGGTTCAACAATTCTTTTGAATATGAAAATTGCCATGTAGGATGAAGCCAATAATAAATCTGTTATGTTTCCTGTGAGCATTCAGATAAGAACTTCAAGAACTGATATAAAATTTTGAGATTATGGATAGCTTTGGCATAATTTCTTCTTTGAGAGAACGTTACTTTTTGCATTCCACATGAAGTTTGAAAGGTTGCACTCTAAGACTAGTATCAGATCCAAACCTGACCAATAGTCAGCCGGGCTGAAAAAACTTCAGACATGTTTGTACAAGGATTTCTTGTGCAGCTTCTGCTGAAGACAATGCGAGTTCTACAAATGAAAGATGTGTAGGGTGGACCTCTCCCCCTTTTTTTTTTCTCCCCACTCCCAACCTCAAGACCACAAAAAAGTTATTCTAATCTCACTTACCATTTTATACAAAATCAGATTGACCATTATTATGCTGTTGCTGACATAAACCTTGTCTCTTGTATGACTAAACTCCCAATAGGCAAACACCATCTGACTGTTGAAGGAATAAAGAAATCACCACTGAGACAATGTCTAACTCATTAAGAGTTGAAAAACATCAAGTCTTCTACAAAAGCTACATAGCAATATCCTTAGAAATCTCTACTTCAACATTCAGTGCATTTGTTTGTTGAAGTTCTTCCTTTGAGATTGAAGAAATTTTCCCCTATTAAACTGAAGAGTTTTCAAACAGAGCTTTTCTCCAGAACCAAATTCAGATCAGGTGCCACTGCATGAAATTTTACTGACTTCCTTGAAACAGCCATATGGTCTTGGAAAATTGTCTTACAGCTAAGAACATGGAAATTCAGATTGTGATAAAACAACATAAATAATAGTGGCACATCAGTTTATCCTTGCAGGAATAATAAGTATCGTTTACTACTGTAAAATGTTTCTTAAGTGGTATTTCTCTACAGTATCAGTAGGAACTTAGAAAGACCTGTGACTTTTTTTGCAGGCATTTAAATTTTATCAAGTTCTAAACAACACATCTTTGCTTTAGATTTTATTCATGTAGATATAAACATACACTTTTTTAAAAGTTATTTTATCTCAAATAGTAGTTGTGTACTCTTCAGTTTGGTAAAGTACTATAATTTCAGAAGTTAACTCTTTTTTCATCCTGCTCTAGAATATATTAAAATTTTATAAACCAGACAAAAGCAAATGAACAGCACACAAAGGAGCTCAGCTAGCACCACCCTGAGCTGCCTCAGATACCTTCTGTGAGATCCTAGGTATAATTGGAGTGTGTGTTATTTTGAGTCTCATCAGAGAAGTAGAACCAGACTGCAACATCTGTAAAGCAATTTCTACTTGACAGCCCTGATCATCATCTGAAGAGTGCAGCGGGTATGCAGCTCAGCCACTCTTAACCATGTACTCACATTTACAGGCTTTGTGATTTGATATTTTGCTAGCATTTTATGGTAGTATGGGTCCATGAAAGAGCAACAATCTCTGTTAGCAAAACAGGGTGGTGTTATAGGTGGATACCTCTGATTCATGATGCTGGAGCAAATAAGTGCTTTAGTGCAACCCCATTGTTAGTTGTCAGCGTGAATGTACATTTGTCTTGATGTTTCTGAGCAAATATTTCCAGCAGAAACCAAGAGGTCTGTATTTGACCATTAAAACTGAGAGCAAAATTGCAAAGCACTGCATGGCAGTCAGAAATCAAAGCATGAAGTGATATGTGCAATCAAGAAACACTTTGCAGAGATGTCCATGGCAACCAAAAGTCATAACTTTATGGGATAACAAAAATCTCAATAGAGATCTCAATAGAAATATCGGCTTTATAGCAAATTGTAATTCCTCTCCCCTCTCCTCGCTTAACCTGTTCATGTTCCGCAGGCTGTAAATAACTGATGTCTTTCTTTCCATTAGAAGATAAGCACCTTATCACCTCTTTTCTAACATCCTTATCACTCCATAAGCAGTAACTGTCTTTACTCTCAGGTGGTCTAATTGATACATATCTAATTAAAGGCAAAGCATTTTTTCTCAACTTGCATTCAGCTTTGAAGTATGTTGCTTTGATTTCAGTCCTGAAGAACAGCTTCATATATCTGAAACTTCTTTTTCCAAGTGTACTAGTTGATCAAATGAAATATACCACCTCTGTCCGCAAACTTTGCCTTGCCTGTGTACCAACTAATTTATTTTTCTGCTTAATTCTAGTTAATCTAGACAATTTTTCTAGTTAAAAGGAATGTGTGAGGACTGCAGCTCTTCAGAGCCTTGAAGATTAGGACAAAATGTTTAAATATGATGAGACAGAGAAGAAACGGATTCAGTAGAGACTAAGGCAGATAACTGGATTAACAAGAAAAATCAGCTTAGGGTTTATCTCTTAAATGGGGACATTTTGTGTGAAAGAGGTACCAGAGATGAGAAATCTGAATATATTGGCAGGAGATAGTGCCAGTATCAAATTGTTTAAAGAGTATTAGTCTTCTTATCATTTTAGTGAATGTCTTAGGAGCCTTGTTGTATAGTGAGAGAGTAAATTCTCCAAAGTTGTATAGGATACGGGGAGAAAGAATGATCACTCTGACAAAACAAACAAAGAGAAAGCCCATCAATTCTCACCAATTAAGAGGAGAAAGGAAAGGAAGAAACATGATGTGTGTAACACTGAAATTGCCAGGCACCTCTAAGTTGCATAGCAAGCACTTATGCAGAGATTTACTGATTTTTTTATCAAATGTTACAAGTTAATTTTCACGATTAATTGACCTGACCCGTATGACACTCGTAAGTTCTATGACAACTGTATCTTCATTTTTTTTTTTTCCACTAGTTCTCTTTTTTATTAGTTCAAACAAGTTTTAAGAGTGGATTACGTTCTTCACTGTGAGAAGTTTGAAGAAAGGTAATGGGAAAAACCTCCACTGAAATTACCTGATTAAATTAGAGGAAAAGAAAATAGGTCCAAGGTAGCTCACCCCCCTTCTTAGGACACCCTTTTGCCCTTAAAGAACCTTTTTATAAACTTGAGGCATGTTTTGTGCTTTGGAATTATCAAAAAAGTGCCTTTGAGCTGATGCAAATCATTTGCTTCACTGTTGTAGTGTGTGGCTGGTGAGGAAGAAGCAGGTGTCCATTCAGCTCCGCGAGAAGGGAAATCCCTGTCCCCATAGCGAATGATCCTGCGAGATCCAAGTTCTAAGACTCTTACCCTCATGTGCCCTGCTTGCTCCAGTGGAATGGAATGGGGTTCTGTGGAATTTAAGAACTTCTGTAGGAACCCCTCCATGATCCTATTCCTTATCGTTTTGTTTAGTAAGACTGTCTTGTTGGCAGTTGTTAATAAGGTCTGTGATGGTTTTGGTTTTTTTTTCATAGCTAATTGCTCTTTTGATTTGGGCTTTTGGGGCTTTTAAAAGTATGTGATAGGATCGCTGTTTATAATATGTAATAACCACAAGAATCTCCTAGAGTTTTCTGAGGTCAGACTGTCACTATGCTTTTGTTTGCTTATGCTGAGCTAGTACTTGGCAGCTTGTGTAGTAGCTCAGCCATTCTCTAAATTAACAGGTTGCTCTTTGTATTTGAAGTGAGTGATGTGATTGAATTGATTACCATGTATATGCCTAAAGAGAGAGAGGGATCCAAATGGAGAAAACTGGATAGGTCCAAAGACAGTTTGTTGCAAGAACCATGGTGTGTTCAAGAACATGGAAAGAACTTAAGCGAGAATAAAATCTCAAACCAGAAAATGTGTGGGAAAGTACAATTGTACTCTAAAATCTTTGCTAATGAAGGTTCAGGGATGTATGTTTTGTTCTATTTCTCTGGAGGCAAAAGGCCTGGTGTAGATACAGACAACTGAGAAAAGAATCAATTGCTGTTACAACTTATTTTTCCGTGATAGCAACGTTGGAGCAACCCTCCTGAGTTCTGGCTTCTTTAATAACTTGAGAGCCTATAGAAAAAGCATCATTTAAGTGCTTAAATTCATTTTAATAATATTGCCAAATCACTCATCTCAAACTGCTTTTTCAAAGTACTTATAGTCTACATGGGTTTTTTCTTAAGACCTGACACTTCTATGTCTGTGAATCAGTAACAGTTATCCCAAATCTTTTTGCAAGGCTTCATTATTTGGCATCATGTTGGCATTATGGGAGAATCCCGTGTCCCACAGAATTTTTAGAGTTCAGTTAAAATCCCCTTACATGTCAGTACATGGAAGCAGTAGATTAATTGTTTGTTTATTCTTAACTTATATACTTAGAAATACAGTCTAAAAATAAAGGACTGGCTTGATTCTTTACATCTGTATACACATGGGTTTTGTTATTTTTTCCACAAGTGACAACCTGGACTTAGTGAGATAATGGGAGGACCACAACTCACAGGTCCAAATGAACCTGCAAAATACTGGGTTTTGCCCTTGAACTACCTTTTATTTGCACATACCGCTATATCATTGTATGACATTGGCTTTTGAATACACGTGTATTACATAAAGCTAATGCATTGTTCTTGATTTTGCTTTGCAGTACAGAATTGGACAGCTGTACATGATAAGCAAGCACAGCCATGAGCAGAGCGACCGAGGTGAAGGTGTGGAAGTGGTGCAGAATGAACCCTATGAAGATCCAAACCATGGCAATGGTCAGCTAACAGAAAAACGGGTCTATCTCAACAGGCAAGTGCAATAAAACTGTTTCTCTCAGCATGGGCTGTAATAAAAATTTGCAAGGAATATCCCTTCCAGGCAATAGCCTTTCTGTTTCAAGTAGAACATGTTCCCATGAATACATGCTGCTTCCTGGGAGCTGCAGGAGGAAGGAAGGTGGGATAGACTAGTGGCTTGAAATAGAGAGATTAGTTGTCATTTCTTCTAGAGTACCTTTTCCAAGAGAAAGAATTATAACTTGAAGTTAAGGATGTACTGAAAAGCAGAACTTAAATTTTGTTTTCATTTACAATTAACTGTTTGTCATACTGTTCTCCAAAATTATGGGGGGAAAACAAACAAACACACACACAAACAAAAACCTAAAAAGCAAAAAAACCCAAGCACCTCACCCCTCCAAAAAATCAAAAACAAACCACTAAAGTGATTGAACGGCCTCTCACTTCATAAAAATGTCGCAAAGCCAGCACCCCCTTTTTGGTGACAAAAGATTTGCCTCAGCGAAGTTAACATCATGAATGACCATTAGGCTTGTACAACGATGACCTTCTGTACCAAAAAGACATAATGGAAAAAATTGCTTTTGTTTCCCAAAAGTTCCATAATTTCTTAAAGTGAAGTATGTGTCTCTTCCTATGGTGAAATTATATTCCTGAGGGTCAATGCCTCCGCACTCAAAGGCTGGAGATGTTTTAAAAAAAAAAGATATATATTGTGTCCTATAAAATATATTGCTTAATCTGTTCTCATTTTTACTACTGCTGATCTAATTGAATAGCGCTGCTTTTCTGATGTTCTTCTGTTCCCCTGAGCCTGTTTCGTTTTATTAAACTTATGCTCTGCAGCATTTTGTAGTGGGCATAAAAACACTACAGCTATTGCTTCTACATTGTGAGTTACTCCTCCACTGCAGTCCTGACGTATCTAACCTTAACTCAGGCTAAATTGAATCACCAGTAATGTTGCATGCACACACACACACACACACAGAGTCCAATAACAAATATCTTGCCAACATTTAATATTATTGTGATTGTGACTCTGTTCTCTCACAGGCTAGATACAGGACTTCGTAAAAATCAATAAATGTGTTCCTGTTGTAGAGCTCCCAGAAGTTTGGGGTTTGATGTTTCTGCATATTTCTTTCCCTCATGTTAAAAAGAGACAAGGCTTTAAGCACTGAAGAGCATATTCAGAATTACGACTTTAGGGTAATTCAGAATAACTGCAAGGACTGTGTCCTAGAAAGCACGTGTAAGACACACTCGGAAAGCACATACTTTCTGGTAGCGCAGGTGAGGGAACAAAGGATCTTTTACCCAGAGGTGGGTACAAACATTGACAAAGAAGATCTGCGTGTCTGCAACAACTTGGGAGTTTACATAAAGCTGCGGTGGACGTTTGAAGTCAGGCTTACCAAGTTTGATAATAATTATGAATACTCCTTGATAATCACCACCAGATTTGCTATTTGAATCTTTCGTGATTGTGATTTTGGTGTCACAATACCACCAGATACTATTAAAGCTTTGTGGAAAGGATCAGCAGGTTTTCAGGCAACTATGGATTTTGCTGGGAGGCCAGGATCTCTGGAAAGCTTCACTCAAGGAGATACGGTGCCGTACAAAGCATGCTGAAAGTTCCCCTGCTTTCCTCAAGGAACAAGACTCCTTACACCCTCATATTTTCTTCTTCCAGAGTCCTCTGCCCAAATTACCTTGCTAGCTTTGCTTCACTTTATTTTGCTCTGGACTGATTTCTCCTGAAGAAATTTGAGCCTATATATTTCAGTGATGGTTTCTTAGAAAGATTTGTGTATTATTTTCATTTATCTTTTCTTGCCTGCTAATACTTCAATTCTTGCAGAGGATCTTCTTGCTTACCAGTGGTTTCAGCTGGAATGCCTTTAAGAAACACTTCCTCCCTATGTTCTGAGAGACTGAACTTCATCTAGGGAAGGAAGAAATAAAATTAAAAAAAAAAAAAAAGAGAATGTGATCAACAAATACATGTGCTGATAAAATAGAAATATTGTATTTTCTTTCTCTGAGTGGACCCTTGGAACAATTCATGTGTGTCTATGTGACTGGCTTGCAACTCTGAGGGTAATGTCTGTTTTGCCCATAAAATTATTTGTTTTGGAGCTGTGCCATACCAGCAAAGATAGGTAGACAGGCAAGTACACTAAAACCAGCAATAACCCAAAAAAGGCAAAACAAGCAGCTGTATGTTAATAAAGACGTGACTAATAAAATTTTCTAGTGTCAGTGTCAGCCTTAGTTATATTCAGAATTGTTTACTGCCTCTTCTCTCCTGCTGGAGTGTTGTTTTCAGAAACTGAAAGTCTGCATCCTGAGGTATTTATGATTTAGGCATCAGAGTAAAGTTTCGCAGCAGTAAGGGAGGGAGCAAAGAGATCGTCATAAAAAGACACTGACAGAGGCCGCCGAAATAAACAAAAAGTCTGATGCAGTGAAGTCTATTATGCAGGATGTAAAATGCTGCTTAAAAGACTGTACACAAGACAGGCTTATGTAAAAAAAAGAATGTTTTGAGCAATGTCATCAAACAGCAAAAGTCAATGCACTTGACTTTGAATCTTTAGGTGATATACTAATGTCTGCATTTTGCCTCTGGACAAATACAATATTTATGCGTAGCTAGATCATGGTTAAATAACCTTTAACATTCCAAACTCTGTATTTCCTCAGAAATTTGCTAATATGGAAAGTTAATTTACTTTCTGCATACAGGTACCTAAACAGAACTGTTTCAAACATTTACATGGAGTCCCTGAAGAACAGTGAAATTTGTGGTCTCCAAAGGTCTGCCTGCCTTTGAGTGACAAGGACTGCATCTTTGTTCCCAGCAGCTTCAGTGGTTCTAATTGATGTCATTTAGAAAGGGCTGAAAGATGAATTATCATGAACTTGCCTTTTTAAAATGTATGTTTGTTCATCATTTCTTTGGTACCCTGTGTGACTGGAGTTCTGGAAACAAGAGACCCAAGATCCATGGTAAAGAAAATGCTTCCACTCTTCCATAGTATTATTTAATTACCCTTTAATGAACTTTCCATGTGCTGCATCCATGTCTTTTATTTCTTGTTCTAGTGCTGTTGTACCACCACACTGATAAGTTCTCTTCACAGATTGAACTCTGACCTATGACATCAGTTCCATTAATTATCTTCACTTCTGTGATTTATTTTTCCCATCAACAAAATGGGACTAATCCTACCTACCCGCCTCACAGAGCTGTTTTGAGTGATTTGTTAATTTTAATATAAAAGCTTTGTACTCAGGAGTTAGTGTTGGGAGTGTGGGAAAAACTGTGCGCTGGGGGAGTTGAACGTAAGGGTTTGTGTGCTGGCAGAGAATATGGAGGAAGAAGAAATAGTCTCTAGGAAGAAATAATGGAATTGGGATCAAAGTGGACTGGAATCCCGTATTTACTTGTGACCTCTTGTTAGAGAGTGCCTCCCTGTGGTCAAGGATCCTGTGACACACCTTGTATGGTCCAGCCTGCTGAGTTCATCCATCACAAAGGTCTGAGGCCATACATTCTTGAAACCTGCAACCTGAATGTAAATGTGATCAGAGGTTATTGCACTGACACACGTTGCTCACTTTGAGAGGGGAACAGACAGACTCAGTTTCATTTTTGCGTGTGGAGAAGGCTGAGCCAGAATGTATAGTCATGGGATGAAAATGCTGTTGTGAAGTCGAGGTATTGCTGTACCCCGTGAAACGCCTGTCAAATTATGAGCATGTTTGGAAATATTTTCTTTTCTACAATACTCATAAGTCATAACATATTATAATTCTATGTTTTCTTTTTATTTTCAGCAAACTGCCTAGCTGGGCTAGAGCAGTTGTTCCCAAAATATTTTATGTTACAGAGAAGGCTTGGAATTATTATCCTTATACAATCACAGGTAAGGAATAAAGCAACTGCTTTGTACTTTTGGGATAGTTTAGCTTATCTTCAGAAGGTCCAAATTACATATTGAGCCACAGATACCGAGTTTCTTTAACAACTCCTGTTGAGCTGCATATATTTTTGCATCTTACATTGACTGGTATCAGGGAATAAAGATTATAGAGTATGGATAGGTAAAAACTGGAGTGTTGTACCTGTGCAACTTCTTCCTTGCAAAGAAAACATCAGGTGCTCAGATTCTGTGCAGACTTCTACCCTTCATTGTCCTAGAAATTTTAGTCAAATATAAATCAGCAGATTATCTGACACAATTTTTTTATTATTATTAATGTATGTTTACTGCAAGGATCTTGCATCATTGTTTTATTTCACATTTCTTTCTTTTTTTTTCTTTTCCCTCATCATTTTTTTTTTACAAATGGACAATTGGAAATCAGAATACACAGTAAGTTTTTCTTCCTCTTTTTATTCTAAAAATAGAATAATTATGTGAAATATAGTAGTGGAACCCAAACTGTTTTCTACTTAGCATAACTAATGCGTAATGCATTCAATATGGAACTTTATTTTAGCTATTTGTTTAAGAAATTGAATGTTAAATTTGAAGTGTTTCTGTGGGGATCCGATAAATTGTTTACCTTATTTTTTTAATCACTTCAAAATAATTTGATATATTTTTAGTCACTGACTGTAACGAAGAGAAGCTTCTATAAAACAGGGCAAGGCTTTTAAGGTTCCAGTTATTACGTGGAGACATGAGAACAGATTTTATTTTATTTATTGTTTTATTAACTTATAAAATGCTCATCTCTGGTATAGTATCTGGGAAACTGTACAATCTGTAGACAAAATTAAACATAATCTGGGCACAGTGCCCAGAAAAATCAACTATTCCCTCTAGCAGAGCTAAGGCAAAATATAGCACATAAATCATGAGAAAAATTGTTTTAAATGTGCTGGCCCCAATAATATACAGTAAGCTTTCAGCAAGCTTTGGAAGATGAGGAGGCGATGGTGGGAAAGTTCCAGGTGAAGGGACCTTTCAGAAACTCCTGCCTTGATTTCGTTTGAACTTCTGACTGCAGATAAAATGTAATCCATGTGTTTTTCTTAACTCTGCAGTGCTCAGAATCTTTGTGCAGATATTTTTAAAACCAATAAAGCATACAGAGAGGAAAAAGATTTTAATGTAATAAATGTGAAAGAGAAAAAATGCAGAGATTTAAAGGCTCAGATCTCAAAGCTGGAGACTTAGAGTCAAAACTGTGATGACCAGGTTTGAAAAGGCAAAGTATACTAAATTGTGCTTTTCAGTATGTACTGTAGATACTTATTACATATTCTGCTTTGTTTCATGTTTTAAATTCATCTGACTGTCAGAAGAAATCCAAATGTCCCATAACGGACAGTAGTACTGAGGGGACAGATTCTCAGCTGGTTTTGTCAGAAGATATCTTCTACCTATCACAGTTTACATTAATTAAGGGTTTATCCTTTGATAGCAGGTTTAATCCTAGGCTGGGAATATGACGTGCTATGTTGCATTGATGTCTGTTACTTACACTCTGATGTATATTTTTTCTTTAACTGAAAGTCAATTTGAATATTTTAATGTGATTTTTTTTCTTTAACTGAAAGAGACAAGTAGGAATGATTAAAGGGGTGGTAGCAGACAGAAATATATGTCTGAATTTGAAATGCAGAACATTATCAAAACCAAACAGCGATGCTGTACTTGTAGAATTTGGATCAGGAAGTGATCTTTATCTAATCTGATGAGACAACACCTGAAATGCATTTCGGTGAAGGTCTGTAGAAGGTATACAGCTACAGAGATGTTCAAGAGCATCAGTAAAATGATTGCAGGGTTGAAGGGACTTGTAAAGAAAAATTAAATCAGCAAATGTAGAAGGTAGGGAAAGCAGTCGCTAAGTGACAGTATAACTGCCTATGGGAGTTGGGGACTCATTACTCACCATGGTGCAAGGAAACAGAACTAGAAATATTGGGATAAGGAAACTGTACTACAGACAAAAGTCTAAAATGCATTTTAATGGAGCTGATAGACTATGAAATTGTCTTCAAGGGAAATAGAGAAAGTGCCTTTGCCTCAAACTGTTGAATCTAGAACAAAAATGTTAAGTATACCACTGGGAATAATTCCTATCCCTGTCTGGAATATTTCTCTAAATTTTGGTCTTCTATATTCATTAGAGAATTCTGAAAGAAAGAATAAACCCACAGACCAAAATAAGTAAGATAGCTTGGAAACCCTTTTCTTAAAGATAGTGAATTCCCTCCAAAGGGTCTGTGGGACATCCTAAGAATTAAATTGAACCTTATTTTAAGGATAACTGGTTCTAAAGGCAGGCCAATAATTGCATAAATAAAGCATAATCTTATTGAGTCAAGTACATACTGCTGTGTAGTATGTTCACACCTTACTTAACCTCATGAGTTCCACTCTAAATAAAGAGCAAGGACCTTAAAGGCTCAGCAGGGTTATTGCAGTGTATGTTAGTGATTTGGAGAAGGGTGTGAACAACAGACTGAATCTTGCTGTAGTCTTAAGGTTTTTCAGTTGTAAAATGTGAAGGCTGTTGAGAAATTGCATTCAAACACGTAACACTAGCATTCAGAGATTCAATGCAGAGTAATTTCATCAGTCTGGTTTTCCTGCGAAATATTATGGATTTCATAAATATGACCTTTTTAAGGACCTGAAATTAGGACATCTTCTAAGAAAAAAAGCTTGGCAGACATTAAAAATAATTTCCAGAATATTATTCTCTGCAATGGTAGTATAAAAAGCCAAGAGTGATTGGATGTACAGAAACAGGAATAGAAATTAGAGTGTCATGATGTCAGTGCTCTATAAATCTGCATCCTGTTATGATGGCATCTGCCTTGAGGAGTGGTATTTGTTACACAGCAAACCTCTCAATTTGACAGCAAACAGCAGGTCTACAACCAAGACTCAGCAACCATATTAATAATCTATAAGGCAAATGATACACTTAACAAAATGAGCTCAAGAGAACTACTGCACAAGCGATGCTTTTGTGGTGTGTAATACGTGAAATATTGTAATGTCAGGAGAGCATTTTTAAACCTAGACTCTGCTGTTTGTGAGGAGGCCTTGTTAAAAGTGCAGTACACAGGACTTCCTATCAGGAAGATGAGACATGGGTAATGCACCACGAAATGCTGTATCAAAGTTTGAGCTAATCCTTGCAAGCTTCCTGCTGACATCAAGAGGGAGGAGGAAGTGGAAAAAATACTTTCGAAGTTGAAGCCAAAGGAAGCCACCCAGACTTGGGGGTACTATTTAAAGAATAAGATATTCCTATGAAGTTCAAACCCTTGTTTTAGTGGCTGGGGCATTACTTAAGGACTGCATGTGAGAAAGTCAGTTAAACCTCGAACAGGAGTTGCTTTGGTTTTGATCTTGTAATTAAAAACCTGACCAGATATCTTGCTAAAACAAATGTTTAAGTTTTATTTATCAGTTCATTTAATATTGTGATTAGGTTGATGTTAAGCTCATAAATTTGGGATTCTGTGTTTGGGAAAGAGCTGGAGGGGAGCCCTGGAGAAGTAACTCCTGGGGACAGGACCCAGGGACTGGTGGGTGCCTCCTGTCAAGCTACACAAGCTCTTGGGAATGGGGGTTGCTGCTGGCTTTTAGAAAGAATTTCTTTGCTAGTCACAGGCTGGAGCCTTTTTCACATGGAGGATGGAGGAAAGATGCCTTGCAGCTCTCAACAAACCCTTATGTGCCAGCTTATCACAGCATTTGCAAATATGTATCTTTAGTGTAAAATATTTATGCTATTCTTAGATAGGTAGACAAGAATGAGTGAACTCTCAGGAGGCTTTCTTATTTTTCTTTCTGAGGTTGTCTAGCTAGATTAGAAATAATTAACTAGAAAGCAAACCTCCCTCTATTGCAAAGCAAACGAAAAAGGATTGCATAGAACTAAGTTTGTTTACTTGCATCAGGATATTGTTAGACAATAAGCAGCACAGAGCAAATATCCATTTGGCCTGTTCAAGTGACAGTAGAGATTCTGGACAAAAAGAGAGAAGCCTCAAGCAAACAAATAATCAGAACACGAACATACGGTGACTCAACCGTGGTACAAAAAATTCACATGATCAAAGTACAATGAAAATGAGCCTAACAAAGTTTAGCTGTCAAGATGGAGTACAGAGAGGTTAGGAAAAGTACAAACAGAATTTAAGCAAGCTCTTCTGACTGTGAAGGTGCCAATGCAGGTATTTCAAATAATAATTTGAAATACTTCTGCTGTCTGACCTGAACAGGGTTGTTAGCAATATTTCAGGTCTGGGGCTGAAATTTATAAACAGCTGGATAATTTTTTATGAGTAAACTATGACCAATTGTTAGTTTCACAATTATAAGTATATAAAGCCAAATAAAGATTTAAAATGGCATGTTTTACTCCCTGCAATGAGAAACAGCATTCTTTCAACCTGCCAACATCTCAAATTAACTTAGGAATAGGATATAAGTTCAGAATATTTATGAAAACCAGTTATGGAACAGAAAGCAGGAGACAACGATTCCTTTGATGATATATAACAATGACATTAATTATTCTACAGCAAATGACTGAGGCAACTAAAATTATTTCATCTGGTATGTGTCAAGGCGCCAGAGTGATAGTTTCTAAATGTTCCATTATGGACCTGCTGATTTCTGATTACTTTTGAGAAAAGGCATGTTATGTGCTTCACTTAGTCAGCTGCCAGTTTATCCATGAAGTAAATTATCTGGAAGGAATGTTTTTGTAATTGTTATTTTTATAATCAGATGACTTGAGAAGGGAAAAGAGTTGTTTCAGATAAACACTCCAAGGAATCTGTAGAGTTTTTTTCCTGTGTTCTCTTTATCTGATTACCAGTGCTTGAAATTTGGATGTAACCCATCAGTCTTCAGTACACAAACTTTTCTCCCGCTTGAATACATGAAGAGTCTGCAACAAAAATGCAACAGAATCTGTATTGCAGGATTAGAGCCTAATACACCATCACTACCAAAATTCCTTCCCTCTCCCCCCCTGCTTTAGAAGACAGGCTAACTGCTGACATGACTCTAGGAAAGCACAGATTTGGTTCCTTTAGAGATTCTAGCAGAAGGAAGGACCTCTGTAGTATTTATGAGAAACAAGTAATATATTTTTAGAAAGCTGCAAACCTGTATTCTCTTTTAATAGCTTAATCCCATTGAAACAAAGTAAATCAAACTGCTCGCAAGAATTCCCTTTTTCCACACCTGGCTTATTATAAAGCAATCCCAGCCCCTCTCTGGTTCATGGGAGTGTCGTTTTCACTTGTGCACACTGCTTCTCACTTCCCTTCTTCCTCAGTGCCCAGGTTACTGTTCCCATGTGTCAGAGAAGCAGATCCTAAGGGAAGCAAAACCGAAGATAAATGCTGAGTTTCATAGTGGTTGGAGACAGCTTGTTAGCTGGCTGTTTCATCTTCAAGTTATTGTGTGTAACAAAAACAAACCGTAGTTTTCTTCCTGGGCTTGTTTATGAGAGTTTAACTCCCTTGCTTATTTTCCAGCCCTTTTTTTGCATTGTTCCTACTCTTTCCGCTCAAGTGCCCTTTTTCTGCTCTTTGCCACCTTCCTGTGCTTATCTTGCTTTCCAAATTCTCCTCCCTCTCATTGAGTCACATCTTCCAAATTCTGCCATCACCCTGGCCAGCCCTTTCCATCTATTCTCTTCCAACTTTGTCATCCAGATCGATGCTGGTTTGTGTAGTAACCTGTATCCCATAGAGCTCTGGGTGCTCACATGCAGCACTGTCCAGAGTATTCTGAAGATAGTCAATAAAGTAGTGGCTATTTTCTAATAAACTGTCTTAATTCTTTCTGTAAATAACTGAAGGAGATACTGTAATTTGAAATATGCTGTAGAGGCATCACTATATTTTCTTCACATACTTTCTTGCATATAAACTGTAGAGAAGACATATTGTTTGTTCATAGCCATGTGTGAATTTGATTTTTCTTCCATATTCAGGTATCTCTGTTCTGTCATTGCCATTGTCCAGAGGCATTGGCAATCTCCCGTGGTACATCCCTCCTCCCGTTCCATCCATCCTTCTTGTTTACAATTGCGCCTGTTGCTGGGCGGCTGGTGTGTGTGTGTGTGTGCCCCTTTTCCCTCCTTGCCCCTTGCTGTGCTGGGCATTTGCTCCTGCCTCTGCGAGTCTGGGGACATTCCGCTACCCCAGAGTCCCCACTTTCCCTTTGCCTATTAAGGAGAAGTAGGGACTCCATTTGTCTTTCCCCGGTTTTTGCTCTTCAATAAAGAAACGCTGTTACCCACTGACTACCAAAACATTGCCCAAAAATTTTGCATTCAAAGGATTTGATATCCCTTTTGATTTAATTGATTTAATAGGGTAATTTGATTACCCTATTAAAAAAATCTAATTTTGTTTGGCCAGTGCCATTTCATTGCAGCAGTTACCGTGTTCTTTAGCTCTAGGCTCCATGGAGATTGCTCTGCGAAGGATCCAGTTCCACCTGTGTTGCCAAAACAATGTATATGTGACCATAGTAAAAAACAATAATCAGCCTGAAAAGTGGTGGGAGATCAGAAGGAGCATTTACATGAAATGTCTGCCTCTCCAGGCTTTTATGTTAAGATTTAGGGGAATGTGCTTCTCCTGCTTAAAAAAAAAAAAAAAAAAAAGGGATTAATTTTTACTGTACAAAAATAACTCCCAAGGATTGTGGATTAATATTCACAAAGAGCAGGAGAGATGAAGTGCAAGGATGAGGTCTCTAGCAGTTCTTTGAACATTCTGCAGAAAGAAACCAAATGGCAAATGAAAGTAGCTAAAAGGGTATAGATGAAATAACACTCACTCACACAAAGCAGGTTACCAGGGGTACAGAAACCTGTCCCAGTTACCCTCTGCCCAATGTATTTACTGGCAACTATAGTCATTCCTTCAGCCGCCTCGGGTGTAATTACTATGCAAGGGTGATTTTTACAGTCCTCTCCATAAAGCAGTTGTAAAGCACCATATGCTTTTGACTGTCTCTTTAAGACTTTGGCAAGTGTTTTGGCATACCTAGGTTCTACCCTGTTCTTGTCAGTGTTGCTTATTGCTATGGCAACACTAATCAATCATCATGCTAAAAATAGACCTTTCATTTTTCAAGAGGTTATCTGTAGTGAATTGAAAATGCAACTGCGGTCTGTGTTTTCCGTATGCTGCTTTCATTTCATTTTATTTTAATCTGGAAATACCCATGCTTACGTGTGGTAATTACTATTACAGACTCCAGCTATTTCACTGGTTACTCTCTTGAGCTTTAAACCTCTCCTATTTTTTCCAAAAGAGGTGCCAAAAATAGAAAATTTAACAACAAACAAACAAACAAACAAACCCCCCAGAGTAATCTCTTTGTTTCTTATGTCACAGTGTACTGGATTATAACACAGCTAAAAAAATCTGGAGGTGACAACACAAAAGATGCCTCTTTTGAGAGCTTTACACAAAGGAAACCTTATCACTGAAGACACTGGGATTTTTTGTCCTATTATGTAGCCTTTAAGTCTATTTTTAAGTTAAATATTCAGTTTGCCGGTATTTTTTTTTCCAAGAGGAACCTTGCAAGCTGTAGAGACAGTGAAATGGAAAATTGGAAGCAGTGCCCTGTGCATTCCTGTGTGTGCTCGGCGTATCGATTGCTGCCAGGGCTGTGCTGGAAGAACACACACCCCGGGGGAGGCAGAGCAGGGAGGGAGTGGTGCTTTGGAAAAAAAAAAAAATCTCCTGAAAGGTTTCTTCTCTCCCATTCCCTCCCAGTTCGATTCTTACTGTTGCATAGCACTTCTAATCCCCGGCTAAGTAAATACGCAGCCACTTAAGGAGGGGAGAAAAACCAACAACTTTTTGCATGATGAATAATAAAGTCTTTTGAATGATGCACAAACAGTTTTCTGGTTCTGCCAGAGCCCTCTGCCAATTAGTCAGAGTGCGGCTGATGAATCATGAGACACATTCTGTGAAATGTTCAAAAATTTGGACCCTGCTAAGTGTTCCTGAAAGCCAGTGAGACCCCCCACAGCTGTGAAGGCAGTGGTTGCCAGTCCCCTGAGTTTCTGAGAGATATATTTGCAATGGAGTACTTTTTAGTGAATTTTAGTTTTCATTTGATGTCACTTCATGTTACCATTTTTAATCTCAAATTACATTGTTATAGTCCTCGCCTTTGTACTGAACACACAGGGAGGTTGACTTTTGATAGCTTTGTGCAAAGAATTACTTTCTGCTCTCTAATGAGGTGGCTTGAGGTAAATGGCACTTATAATTCTTCTTCTGTAATATACTGAAGATCCTTAGTCTTTTCTTAATGTTTCTTTTTTGAAATACCAGAATAGAAGATCTCTTTTTTTTAAAATCATGCTCTGGGTCACAGGAAACAACAACCAAATTCAAGTAGGGGCTTGCTGAGCTGCTACGAGCAGCCTAACGCAGCCTGAGTTCCATGTCTGAGATGGCTGCACGTTAAAGTACCGTGAGCTGAGTCATTGCTGGTAAACTTAAGACAGTGGTTGAAAATAGCAGATATTTTTTGATAGCAAGATAAAAGGGGAATCTGGCATTTGACTTTATTCACAATTTCCTCTAAAACTGTAGCCATATTTCAGATCAACAGCAGAAAGGATTCTCATATTTTGTACTTTTATCCTCTGCTATGTCTGGAACTGTGACCTAAAAACAACTATTTTGATAAAGAAAAATGTTTTTGTGTGTTGAAAAATGTACTCCATCCAACAACTCCTGAATCTGTATAGTTAGATCATACATAAAGATACTTTAGTCAGAACCAGGGATGAGGAACTGATTTGGTTAAGGATGTTAGCTTTTATTGGCTGTGAATGTGGAAGATGCTGCAATGAATTTCCTTCTGTCAGTGGATTTTTCAAACCTGACACGGGGACCATGAGAGCATCCCAGTTCCTGTGGTGGACTCTGCTACCGCTTAAAAGAGCTGAGACAGCTGCGCAGCCCGGAGCCGCTGAGGTCAGTGCAGTCAGAGCTGTTTCCACAGCCACTGAAGTTTCCAACAAACTACTAGACTCAGACTGTAGAACTTAAAAGTTTGCAAACTCACAAAGCTCTGACCTAGATACTCCATCTGCTCAAGCATTATAGACTTGGTGACCCTTACAGTAGAGATAGATCATTACTATCATTTTGGTTTTATCGATTACTACATTTTGTTTAGGGGGTGTTGATTTTGTTTAGTTATGTAACAAAGATTAAATTTTGGTCCTCAAATCAAGAGGGCAGATACTCAGCACATACTAACGTGTGAGTAAAACATGGCCTAGAGCAGTAACCTTGAAACATGCAGACACACAATATGCTAGAAAACTGTTTTCCTAACACCTGTTCTAAACAATTAGTATACAGTAAATAGTATGGCTTACATCTGTACTGGTTTCAGTGGAAATTATTCGAAACCCAGACCAGTGCAGTACCAGTTACTGCCTTCAGTTAGCAGCACTAGTAACGGCTGATAAACGAACTACTCCTTGGCAGGCTCCTCTCGGTCCCTCGGGGCTGCTTTCCCAGAGGGTGTGCGCACCAGAGGGCTGGGTTGTTGTCAGCTCCACACACCTGGACTGGGACCCCTGTAGTTACACATCTTTGTAAAATACAAGGCTGCCATATACCACATTTTTGAGACCAATAACCCGTGTTTTTACCACCCTAGCACCAATGTAGTTATTTCCCAAATGCTCTAAAAACTGTGCAGTGGAAGATGTCTGTTGTTAGGTTGTACTTTTTTTTTTTAAAATCTGCTTTTCATAATCCACCTCCAGTAGTAATTTACTTTTCAACACTCCATGTTCTCCCACAAACACGGAAAACAACTAGAATGTCGGTTTATGCTTTTTAAATATGAATCCTCTGAGTGACATCAAACATTGTTTTAGGACATGCTGGTGTCCTGCACCTCCTAGGCCATTCCCTGTGTTCTGTAATATCCCATTGATAACTTTTCTTGCTCTAAAAACATTTTAATATAGAATTCTGTTAATCAACCCCTTTTATTCATCTCTTCTTCCAGTGAATACAGTTCAAGGATGTTCATTCCCCTTTTGGTTAATTTAGGAGATGCAAATTAGAACCTTAAGACAAACCTTGGCTTTTTTTTTTAAACAACTTCCTCTGTCGTGCCTACTGTTTGCTAACGCTTCTGTTTGCAGATGCCTTTGGGTGTCTGCCAGAATAGGAGCAACATACTGAGATATGTGGTAAAACCTCAATTGGGAGAATATCTGGATTTCTTTGGTGTTAATTTGTGTTGTAAGATCCCCGGTTCTGACAGACTGCTTATAAATATTGTATATGTTCAACATAGGAAATGTTTAATTGCCCACAGAACCTGGATAACAGGAGCCAGCAGATCTCCCGCTGAACTCGCCCCATCCTGCACTCACACACTGCTGATTTTTTTTCCTTTTTTTGCCTCCCACGTTCCCACTCAATGAAGATGTTGCATAGCTGAGAGCTAGTCACAGTTCAGATTGGACTGAAACTCATAAATGTGCTACTCCACAGAAATCTGTAATAAAAGGCAAAACATTTATAAGATCTGAGGAGAAGCCTGTGCAGTCTGGGCATCTGCAGCACCAACATCTTACATGGGAGCACTTATTATGTTGCTGGGAGACAGTCTGGCCAGAAGCTTTCCAGGTCACCAGAACCTTATTCTGGCAAAACTCTCACTCATGTTTTCAACAAAGATTGATTCTAGATGTGCTCATATCCTGTGACCAGAGGAAGATTGAACAATGACTTGTGGGGTGATATCCATGGCATCGGGAAATACTTTCTGCAGTCTCAAAGGAGCTGGCTTCTCATTTCAATTTTGTTGCACTGCAGCTGGCCTTCTAAATCACCTCTTTTCTTAGTCACTAGCCTCTCCCTTGGAAGAACTCTCTGAATTTTATCAAGTCCAAACTTGGACCGACAGCAATGTGAACACTGTGGCATCATAAAGTCCTCGTTGTATAACCTGTATGTACAGCACAGGAAATACTGCCAGTCTTTACAAAGGCACTTTGCCAGAGGGTGTAAGTGATGCATCACACAAGGAACTAGCACGTTGGTTTCACTGGAAGTTAATGCAAGAAAGGACTTGATGACCCTTTGAATGACTTGATGACGGGAAGTGACCCGCTTGGTGGATCAAGGAAAGGCTGTGGATGTTGTTTACCTGGACTTTAGCAAGGCCTTCGATACAGTGTCCCACAGTATCCTCCTGGAGAAACTGGCTGCCCATGGCTTAGATGGGAATACTCTCCACTGGGTTAAAGACTGGCTGGAGGGCCGGGCCCAGAGAGTGGTGGTGAATGGAGTTAAATCCAGTTGGCGGCTGGTCACGAGTGGTGTCCCCCAGGGCTTGGTACTGGGGCCGGTTCTCTTTAACATCTTCATCAATGGTCTGGACGAGGGGATCGAGTGCACCCTCAGTAAATTTGCAGACGACACCGAGTTGGGCGGGAGTGTCGACCTGCTGGAGGGTAGAGAGGCTTTGCAGAGGGATCCGGACAGGCCAGATCGATGGGCTGAGAGCAACGGGATGAGCTTCAATAAGGCCAAGTGCCGGGTCCTGCACTTGGGTCACAACAACCCCGTGCAGCGCTAGGGGCTTGGGGCAGAGTGGCTGGAAAGCTGCCCGGCCGAAAAGGACCCGGGGGTGTTGGTGGACAGCCGGCTGAACGTGAGCCAGCAGTGTGCCCAGGTGGCCAAGAAGGCCAATAGCCTCCTAGCCTGTGTCAGGAACAGCGTGGTGAGTAGGACCCGAGAGGCGATCGTCCCCCTGCACTGGGCACTGGTGAGGTCCCGCCACGAGTACTGTGTCCGGTTTTGGGCCCCTTTCCACAAAAAAAGACACTGAGGTGCTGGAGCGGGTCCAGAGAAGGGCAACGGAGCTGGTGAGGGGTCTGGAGCACAAGTCTCATGAGGAGAGGCTGAGGGAGCTGGGGGTGTTCAGCCTGGAGAAAAGGAGGCTGAGGGGAGACCTTCTCGCTCTCTCCAACTCCCCGAAAGGAGGGTGGAGAGAGGCGGGGGTCGGTCTCTTCTCCCAAGTCACAGGCGAGAGGAGAAGAGGAAACGGCCTCCAGTTGCGCCAGGGGAGGTTCGGGTTGGCTATTAGGAGAAATTTCTTCCCTGAAAGGGTTATCAGGCATTGGAATGGGCTGCCCAGGGAAGTGGTTGAGGCACCATCCCTGGAGATATTCAAAAGACGAATTGACATGGTGCTCGGGAATAGGGTTTAGTGTTGGGGTGTGTGGGTTTTTTTGTTTTTTGGGTTTTTTTGGGTTTTTTTGTTTTTTTATGGTTGGACTAGATGATCTTAAAGGTCCCTTCCAACCTAGGCGATTCCGTGATTGTGTGACTAATAGTAACGATGCTGATGCCTCCTTCAGAGGCTGTCGGATAGCTACTCATCTGACTATCTGAAAAGCTGATTTGAAAGAAGAACTGTGAAATGCTAAAGAAAATACATTTGAAATATTTTTTCCACTGGAATTATGTTGCCTGGTATTATAAATTGTAATCTCAGTAAGACAACTAAGTTAAGCAATCCACAGAAAAATAAATTTATTCCCATGCAGAAATATTATCTTTAATAGAAAAACATTTGTGCATTCTTAATTTTCTTGCATTATTATGTAAAGATTGATTTGGGTTTAGTAAAAGGAATTTCCCAGCAGCTCATAATCCATCTTAATTTCATTAATAGGCAATTATGCTAAAATTCATTTCTCACTGACAATTTAAAAAAGCCCTCACACATGAAAGCATTATTGTCTGTTTGGATAGTACCTGCAGCTACTGAAGTCTCCTTGGATTATTTCATATGGGGGAAAGACTAATCTATGGTGACGAATATCTAGTTGATTTTGAGATCTTCATGAACTAAATTTATAACAAGACATTCATGACATTTGTACTCTTACACAGAGTGAGCATGACAACTATTGTATCTATTTATTTCAGAGTACTTACACTGATTTATTTATACCTTCATTATAGTATTCAACTTTCAGATAGAATCTCTACATCCCTCCAGAAACATAAAACTCTTTGCTTGTATGTGCTGTGTACATTTGCTCTTTTCTTGAAGTAATCTGAAAAAAATAAGAAAGATGATAGCAACCGGGATGTACTGAGTGTGTCAGCTGATGAAGCTGGGCATATTTTTTATGTCAAACGTATTTATCTTTTGTTGCAGTGTTCATTTTTGCCTAAATTCTCCATTCACATAGAGACAAAATACGAGGACAACAAAGGAAGCAATGACAGTGTAAGTATGATGGCGTTTGCAGAATTTCATTTAATCCCTGTAGTTAATGATGGTCTGTATCGGGGGGGCTGTAGCCCTTTCAGGCTGGGAAAAGGCCTAATGGGGCTCGTGTGTGTGAACCTGCTGGGTGTCCTGTTCCTCAGCAGCTTGTCAGCCTGCAGAGTGGCCACCTCCTGAGCACCACGGGATGAACAGTTCATGCACACAACTTCCCTTCTGCATCTCACATTCTGCTGGTTACCTCTCTAAACAACACAATTTACATATATGAATTTAGTCTGCATGAACATTTATTGAGAGTAAAGAAAAGATTACTCTTTTCATTTTATTTTTGTGTAATTGTATTCCACTTGATCTGTTCCACCTTATTCTCTCTGAGCACAAGGGGTTGAATTCAAAGGAGCTGGTGGGAAGAGCAAACAGGAAACTAAACAATGGCCAGAGATGAGAGATCTCAGTAAACAACTCCAAGAGAACAATGGCTGGACTAGTGAGGTGATGCTTTTGGCAATCACTTACCAAAAGTTACAAAGTTCTCAGAGTTAGAGCTTGGAGATGAAAAGGATAATTAGCTATGCAAAGGAAGGGTGGGAGTGAGAGCCAGCAGCTGCCAATGGAGTGATGCTCAGGAGCAGAAGGCAGGAGGTTGGTCAGACGTCGTTGCCCTGGCAGGAGCAGAGCAGTCACACAGCTTGCAAGAAAAGACTAACGTTAGGTAAAACCGGGCATATAAAGATTCAACCCATGGATAAATACACAAATAGGTTTCTATATGTTTCAATTTTTAATGCTTTAAACAGTCGTTTCTTGCAGACTTATGAGAAAAAGTTTCTTACAGGTGGGAAATACAGGTTAAAATGTCTGGAAAATTGATCTGTGACACAGAGACCTAACAAAGGAGTGCTTAAACTCATTCTTGAGAAGGACAAAGGCAGTAAAGCAGATTTTAAGGGGTCTGAGATGCAGAGCCTTTCGGTTTCCAGGGGTGCCCCTCTTGCAGCCTTATTAAGGTTAAGGTATTCTGTTCTCCAGATGGGAGGTACATTTCCCTAAGTGCCTTGGGCCTGTGTGTTAATAAGGCTGACAGCTCTTGCGCTGCTTATGGCAGAATAATTACATGTAAAAGAACAAGGTATAATTTTGAATAATGTTTTTGGCCTACAGACCCTTTCCCAATGGTAACATGACAGAGATCATGCATTGGCCACCAGATACCAACAACTTTCAGTCACTGCTCCTCTAAGCCAGATCCAGATCGGTGAGGGAGGAAAAAAAGAAGTGTATTACATTAGCAACTACATGAGTGTTATGTAATTTATGCACTTTTTAATGTTCACTTCTGCTTTTTGGCAGCACTTTAATTCAGAGCAAGCCCACACCTTTGGTTTTGGGAGGGTGCAGACTAGTTTTCTGGTACGTTCTAATGTCAGCAGTGAGAAGACACGTTCCATACTGATGCCTAACAGAGGAAGAACTGAAGCTATTTAAGCAGTGAATTTTCAATTTTTTTTCTGTGTGTCAGCTTTGTGGCTGAAATACTATGAATCAAGCCCTGAATAGTACCTAAGCAGTGAATTTAAGATGAAAGTAACACAGAGGTAAGATACTCAGCTGATGTAAATCAAAGAATCTCTACTCTGCTTGAATCCGGCTCTTCAAATGTAATTTTTACTGGAGTGCCAGTGGGGTAATATTATATTACCTTTATATTGAGGTACCTGAGTCACAGACTAGGCAAGTGTTTACCAAGATTAAGAGATTTAATTGACCTTTACTTGAACTGAGGAGGAAAAAGAGAGGCTGAATGAGGGCTGCCTTCTAGCCTGAATTCCCATGATTTTGTAATTCTGACAGCTGTGCTATTGGCTCATGTGAACACAATAAACCAATAGAAGATCTACAGTTTTTGCTGCTGATCCAGTGCCATCAACCTGGTGACACAGAGGTGTCTGGGACAGCACTGAAGTGCTGGAAGGTTAGTAAATATGGAGAGACCTCAGTGAGCCTGTGGAAAAAATTCTGTTAATCCAAACACCTCAGAACCGGGGCTGAGAGTCAGTCTTGTTGCTGCTACTCAATGGGCAGGCTTAAACCTCTCTTAATAAAATGTGAAGTGTAAGTTCTCCTTTGTATCAGACAGGAATAGACTAAATTTCACAATTGCCCAGTCAGAAAACAGGAAACATAGCATCCATTTCTGTAGGTTTCCATAGACACACTGTGTTTTTCTTCATTGCAACTATCGACTTTGGCTGATGAAGAAATTATTAATACAAAAAGTACTTCTGTAAATTTTGCAGTTGTAATGCAAAATACACTGAATGAATATTAATATTACAGTAATGAGGGTCATGATGCATGTCTGGTTTAAACTCAGCTATTTGTAGATATATTTTGTAAGACCATAGAGGTTTTTTGAAATCTTTGAACTCTGGTCTATTCTTCATTTCCATGCTATCTAATAAAGTAGATATTGATTGTAAAAAGCAATAATTAAATATAAGGATACTAAAACTAATTCCATTGACTAGTGGAAGAAAGCAATATTAATGCTCTTGGGTTCCTGTTGTCATTTAGCACGCTGGTATATTATTAGAATTATTTTATTTAATATGTTGCACTGTCTGGTAAAACTCTGCCTAATTACTGCAATGTATCTTAATGCAAACGTCCTGATTTTTCTTCCCAATTGTCATGATAGAAGAAACTAGTGAAAGATAATGATATCTACATTGGAAGCTGATTTTTCTACATCTTATACTTTGTCATCATTTTAACCTATTTTAAATGTGCTTTAAGCACTATTGTTCTAATCTGTTAAAGTTTGCACTTGATTTGCACAAATGTAGACACTGCCAGAAAGACCAATGGACCATAAACCCCTTTATTTAGATAAAACACTAATGAAGCACGTGTAGATGGTGGTAGTGCAGTACCAAAAATACATCCCGTTGTGATTTCTGGTGCTACAGTGCAGCTGATTCTGCTGTGTTGCATCTAGATGTTCGCGTGGCAGCTCTCTCCTTAGAAAAATAGTCAGTGTTGGATGAATGTGTTAGTACATCAAATATTGTCACTGCCACCTTGCAGCTTTGTAGCTTCATTAATAGTGTTAGAAACTAGACCGATGATTTAGGCCATTCAGTGTTTCTTCCTACAGGTCTTTTAAAAAGTAAACTTCTTAGTTAAAAGAGAAATTCTATTTTTATTTTACTTTTATTTTAAATTACAAAATGGAATTTCTAAAAATTAGAATGGCTTGTAAAATGTAAATGACATTGTAGGTGGTATCTGTAAGTACATGAAAATATTGCTTCCCTCTTGCATCTTCAGCTGCTTACGTAAGTCAAGTAGGAGCTGCCGGGGAGAGGGAGGTGCAGGTGCCACAACAGAGAGCTTCAGTGAGCGCACACCAGCCAGAAAAGTGCATATTAATCACTCGCACACTTTTTTTCCCAGAAGAAAAATTAGCAATTAGGGAATTTGAAAGTAGATCTACAAAGTCTATATTTTGAATATTAAAACCCTAAGTTAAATACAAGAGAATTCTTAAGGTTATCTAATTAATGAAACAGTCAGAAATCACAGGCAGGAGTGCTATAAGTCACTGCTTGTTTGTGGATAAATTAGTCTGTGGTTTTCATGAGCAGACTTTGTTAACCTCTTTTAACAGACTATTGATTGGTCAGTATTTATGTCACATAAGGCTAATTTTATTCTAGATAGTCTCAGTTTTCTCTCCAGCTCTATTCTTACAATTTCCGTGTACACAACAGACACACATGTTATTTATTTTTAGTGTTAGTGGGGAATGCACCAACCTAGGCTTTCTGTAGATAAGAGAGGATCCACCACATGGCTCAAGCAGATACTGTAATCAGTGCACAGTGATCTCGTGCACTGCGGCTCCATGTCGGTTCTTGCATGCCACAGGCTGGTCCTGCTGAAAATTTCTAAAAAGCAATCTGTAGCTGAAGGTAAAGCAAAGGCAAAGTGAAGGCAGACACTGTTCAAGCAAATCACTGAGTCACAGACACATTTCCTTTTTCTTATTTGTTGCAGAAGGTTTATTATATTTGACTGGATTTTGTTGGTTTGTTTTGGTTTTTAGTCACAGAATTAATTCTGATATTATTTGGGCAGTGAATTTTTGCCATCTGATAGCAACTGGGGAAAGTAAAAAAGAACAGCTTGTAAAAATAATCCCGTAGTTGTCACTAATGGAAATTTACTGTATATAAAACTTAACAGTGTCTTGCTCTTTGTAGCATAATGTTTTGCTATGGAAAACTCAACGGCTGGATCTTCATTATTAAAGAATAACATGCAAGGTCTTAAAATAGTGTAGTCTTTCTTTTTGTTAGAGGGCCATGATATTTATTAATAAGAATAACATTATTCTTATGAGTAATGAAGGTGTGGAGTAAAGATTTCAAGTTAGAGTTATATTTCAAGATGACAAATTATGGGCATCATTGGGCACGTTTTTGTGAGCGTGTCTCAGTAATGCTACAGCACTAATTCTTTGTCAATCAAGAGAAAAATATATTATCAATCTTTCTTGCCTTTCAAAGATAATATAGGGTAGAAAATGCATGTCTCAGAATGACCATTTGCCAAATGAAAACAAGGGGTAGCTTTGTAGTCCATATAGCTATAAATTAACACCAGTATCATGTGACACATTAATAGCATGAGCACGCTGAAACCAGCCAGTGAACAGCAGGTATTATTTGATGGGCAACCTATCTAAACTGCAGTGCCATCACTTAAAATTACAAAATCCTTTCCTGGCAGTGAGTTCTAATTCTGCAGCCCTACAAGTAGCCGAGTATTCAGTATTGGAGCATTCATTATACTTCATCCTTAATGGATATTTCTCAAGTGTTGGTTGTGAAATGTTTGATTAAAGTACAATAAATGTTAGGTACGAGCAGCTAAGAAGCAAAGCTGTTTCTGGTTTTAATCTCTTTAGGGTGGGGTTTTTTCCCTATTTTTGTCTCCTATCTTAGTAATGTGGAACTGGGTTGTAACAAACTTCGATATAGCACATGTAAATTAATGTAAATTCACTATTTAAGGAAACTTCCATGAAATACTGATTTCAGCTGCAATGGATTCAGCTGTGCCCCGGCTTAGCCTCACTGCGCTACGGGATATTGTTCTGTACATTGTCTAAAGGGTTGCTGGGGATCACTGCAAAATATATCAAAATCAAAGCCAGGGTCACTTTTAGGGATCATTTTATTTGCACCAGAACCTTTTCTGTACGATGGTATTGAGTATCTTGTCTCCTGTATAATCCAGGCAGAAATACAGGCAAAGAAGCAGAGAGGTTAGCTTAAAATTCCTTCTGTGTGAAGAGCTTTCTTTTTGTTGAACATAACTCCAAATAGTGTGTACCAAGCACATATGGCTATTGCAGAACATAAGATAAGGCTGGTACTGACAGAGAGTGTGAACAAGTAATGTGGTTGTGCTTCTACTTTTTTATTTTTCTAAATGAACTACTGAAGTTAGTTAGTAAATCTAGCACTTGAAATAGATGTGACTTTGAAAAAACTAGTCCTGGTAAATATTATTGACAGTGGTCTTGGAAGCACAGCTACTTTGACCCAATTACATAAAAATACATTTCTCTGTTCAGAAAGTACAAATCTATTTTATAAGAGATGGAATAACAGAGGAATCATGACATGGAGATAAAAAGAAGGAGGGAGCAAGGCTGCAGATGAATATGGAACTGCCTTTGTGTGTCCCCCTCTGCGGCAGACATATTCCCATGGCATTCAGGGAGCCAAATTTACTGCTCTCAGGGAGAGATTCAACCTTTTTCCACAGGAGAATTGCTCCCAATTATCTGTGTTCACATAAATAGTTTTAGCCAGTGAACAGGTTGAAATTGGTCAATTCCTGTAATCTCTGCCGAGGTAAATCTCAAAAGTAAATTAGTGGACTTGGGGGTAACTGAGGTTGGAACGTGACTTACAGAAAAGTGAACACACTCCATTCTCCATGGATGAAGGTGTGAGTGGGTGTTCTTTTATTTTAGACCAAATTTTCATTCAGAAAAATGGGAGTTAAACTGGACCAGATGACACAACCTGCAAAAGGATGCTGTAATAGTAAATTTGAGACTAGCCAGTAGTTCTGACAATGGCAATCTCAGGAGATTAGAATTTCTAGTTGGAGAGAAGGTTTTGTGCCAGATTTTCCCTTTTTTAATGAGGGCAAAAAACCAAGCAAGCAAACAAACAAAAAAACAAAACAAAACAAAAAGTTTATTCTTGCAGTCCTTACTGCAGTTATACCTCTGGCTTTCACACACTGTGAAATCTAGATTTAAACCATCCTACAACTGATGGATGTGTATGTATTCTACTCACTGAAAGCGCTCATCATCATACAAATTGCTCAATACCGGCAAGTTGCAAAGCTAGATTACATTTCAGAAATGGGAGAAAATACAGAGAAACCCCCAAAGCATCAGTGAAATATCAGTATTTGAATTAAAAAAGGAGCTTATATGTTGCAATTATGCATCTAAGCTTGCGGACTCTTCGAGCTGCATACTGTATTTTTTCCATTTTCTTGAAGCTCAGTGACGATGAATGAAGCAATATAATAGTGAGAAAGGCAGAGATAAATTTAATTTCAAATTCTAATGTTTAAAGATATTTTTGTCATGCTGTTCATGCCATAGCCTGCCTATCACACTAAGGGGTCATCTTGAGATGTCCAGCTATTGCAAAGTCAAGATATTAAGTTTGTTGGGATGCTTTGGTGACAGGGCAGGGAAAATGGGGAGGCAGAGAGGGAAGTACAACATTTTCAGGCATAGACATTAACCCAAAGAAGGATTTAATAGAAGAGGAAATTTGATTTATAGCAGAAATTCTCATCTCAATAAATGACATTTCCATGTGGTATGTTGAACAATGTAGTCATTTTGGCTGCAGTCTGTAGTTAAGCACAGGTGTCTGGTTACTTAGCACAGGGGATAATAATTATGTTTGCTACCATTTTAACCTGACTGTAATTAATCTAGGAGTGCTCTGCTGTTTTGGAAATAAAGTCTTGTGGCTCTTACCCATTTCGTTTCTCTGCTTTAGCTGCATTTCTCAGCACAGGCTGACGATCTGCATGTAACATAACAAGTAAGAAAAAACGATCTTCTCTCACCCAGAGCCTCACAAGGGATGGAAAAAATAGCGTCCAGAAAAAAACACACCCATGCACCCATCTTCAAACGTGTTTGTTTATAGCATTGAATTTTCTGTATAGGTTGCCTTATCACTTTCATCTCTAACCACTTGTCTTTATTTTTAAGTTGACCAGTTATTTAGCTGTTTCCACAGGAAATGCTATGTCCTGTCTGCATTAGTGTTAGCTGTAATTGGCTGCCTTATTGCAGCTGCTGACCACAAACTTCTTGTATCGACACTGGTTTAAAAATCTATTTTGCAGTAAAGACGAACAACTTTCCAGCTGGTGATCCCTTGAATATATTCTTTGCTCTCAATGATAGAAAAAAAAACATCACAAGAGAGACTCGTACATTAGAAACAAAACTAAACAGCCAAGCAGAGGTCTGACCCGAGGAGTCCCTGCAGTGGAGATGGAGGGGGCTTTTGCCAGGGTGGGCGCAATCAGTGCATTCAGTGGAGTCCGGCCGGGTACTGCTGACATCCAAACCAGGTTAGCTGCGGTGACTGGCCATAAAAGATACATTTTGGATTCGCTACGTGTGAATGAGGTTGAAGCCAGCAACGTAGCCTGAAGAGAGAATAAACAGAAGAAAAATGGGAAAGCAGCTTGTAGAAAAAAAAGATATTAAGTTAGTTGTTGACTTACCATTGTCTCATAACCTGACTTTCTGTTCTGGCTCTGTCTACAAGGAAAAGAGAAGTCACCAGCAAAGGATGTGGTAGGACATGCCATTGTAGGACATAAGGAAAATGAAGGAAAGAAATTTAGGTACACCAGCACTTACATTTCTGCAGATCCTGTGTGATCTTTCTTTCCTGAGGTACTAGAATCAGAGTTTTTTTGGAAAATTTTCACCAAAAGAAACTATTGACAGTTGAAAAGATGACACAATTAAAACCTTTCTTCCACTTTTTTTCTGAATAATGATGAGTTTTCTTTCCTTTTAGAAAGTGGCAGTGTATAAATGCTGCAAAAAAGCTATCACAACCTGCCACTAAAAGAAAACCCAAAACCCACAGCAAAAAGGACACTTCAGCCTGAATGTTACTGTTTTTCATTTGATTGTGTATTTCAATCTCAATTAATTACTTGGCTTCCAAATGTAAAGCCTGTCCAGTTCTTTCCAATATAATATTTAATATTCTGCCTTCAACATCATCTCCTTAAGGATACAGATTGTTCTCACCATTCATTTTCTGCACATTTGCAAATACAGTTGCACAGATTGGGAGCCTTATGCTTCTTTCCATGGCCTTTAATCTCTTCCTTTAAAACTTTTAAATTTCTCTGGTCTCTTTGATCACAAACGCAATAAACCCATCCTCCCTACAGGTTTTAAGGCAATCCCAGATTATGTGGTGAAGGGAGGCAATAAGAGAATTAGAGCTAAGCAAGAAATCAGTCTTGTTCTCTAATGACTTCTCATTTTCTCCTGCTGATAGAATGAGAAGATTAAATCTCTATCTGCAAATCTTGTGGGGAAAATCTGAGAAGGGGAGAAGCATAAATGATTAGACAAGAGCTTCTGCCGGCAAAGGGAAGGGAGAATGTCATTCCACAAACTTCTGGAATGGGGGAAATGGTCAGAGAGAGCCTCAGCAGCAAAAACCACAAAGTTGAAATGGTTGAAATTTCCTCCTGGCTTGACAGATTGGCAAAGGCATCTGTCATCTCTGCTTCTGTCAAAGCACTTTAAAGAGAGAAAAAGAATTTAAAACTGTATTGCTTAGAGGTGCAATATGTGGATCCAGCCTGTGACAGCGCAGGGCACGTATCTTCAGATAAGATACTGGGTAATAGTCCCCATTTAGGTCCTTGCAAACGTGCAGAGATACGCATGGGCTTAAGTTTATTAGGCTTGTACTTAAACCGTGTACTGATTCAGAGCCCCAGTTGACCTGGTAATGTCCATTTAAGAGAAATCTCCATTATTTTATTTAAAGCTCAGAGATTATGGTGAAATGCATCTTGTTCCAGAAATAGTTCGACTGATTTCATCAAGGGACTTCTCTGTGTATCTGAATTGTTTGGGAAAAAAAGCAAGTGAGGAAGCTTATAAAAAGAGACCTATATTACATATATATAAAACATAACAATTATTTTTTTTAAAATGTACCTCATTTCAAAGAAAGAACACTACAGGGGAAGGACCTCTCAGCTCAAATTTGTTCAACTACTCAACATAATTTTTTGCAAAACAAGGATTGTAGAAGGAAAAGAAGTACAGAAATAAAACCAGCCTGGAGTTTCCCTTTGTTCTGTTCTGCGGCTTCAGCCCTGTTAACGTTTTGGATCCAGTTCAGTCAGCATCCACTGTTGCCCATTGTATTCCAATCCTGTTAACTACTGAGACTAGTTAAAATTGTAGAGTCAAACTTCAGCTTTTCATTTATTTGAATTATGATTTCTCGAGCAGAGTTCTTACCAGCTTGTTCCTTGTAGTCCGTTGCTCTCTTTGAATGCTTTACACAGGCAGCTGCATTTCTTTCAAAAATAATAAAGTAGAATTCTTGTTACTGAATAATTGCTGGCATTTCATATTTTTAACTGTTCCTCTAGGATAAAATGAAATGAAATTAACAGAGCATTCACTACATTTATTTTTAAAAAAGAAAACAAAAATATTTATGCTTCCTGGAAACCTCAGCTGTAGAACATTGTGCCCCAAAGGAAAAAACACATCGTTGGCTCGTTGCTGCTCTCGACAGCGTATGCACAGCTTCTCTGAATTCTGTGGCACTGATTCATGATAGCCTTTTAGCTAGTCCCTGTTTCCAAGCCCCAGAATCATGAATAGAAATTTATTGCAGACAAAGCAGGAGTCACATGGGTCAGTAAGATGCCTAAATAATTAAATTATGGGCACAGGCACAGAAGTCTACTCGCTGCAGATGCAAATGACCTGCATTTTCAAAATATGCCCGTCATTTGCCTTGCATAGAACAAGAGACTTGGTGTTCAAAACCAGGTCCTAAAGGATTAAAATGAAAATAAGCTTTATGTGTGCACAAATGGTTAGTGGAAGTTTCCAGTTTCCACTGAGGGCAGTTCAACCAAAATTTTGGTTCTTGGTATAAGAGCAGCTCCGCCTGACCAGCTCCTGTGACATACCTGCATGTCATTGTTGTCCCTAGAGGGAGAGGGTTAGAAACATCCAGAGTCCAGCTTTTTTTACAGAGTGGTGGAATCTAGTTCAAAGATTAGAGAATTCAATAAAAACCAGTCCTAGTTGTTGACTTTACTGTTTGTGACCAAAGTCTCCATTCCAAAAAATGCTAGGAAGAAGAGTGGTGTGAGCAGTAAGTGCTGAACAGGGTGTGTTAGATTTAACAGACCACTGTCTCTTCCTCTGCCATAGTGGATTGTTCCCAAAAAAGTCTGTGGCGTAATTCATTTAAACTGATGTTAATCTTGCTTAGGAACACCTTGCTTACACATGATCCTGAGGACACTCAATTTCTTCCCTCTGGTGTCTGCAGTAGGTTAGAGAATGGGACTGTGTCCCTGCAGAAACGTCAGTCTCTTACATCAGAAGCTGTTTGGGCGCAATCATAAAATTACATTATCATTGAAAATGGCTTGTAACCATTATTCCAGGGGGATTTTATAAGGGTGTTGCTCTGTTACAGTGTTGATTTTCTTTAACTCTTGCAGATTTTTGACAAAGAAGCGAAAGATCTGGAGCGAGAAGTCTGCTTTATCGATATTGCCAGTGATGAGATTCCTGAGCGCTATTACAAAGAATCAGAGGTAAGAGACAACTTGACTGTGAAACGGTGCAGAAGGGAATGTAGGATGCTGCAGGAAAGCCTTGAGAGGAATCGAAACAGTTTTATTGTTGTATGAAATCTTGCTGGTCAGTAGTATTTGAAAAGCTTTCAGTTAGAGAGGAAGCAGATAGCAACCTCTCTGTCTAGATTGCCTGATGCTTCCTTTTGCAGATGAATCCTCCAACCTTTTGAAAGGCTTTCCCAGCCTTATCAGAACATACCCTCTACCATACCTTTGATATTCAGCTGAATTCATTCAAAGAAGAAAAGGACTTTTCTTTGAATCAGAAAGCTCAGCTGAGTGTTTGCAGGTTGGAGCAGTTTTAAACATTACTGCGGTCCTCATCTGCGTCCCGCCCCGACTAATAAGTCACACGAAGTGTCTAAGCCCAGGCAAAGGGCAGAGGTGCTGCAGTGAGAACAGGAGTGACGCACAGTTGCTTAGGGGGTGACCGTAACACAAGACCAAGAGGGGCTGAAGCATTCTACATACTGCAGGAAACCTGCCAAAACACCAATGGCAGCAGACACAGTCACTCTCTTAAGATTCCCTTGAAAATTGCTCCCATGTATATTTGATAGTGCACGTCTCTGAAGAGCATGTTTCTTTTAGGTCAATGCAATTCCCTGCTTTGAAATCCACAGCCCCCATACAAATGAAGATGAGGTCTCAATGTTTTAACCTCAGACAAGAAAAATGATCCCAAGAAGTAGCTAGAGAGGAGTGATCAGATCCATGCTTGCATTTAATTTTGGAGATACGATTTGCCTCTGGAGCCAAGTATATATTTATAGTTGGCAATGAGCACGGCAGCTGTTTGACTATACAAAATGAGACTACATAATCATTTTTAGGACAGAAAATGAAGACTTGCCAATGAATATATTTCTATACCATAGGAGACATGATTTTCAGACTCGAAAAGTCAGGTACTTGTTACCTTCCATTTAAAGATCCTATTTCACATTTTATATATGAGTTATAAAACAAAATTGGGTATACAGTAGAATGAAAAGTAATTTTATTAGTTTCCTTGGATAATGAAACCCATCTGTTATGTACCAAAATTATATAACACCTGGTGAAACAGCTTATTGGTCCCATCATCTTCTCTGAACTCCAAGGTCTTCTGGTTCCATTTAGGAACGGCTGCTGCCATTGAACGGGTCAGCATTTGGCTATGTTTTAAAGAAATCATGTGAGATTTTTCATCTCAGTGCATGCACTTTTAGAAACTGTAAACACAAAGGTAACATCCAGCTTTTCAGCTTTACTTCCCATTTTTAATAACCAACTATTAAGCATAATTTCCATAGGATTTATCTTATGATATAGAAGAACAGCCTCATGTTAAGTGAGAAAATAATTCCAGAGCCTTTGTGTTGTTATTTAAAAGACAAATCTAGAGACCTGATTCCAAGCAAAATGGAATTTTATATGGGTTTGAACAACAAAAATAGCCCAGCATCTTTTGGTTTTTTTCTGTACTGATGGATGATTTGTATGTTGGCTACCAAATTCTGTTTCAGAATTCATATGTTTCAGAATTCATAGCAACTTAGCAATTAACTGTGCACATACTGTAATTGATATTAAAAAATTAATAATAGTTGAATTCAGTATCTTCCAAAGTTTACAAACTATGGGGGCTTTATGCTGCCATATGATGAATATGAAGCCAAATTCCCATTTGTGATGAGGTCTCTTACATAATTTAGGGACTATAAAAGACTTTTGATGTTTGTAAATGTAATTTCCGTCTGTTTTCAATCACAACAGCATAAAAATGTAACTCTATATAAATGAGAAACAGTCTGTGTTTTCCAAATAACAGTTTCAGAGATAACTGAAAACCATTTACTGTAAGCTTTTGAAAGGTATTTTAATTACACTAATAACAACAATTTGGCAGCTTTTAGATCATTTAATCTGAATTGCTACAAAGTTTAAAGATTAAAAGTGAAGCACAATCCTCAAGATTTAAGAATTAGATCCCAAAGGATAAGTGTTCTGACTGCTATCCAGAAAGACTAATGAGAATGGGTTTAACTTCAGGCACGTTGGTAATCACTTCATTTCAGTGGATCTCTCACATGCTTAAAATTAAGCAAGCTCTGTGGCAGGGTCAGCCTACTTAGCAGCTCCTAGAAATGAACTTTAAATTTATTTTACATCCTGACGAAAGTGCATCCCTCTTGAGTTAAAAACATACTTCCATTTTTAACAGCAAATGTCATCATTTAGTTGTATTACTATATATTAGAGAGTTAACTTAAATAATTTAAACCTTTCACATACAACTTCATCTGATTGCTCTTTGCTAGTGCTTAGGAGCCTGCTTGTAGGCGCTGACTTCTGATATGATCAGACAGCACTAATTACAGAGTTGCTATTAAGCTACTATTTGAGATTTATGTTATTTTTAACTTTAAAGTGCTCAGTCATCCTTCATTGGGGCAATATCATAAGTTTTTCAGAGTCATCTGTATGAAAGGACCCTTTCTACAATTTGACTGCGACCTTTCTTTGAGTTAGTGCATCAAATAACTCATTGATTATAACAGAATGAACTACAGCAGCTTTAGTGGCATTTTCCTCATTTATATAAAGAGAAGAAGGTTGTGCTACATCGAGAGCATCAATAGAGGTACCAATATTGCAGTTGCCACAGGACAGGTCAGGAGATGTCCAAGGGAGGCACCACATCAGGCTCAGCACAAACAACCGTTCTCTGCTCCCTACCACCTCTGAGCTAAAAACTATTTTTCAGTTGCCCTGACATGAATCTTGTAAACAGATCCTTCCATTGTAACTTACATAATAATGATTCACACATAAAGAGACAAAATGTATAAAACATCTTCATATGTGTAAGATTCCATTTGAATTGCAGAGCTCATTTTTGACTTGTGCTGGTACTTGATGGGAAAGGAAGCGTGTTCCGTGAAAATGTCATGACAGTTGAAGGAAAAATTACTTAATTCAGTTTTGTACATATCTGCTTTTTCTCTCCTCCTATATATCAAGTAAAATTAAAAAAAAAAAAAAAAAGTTAGCTGAAGGCTTAAGGAGAGTTGTTATTTCACTGAGGAAAGCTTTAAAGGGACCTCTGCCAATCATACTGAGTGATGTCTTGACCAGAATCATCCCAGTGATTTCAGTTCCCCTAGGAATCATAGAATCATAGAATTGTCTAGGTTGGAAGGGAGCTTTAAGATCATCTAGTCCAAGCATCAACCTAACTCTGAAAAAACAAAAACAAACAAAAAAAACCCAACAAACCAAACTAAACCAAACCAAACCACGTCAACCCATCACTAAGCCATGTCACTAAGCGCTATGTCAACCGTCTTTTGAATACCTTCAGGGCTGCTGCCTCAACCACTTCCCTGGGCAGCCCATTCAAATGCTTAATAACCCTTCCAGTGTAAAAGTTGTTCCTAACATCCAATCTGAACCTCCCCTGGCGCAACTTGAGGCCATTTCCTCTTGTCCCATCACCTGTGACTTGGGAGAAGAGACCAACCCCTGCCTCTCAGGGAGGTGTAGGGATTGCCGCTGTCAGTAGTTGCCCCTGTAAAAGACTGGAGGAGGTAAAACTGCAGCAATTCCGGGTATCCCAAAGCAGATCATTCAATGTTAACTTAATGACCATCCACAAATGTCACTGTGAGGTACCACTAGAGTACTTACCAATGCTGCCACATCTTAAATATAGCACTTTTTACAAGCATGGACCTAAAAATCCTTACACTTTTAAGATGTTTAAATGTGAGGTGCCAAATTGAGAAAGCTTGATTCTAGGTCCAAGCGAACAGGTTTGCCTGGTTTTCTGTGAGGAGTCACATACATTTCCAAATCTGAACTACATATTACATGGAATACAGAATTTTATATTTCCATGGAAAGAATGTAGGAGCCTACAGGTAAGAGTAGTTATACAATTTGTAAAGTCATTTCCTTGTGACTTTACCATCAATGAATATGTATCACCAGCCATCATGTATTCCCCATATAGACATATATATTTATCTGAATTATAGAAAAGAATAAAACGGAGCTATGCTGAAGAGTGAGGGCCTTGAGTGAATCATTCCCTGAAATGAAACATTTACTCTAGATGTGAGCTACTGAGCAAAATGTTCTTTGCCACTATATTCAAGTTCTCAAAATGAACAGTGTTTCATTTCCTGTTTATGACAAAGCAGTTGAGAGTTGGACAAATGGAATAAACTTTTTAAGTTGCCTCCAAGCAGAAAGATTTCATGCAGCTGCCGCAGTGTTCTGCTTCAATTGCTGTCTTTTTTGGCTTGAACACAGCTGCACTGTAATAGGTCCAGCTTAGATACTACTGTCCAGGTGCTCTCAGAATAACAAAACCTCTGTCACGTTACAGAGCTAGAAAATTATGGTTGCTGAAATAATTCAGCTGCCTCGGTCACCACAGTGAATGTGTGCAACATGTCAGTACAGGGCACAGCAAGACCAGATGAAAATTTCCTTTTCCTTACTAGCTCCACTTGTGAGCTTACATAAAGGCTGGCTGGATTATCATATTTTAACACCTCAGAACTGTCCCAATATTTAAAATTCTGAAGTATTTAGCTGGCTCTTCCAGAAAGTACATTTTAATGGAAATTCAAAAGGAGAAAAAAAAAAGTCTTTAAGAAATGACTCCACATAACTCTCTATAGTAGCATCTTTACATCAACAAATCTTTCCAGAGCCCCAGCTACATAAGCTGAAATGCAAAACCTAGTAGCTACAGCCGATGATGAAACGCCAGATCACATGTATTAAAACCATGAAGGATTGGTTCTGAAATTCAAGATCAAACAAGTTGGTCTTCAGATCCCCCTTCAAGGGGAAAAAAAAATTGACTGCACTTCAAAAGCACAGTGATGGAATATATTGCAACAGGAGTCTGAAAAAAATGAATCTCTACACTGAAAGGAGGGAAGAATCTTTGTTTCTGGACATCTGAGTAGCATCCAGTCAGAGAATAGGATACGTGGGGTAAGAGGATGCACTTTTGCCTCTGGAGAACATGTTAGGCTGGGGCATCTTTTCCCATGCTAAAATGGCCCTACAACTGGCACGTAATTTTCAAGACAGATGGGTGACAAGGCCAACAGGATGTTCCCTGCAGACTCCCAGCATATGGACAAAGGAGGTGGTGTCAGCTGCAGAAGAGTATGGCATCTTCAGATCACGCCTGATGCCATGGCAAAGCTAAGAGAAAGCATCCCCATTCAGATTCTGAAGTTTTCTGTAAACAATGAATGTATTTCATTATTTAAGTAAAAAATAACATTTCAGAAAAGGCATTGCGACAACCCAGTGCAATATTGTCAACACATTGGTGTTTGTCTCCACGTCTGATGCCCGTGATGCCTGCAGGCCATGAGAAATGTTAAGTAAATAAATGCTAAATGCTAAATAATGGAATCTCCAACAATAAGCATGTTGAGCCAGGACATGGCCTAAGCAAGAAACACTGAGAGAGTCTGAAACCACATGCATCACACTATGGCTTTTATTTTATTGTAGTTTTACACTGTATTCTCAAATAAGCCCAGCTCATGGGTAATGCTGTTTCTGCTATGTTAGCAGAAGTGCTATTTTTAAGTCACTCTGCACCTGGCAATAATGTACTGCAAATACAGAGTAGGTTTTGCTCCTCTGTAGCAAAAGGATTTGCCAGATGGGCCTTCCTAATAAATTGTGTCTGATAAAAGGACAAGAAGGTTATTTAAACAAAAAAGATTTTAGCTATGCCATTACCTTTAAAACAGATTGAGGATTTTGCCAGTAGATAAACTGAGGGGAAAATAGTGAATAGACGCAGTATTCTGGGGGTGATGGCTTCTCTACAAAGGATGGCATGGGTGGCTAAAAGCAAAAATAAGGCACACACAAAATTAATGATCTAAATAATAATATAAAAATAGGGTCAGACCAAAGATCAGCTTGTCCAGTTTCCAGTCACTGACCAGAGTGTTTCAAACCCACATGTGCCACAGTTCCTTCCTAGAGAGGAACTCCAGGCCCTTCACTCTAGCCCAGTGCCCTGTGTACGTTTTGCCAATCACCGTACTTTTCGCAGGACGAGTAAAGAAGGGCCACAAGCCGGTACCGGCAGACGCTCAGCGCTTTCTCCTGGGGCCTGGAGAGACGTGAGCCTGGCACATGAGTCTGATTTGTTCTGTCTGACTAACCAAACCAGCGAGCTACAGCATGGAAAGCAGGAGGGGCAGCAGTGCTGTGTACCAATAGTATTTCTACTTGGATTTAACATAAAATTATCATCCCTGCTTCATTTTTTTTTTTTAGAAGGATCTTATATACCTAATTGCAGAAAGGATTCCAGGCTGTGAATCTTAATCTGGCAATTTGAAGCGATAAGTTAGGCACATAAAATCATTCTGGGTCATGGCTTTCATGTCAAAGTTCTCGTTGGCTTCAGTGGGCTGTGGATGAGACAAAGATTAGCTGTCCTGGTCACACCAAGGTCCTTCTGGCGTGGTATGATCCCTGGGGCTCGGGCCAACGGCAGAGGCCCAGGAAAGGTGTAAATATATGCAAAATACAGAGATAAATACAGAGATTCTTCCCCTAAATACTTCCTCGTATGAACCATAATACAAGCAATTGCTGAGCCAGAATTTGTGTTTTTCCAGAACAGTCCAAGTCTTTTTTAAACACGTAATTTTTTAGCATCTGGATAAAAAGCCCAGTGATGATAGTTTTACTGATGCTAACAACTCACCCCTGTAAAACAGAGGTTAAACTCTCACGTTCACTTGGCTTAATGTTGTTGTGTATCTCATGTCCCACTGCTCAGCTTATATGCAATCTTGGCATTTTAGCTCACCTCAGCAAACACTCAGTAAAATCTTTATCATCTTGATCTTTCACACAGCAGTCTGGAAATCAGTTCCTCTGAATCCTTCCTGTTTCCTGGCTTCCGTTCGTCAGTCTACAGTTTTATAGTATCACTATGTTAGTGTTTTCAGAAAGGCAGGAATTTCCATAAAAGCTATTAGCTACAAGTTGCCCGCACTGTCCGTCATTGCCTGGCCCTGCGCGTGACACTCTCCAGCCAACGTGTGACTAAGCACCACGTCCTTCAAGAAAAATGGACATGATTAAGGGAAGCCAAGGGACCGTGCCATCTCTGGGCACTGGTAGAGGAATTTGCTGGTAGGAGTGATGTCACGGATCAGTTGCACTGCAGCAGGCAGATTATTTGTGGGCCACCAATTTAAGAATGCCTTCCGCTGTGAATCCCCTTGTCTGCTGGGTTAACTTCACAAAACCAAAGCAAACCAAAGCAAACCCCTGCTTTCACAGCATCCAGAGGGTTCTTGCAGTTTGAAGGAGACACAAGTTTTGTGTATGACTGAGCTTTCATGCAGGGCAGCTGCCCATTATTTCATTTTTATTTATAAGTTTTGAATACTTGATACTGACTCAAGTTCATTACATTAAATCCCTTGGTACTGCATTGTAGTTATTCCATTATAGGTCTGGTTATCGCCGAAGGGATATAAAGTACCTCTGCATAACACTCAGTATTATTAAAGTGCTTATCTGAGATGCTTAGTCAAGACAAGGGCTCCATCACACTAGCACGAGTGTGCGTAAGAAACAGCAGACCCTTCCTTACATGAAACTATTTGCCTTTGATTTTCCTTTTTTGCCTTTCTGAATATCATGTCTTAGTTCTTCCCTCTTTATTTTTATTTTTTATTTTTGTTATTATTATAATATTGATTGTTTCAGGCAATAATCAGTTATAAAGCAACTCTTTCAACCAGAAACTATCTAGATCGGTCTGAGGTCAAGCTTTATTGAGTGAGAAGATTGGCAACAGCATATGACTGGGAGTTGTGATATACAGTGCTGTGTTGCTCTGATATATGATGACGCGGAATTGTTTTTTATGGTGATTTAACATTGAAACCTTATTATACTGTGAGCTCAAAGTTTCTATTTAGAAAAGAGTATGTCAGCAATAAAAGCAATGACTTTCACAGAGGAGGAAGACTATCACCTCATTAGAGCTTTGTAAAGAAGCTTTAATGACAGAGCTTCGGTTTATGGATAAAATCAGAAGCCAAGTCAGGAGATAACTAAACATCAGAAAAAGGAAACGCTGAATGGCATATGAGCTCACAGTGAGTGAAAGAAAATTATGATCAGATTTGTCTTATTGATATGTTAGTTTTTCTTCTGATTGTCTTCCATTTAGCACATAATTTGCGCACATACTTAAATACATATTTAACTGCTTTTACAATAAATGATGGATTTATAAGGTCTTCCCAGATCTTGCCCTTGGGGAAGGCAGCACTGAGGAGCACGGGTGGTTATTCTTGAAGACAGATTTTAGAAGCTCCACTATGAATTTACTGAGACTACATTTTTGAAAATCTAGGTTTAACCATGAATTATTTCTATTTACAAGATGTAATCAGCAGGATTGGACATAAAGTGAGATGGAATTATACTCATATGGAAAATAACACTTTGGTAGATAAAGCTGTATCCTGCATGGATAAAAGTACACCTTAACAATGAACTAACGTCCTTATTGGTTTTTTTGGTCTTGCTGTTGTAATTTCAACACCAATTTATTTGATTTTTCCAGTTAGTAAAAGGAGACAGAGTTTAAATCAGTCACTTGGTGTTTTGCCCAAAGATACCATAACTCAGATGTAGCCAGAGATGGCTAAATCAGAGGAGTTTCATGGTGAGCTGCCGACCTGGAGATACAAATTCACTTGAAATTGAAAATGGCATTGTCAGGGTCACATCAGCATCGATGTGTCACAGCTCACATTGGAGATGATTTCAGGAAGACAGACATGGATAGAGAGTACAAGTAAGTCACACCGAGGGAGCTGTGGAAAAGCGAGCTCTGAAGAAGCAACACTTTTTTTTTTCCAAAGGCCATAAATAACACTTGGAGTGCATTGTATTATAATAACTTGCAATAACATATTTTCCTATAGCAGAAATGTCCTAGATGATATGATTGTCAAAGCAGCTGCAGGAATATGCTGCCATCGATACACTGGCTGTTGGATAAAAGACAGGATTTGATTTTAGTATATCCTAGTGCTTATTTAAGTCAATTTCTTATTATTTTTCATAATGTTTATTAGCATGTTTTCATACTTTACATCTCATTGCTTTAGCAAACTGTCAAAACAGGACTTACTCTCCTGCATTTCTCAGTGTTTTCTTTGTTTTGCAGGATCCTAAATACTTCAAATCACAGAAGACTGGGAGAGGCCAATTAAAAGAAGGCTGGAGAGAGACCCATCAGCCAATTATGTGTTCCTACAAACTTGTGACTGTGAAATTTGAAGTCTGGGGACTTCAAACCAGAGTAGAGCAATTTGTACACAAGGTCAGTGAAAGAGGAGCTGTTTCTTATCCTTCACATAAGCAGAACTTGAGTATTACCCTGCGCAGGAAAGCAGCTATGGCTGTGTAGAAGCGAGGGAGCTTGGCCACATCTGCTTTCACACCTCTCTCAAGGTCTGAAAGATCTGGACCAGAGCCAGAGGGTTCATCTCTGGGTATAAACTTGACAAAGCCTGGAGCTGCTCAGGTCTAAGGTTGAGAAAAATTACCAGTAACATTTTCAATACTGTGATAAACATATGAGCTAAAGTATTTATGAGTATACATGAGAATCATACATGGAGCAGTGATGTGCAGAATTTCTTACAAACAGGTAGTGGGAAAGTTTTCCAATCAGTCTACTTAAAAATTATTTAATGAATGGCATAACAGCCATATTTTTCAGAGTATTGACCTTCCCCATGTTTAAAAAAACTAACAAAGAAAAAGAAGAATTCCAGAACATCTAATTGCCCAAAGATGAATGGATTCTGTACGCTTTCCCATATGGCTTCCCGTGCTAGTCAAAGCCATGCTAATGTGATCCAGTGTTGGCCACAGATCCACTTCAGGTGGGAGGCTGGACTATGAGACCTTCAGAGTCAGTGTGTCTGACTCTCTAAGGCATGTTCTTTTAGACACAAAACTGTCAGAATATTTTTCACTCTAAATCATGTTGAAAGCCAACAGTGTTACTTTTCTAAAATGTTTTGTTGCTGCAGAGGTATTTGACCTTTTCCTTGTTTTGCAGGTGGTCAGAGACATACTACTGATTGGGCACCGGCAGGCTTTTGCCTGGGTTGATGAGTGGTACGGTAAGTATTCTCCAAATTTAGCCCATTTAAAAGGGTTGCTGCAAAGCTTATGACAATTAGCAACAGATTTCCATTTGCTTTCATGGATGTCAGGTCCTAGTATAAATTGTTCATGAAAGAGATGGCACCATGTTCAGTTGTTCTGGAACATACGGAGCTCAATTTCAGCAGGTTCTTTCTGACAGGAGCAGGCTGTATTTTAGGCACCAGTAGGCAGCATACGGGATGCCTTTACATCCCATACATCCCAGAGTATGCACAACCATCCCCACACCCCACATTGTGGGCAGAGAGAAGCCGCCCCTGCCAAGAGTCATCTATATGGAGAACCGCATGCAGGTTTGAATAAAGCCTCTTATTCAGACTGCATTAACATGCAGGCATTTCCATACTGCAGACTCCTAGGGCCTCTGATCCAACACCATTTCAGCTTTTTAGGAAAGTTTTAAACTGTTAATATGGATTGCAATAAAGAAAAGATGGAGCTCTAGTGTCCTTTCCAAAAAATGAATATACATGTAAAACCTTCTGGGTCTGGTTCAGCAGCAGCTGCATGCAAAAACTGCTCGGAATCCAGGAGCCAGCTGTAGGAATGGGCCCTTTCCATAGCACAGAGTAATCCTAAATATTCAAACAGCTAATTATGTTTGATAAAACAAGCTCACGGCATTTGTGCTTTTTTCATGCTTTTTCAGTAAGATGTATCCATAATCATAGGTACTTGTAAACCAGTTTCTAAGACATTCCTGTAGCATAGGATAGGAATTTGGGAGTATATATAAAATGTTTATTTAGACCCTCCTTAAGCTTCAGGAAACACCATTCTGGGCATTTCATGGATAAGAATGACACCTGCCTTTCATCAAAACTCAGAAACATTCTGCGTTGCTTAAAAATAGTTCATTAGCCCAGCTGGTGCAAACACAGACATCTCCAGTGGCTTCATAAACCTGCGTAATTTTACACTGGGATCTAACAAGAAACTCATTGTGCTGATTTTGAAAAAAATTTGCTTTTGAAATCACAATGTTCTTATAAATTTAATAGTGCATGAAAAATTTGTGCTGTAATGAAACAGCTGGTAAGACTTGGTGACTAGAAACCAAGTATTTCGTTATCCAAAATGAGTGAGATCCAATTTGTACACCTTCAGTTCCATTTAATACCTATGGTGTGTAAAACTGCTGTGGTACCGGTCTTGACATGGGGATGTGTGTTGGGAGACCTTTTCAGAAACAGAATTTTTAAAGCATCTGTGTGCCTTCATGTGTCTGTTGGCATCTTTTAAAACAGAAGTTTGAGAAAGACTTGGAGATGATGCAAGTCAGCTAAACTCAATCAGTTAATCAGTGTAATAAAATCAATTATTAAACAACATGTTATGTTGTGGGTATTACTGATTGATTACTGTAAGTATGAATGTGTCTTCTCATTAAATTTACTAAACTGTATTCAGCTTTAATATTAAGAAAATCTGTTTTCACAGTGTAATTTACTAATACAGAGCATGTTCTCTGCTTGGCAAAAATGCATCCTTAGCATGTTACTGACATGGCTTATGAGCTTCTTTTTCATTCCAGATAACAGTAAAAGGAAAAGACTAAAAGAGTATGAGTTAGTAGTATTCCATGTTTCCTCTTGATCAAAATTTTAGACTGCATTTCATTTTCACTGATGAAGTATTACATTGTGCTACTGATATAACAGATAAAGTTCTATCGTTCCTTAAAAGCTGCCTCATAAGATGCAGCGAGAGCCTCGTATCACATACCAAGGAGTGGTGTGATAGAAGAATTTGCAGATCCAAGTAGCACATAATAAACTTGAGAAAAATGATAGCCTCAAGGACAAAAGCACAGTGTACATTACCGAAAGTCATACACCTTTCCAAGGGTACTGTGCTACTAAATTGCTATTTCAGTTTTATGAGTAAAAAGTTGATGGCTGTTTCCATGAAGCTCTGAGTTACCAAACAGCTGTGAAGAACAGACCAAGATTCTGACAACCTTTATGGTCACCCCCACCTTACTTGCAAGTAGATTTATTGAAAGCGTGGGAATACTCAGAAGAGTAAGGTCACAAGTCAATTAATTGGATTCTTCATGTTTTTACTGGAAGTGTGGTTTATGACGAATCTTTTTTAAACCTGTAATAATTGCTTGGAGTTACACAGCAAGCACCTAACAGACTATGCACTAGTTTGACAACATCAGGCGTGCCTAGACAATGATAAATGATTCTGCCAGTAGAATCAGCCTGATTTGTGGAATATTTCTAATTCTCACAAGTCATTAAATTGCTTGAGGCTACAACACTCTTAATGCATTCACTCTTAATTCACTTACCAGTATAATTAAGTGTTAGTTTCTGGAATCTAAGCTGATATATGCTCTAACAGTAAGATTGTTTGCTGGTTATGAGAGGTACTATGCAAAGATAACATAAAATCTTTCTTACAGTGCCCGGAAAGGTAAGTAGATATCTATAATATTTCTGTATCTACCCTTTATTCCAAGGGATCTTCTAAAATCTTTTTTAGAAGATCTTGGCCTTTGCCGAGGCCCACACTTCAGTACTTGTTGCCTACCTTATGTTACACACATACCCCTAAACAACTTCCACTCCTTCCTGTTCTCTGACTCCCTTTGACTTAACCTTCTTACACCTTCCTTGGCTGATATAACTACCTTTATGAGTCCATTTGCATAAAGTCAGTTGCTCCCTGCTTTTCTTAAATCCTTTTTTGGCTTCTGCTGAAAGACTATGTGTTCCTAGAACCTTCTCCTTAAAAAAAAATAAAATTGTTTGCACTGAATCAATGGAAAATGCCAACAATTTTGAACTTTTTACAGATATGACTATGGATGATGTTCGAGAATACGAGAAAAATATGCATGAAAAAACCAACATTAAAGTTTGCAACCAACATTCATCTACTGTGGATGAAATAGAAAGCCATGCCCAAGCACGAGTATGTCAATTTTTAAAACATATTGCCCATCCTCAGCTAATACACCTGCACAGATCAGAGAAGAGCAACCAGCTGATCTTGCTGGCCAGTCAGTGGAATTCTGGGGAGGTTTTGCTTTAGAAGGAGCAGAAGCTTTCTCCATGAAGTGCAACCTTTCCTTTGCACTGTAAAGTGCCACTGTAAAGAAAGGGTGGGGTTGGGCTCATACACAACTCCCTGTCTTCCAGGAAAACACAACTCTCAAATTTCAGTTGGATGCATAAAGAGGAAGTTAAATAGTTTTTCTTTCTATTATTTGAGTAGTTAAATACTGCAGGAGTTCAGAGTGTTCAGTCAAAAAGCCAGGAACACGGGGAGTGGAAAATTTCTATGGCACTGATAAAATTGTTTGCTTCACCGGGGAAAAAAAAAAAAAAGCTAATGAAATAGTCACTCTTTTCAAAATAATTTTAATGTTCTCATTGATTAGCTGCCAACAAGGTGAGATGTATTTTCTTAGTACATAACAGCAGTTTGTGGAGAAGGGCAGGTTTCTGTGCAGGTTCTTTGATTCAGATTCTGGAAATTTGATAAAGTATTTAAATTCCTAATGTGGGCACCTCAGGTAGAGGCCTAAAATTAGAAATTATTACTATCTGCAAATAGAAAAGATGCAGTGATATTTACTTTTGAAATGTTATTATTCCTTTATTTCTACTAACTGTGCTGTAGTGATGGTTTTACTCATGTAATGAGTGTGGGGCAAGGCCTGAAGTCTTTCCTCTGCTCTTACTCAGTAAAAATTGTCCCCAGCCTGAGCAGATGTTATCTAAGCCATACCCAGGAAGGTGATGCTGGTGTCTGTAACGTAGCTGCTCCATTGACATCAAGGTTACTGAGCTGAAAATGAGAGTCAGTTCTGAATGTGGCTCTGCATCCAGGATTTGGCTTTGAATGAAGTCTCCCATCCTTAGTTCCCATGTGGGAAAATTTCCATTGAGGTCAGAGCAGAATTTATCATTAACAAAAAAAAAAAAGACTGAGCCTTCTTAGCTCAGGGTAAGGACTTGTTTTACTTGAGTGTGTGTCAGAACAGACAGGAATTTAAAACAAGTATACACTAAAAAGCAGAAGTCAGCTGAAGGGACAATAAATATTTCGTATCTGAATTTAAAATGAAGGGTCTTGGAGGCTGCCACTTAGCAAGACTTTAATCAGGCTTCACTTCAATGGCCGGTAAACTGAGAAATTTCCTGTCCTCTTTCCCTTTCATTTATCCAAGACAGCTTTTCTTTCACGTTTTACAGAAGTCCTCAATCCAAAATAGCTGAAATGAATGCATGGGCTCCCTTTGATGTCAGGGTGCTTTTAAACCCTTTGAGTTCAGAAACACAACATGCTCTGTTAGAGGGTGTGAAACAAAATGTAAATCAGCAAAACAGATTCAAATCTATCTCCAACACAAGTAGGTACAGTTCCTCTGAGACCATCTGTTTATTCCCACCACTTATCTCAGATATGAAAATAGCTTCATCCTCACTCCTAATAACTGGCAACGCAGGCTGAAAAGGTCCCTGGAATGTTGTCTGCGGGGAAGAGAGAAGGCAGCTGGCGACAGGCACGCTTCTGTTCAGTCGATATGATGTTGTAATACAACATAAAGCTTCTGCTACATAACATTTGCAGCCAAGGCTACAGATGCATGCAGCTGGGGAATATTACAAATTGTGGACATACTGAATGTACAGGACACTGTCATGCAGATGGTGAGCACCACTGCCAGTGCCCTGTCTTAGGCACCCACACATGTGAGAATTTCAAATTGATTAAAATGCTACTGGTTTTATTTCTGGGTTTTTTTGAGCTTTCAGAGCTCAAAGAATCTATAAAATGGTTTAATGAAATGCTTCAAATTTACAAATTTAACATGAAGTTCAGTGAAAAAAGTGACATTTATTTCAGTTGCCTCAGCAGACATCTTGCAGGCAATGTAGACACCAAGCAGGAGGTTTCACAGGAGTCTTGCTGATTTTTTTGCTCAACTTACCCGTTTGTAGCAGGTGTCATTTCGTTCGGGATTTTATCAGAAGAGTTTTGCAGGGCTCCTCTCGGAGCACATCTATTGTGGGACCGCTCTGCCCTCTTGTGGGTTTCAGCAGTGCTGGGACACGTGTGTCACCTGCAGGAGAAGGCTCTCGCTGCTTTTAAAGCTTTCTGTGGAGCCGATTTTCCATTGCGAAGTGGCTTTGACCTCTGCTCTCGTTTTGCCTCGATTTTGCAGGGAATAAAGCAGCGGATTTGTCAGTTGGCCATTAATGTTTAAGTACAGATTCTGGACGGAAAAGTCGGAAAAAGTGTTGTGGCTTCACCAAGTGAGGGGGAAGCCTTTAGGCTGTATTAGTAGAAAAGCAAACCAGCCTTAGTTACATGGATGCAGCTGCAACCAGAAGTCAACAGAAGCTGTGCTTGAGGGGAGTGAGAATTTTTCATCCCTTTTTAATTAAAGTAGATCCTGCTTCAGCAGGGGAGTTGGACTAGATGATCTATATGGTCCCTTCCAACTCTAAAAAAATTCAGTGAAATTCAGTGAAAACCAGTGACAACCCTTTACCCGTTCATGCTCATGATCTAGATGCAAAAAAAACCCCAACCTATCAGTTTTATTTTGCTTGCAGTTCTGAAAAGTTCTACTTGCTGACTGTGTATCTAAATGTATTCTTTAACTGCCTGTGAAATAGCTTGATTTTTCCAGCAATTACAGAGGTAGCACGCTTTATTCAGTTCAAGCCCAGGTAGAAGAGGAACCATTAGTATGTGATTAATGCACTTAACTTCTCTTTCTTTACATTAGCTGCTTATTGTACTCCAGTCAATGCATTACAATAGGAAGGCACTGGTGGAGAATCACTTAATGATATGCATGATAAGCAATCATTCCTTGATCTAGAAAGTGGATGGAATTAGCTTAACTGAGTTAATGAAATGGTAATTTGAAATTATTCTAACGTGCCTTTATCTTTCTTTCCTTCTTGTTGAAGACATGACAATGGATGAAGTCCGAGAGTTTGAACGAGCCACTCAGGAAGCTACCAACAAGAAGATTGGGATTTTCCCACCTGCAATATCTATCTCTAACATTTCCATGCCTTCTTCCACCCGCAGTGCTCCATCTAGTGCCCCGTCAACCCCTCTCTCCACAGATGCTCCTGAATTCCTAACAGTTCCCAAAGACCGGCCTCGGAAAAAATCTGCTCCAGAAACTCTCACTCTTCCAGATCCAGCGAAAAAAACCCTTTAAATTCACCCAGCATGTTTCCTCCTGATAAGCCATGTCTACCACAGCAAGAGTGATGTAACTGAATTTCTACAAAGGTTATGGTGGTTTTTTGTTTTTTTTTTTTTTGCTTAGAATAATCTTACTGATGTGGAAAGGTTACTTCTTTCCTCAGACTTGATCCTTAAAACCTTCAGAGAAGTGCATGCAAGAGAACGTAGTTTATATATTCCTCAAGTAGTGTTTCAAGCCATACAGAGCATCTTACTGATATAGAACGAGATAGTCTGAGGGGAACCCTATAAAAGAAAATAAATCTTTCTGTAGCAGTATTTATCTACAAATCCTCATCTAGGTCATAGGTTTTATAATTAGGAGTAGGTATTAGTAAAGCTGCCAAGGACTCCTGGGGCAAATTAGTGCCAACTAGAATGCAGGGTTAACAGGAAAAAAACCCTCCCATTTTCTTCTTTTATAGCTGATTTTAAAATCCTTCCTACTCTCAGGCTTCTCTTGTGTATTCGTAAACCTTTGACCAGTAACTCATTGTACTTGAACACCAACAGCAATCACTCAGATTCACATTTTGCTTAATATGACTCAGGATTTGGGGCCTACCTAACAAACAAACACAAAACTTTTCAAGCTGAAAATATCACTGTATTGAAGCCCCAATTGTAATTAATTATACTGACTTTAAGGCCATTGGACTATTTCTATCTTGCACAGAATTTGTAAAAGAAACCACCTATTTCTTGTAGATAATGTATTTTAATAGCTCTCCCCCATCCTTTTGTGATCTCTTAAGTCCATATTGGTGTTCATCAATGGTGTTCCATATGTAAGACTGAAAAAAAGCAGCTAAATTGAGCCAATTGAGAAGCAAAACCAATGAATTCTGTCTTTTCCTCACTGGAAGAAGAGTGGTAGTTATGTTGTACGACCTTGAATGTAAAGGAAAGAAAATACAAGTCTCCTTTTTCTTTCCTGCCTCACATCTTTCCTAAACAGCACAATCTCTTATTAACTGAAAGCCGGTTCCAGGCTTTACCATCGTCTCTAGGGAAGGGGTGAACAAAATCAGTCACTTTAAAAAGCAAATGAATCGTGGGGCTGCTCAGTCCCGTGTCGGGTGACGTTAAGGAAACGGAAGTGCTCTTCCTGGTCTGCATGTGAAATCACTCTTCAATCTCAGGAATTAACACGGAGAAAAGGATGTTTCCCGGGAGGGAAGTGTAGATTGTGGAAGGAGGAAAAAAATAAATGGCAGAAGTGGTCTCTTCCTTCCTTCCTTTTCAAAAAGCAAGCTCAGTGAGAAACTTTCCCGCTGATCCCCATTTGGGGGGTTTGTTCTCTTCATACAAACAGCTGTGTAATGAAAGCTGGCAGTATCTCTCTCTGGCAGCTGTAGTAGACGTTAACAGGCTGCTGTTCAATTCCCAGTGAATGATAGGGATTACCTGAATCCTGTGATCAAAGTGGGTGATATTTTGTACCACCAGTGACATGGTACATGGATAAAGAACCAGAGAGTCCTCCAGACCTGAACTATCACAGAATATTGAACAATCAGTTTGGGGATGGCCCTTTACCTGGACGGCCATCTTCTCAGCACAATGCTGTGATTTGACTGGCTTAACTGCACTGAACTTCTCAACGGCTGTAGATCCAGTAGAAGTTACGTTGAATGTGTGATATTTATAGTGTAGTTTTAGTAGCAGGAGAGGTCATTCCGCTGCCAACCTGCACTGAACCCAAGTGTATATTTGTTTGGTAGTTAAAATCCCGTAGCTAGCAAAATCTGGGAGCTCTTTGTAGGTTAGCTGTGGTCTGACTTCATGTGTTCTCCCACTTACTGTCCATGTTTTGCTTCTCTTCTCAGAGCTATTAGTTCTGTGTGACCAGTAAACTAATGGGTGATGATTTTTTTTGTTTGAAAAGAAGTTGCTGTAGTGATGGCAAACAAAACTTTCCAACATTAGTTTATGATTTCAGCTTAAAAAGTGTGCAGGATAAGTATTCATGATTATAACTGGTCTAATCTTTTTATTAGTATTTATTTAATAGCAAGATTGGAATATTGGCAGAGAAGGGAAACCTTTGAAATCATAAAGCATTCTTGGGTTGTTTTTTCATTTCCTGAATTTAACGTATATAGAAATGGTTTAGATCTGCTCTTCCTGAAAATCTGTTTTTCAATTAATTTTTTTCTTTGTCAAAGAAAAATTTGCTCAGCTCTAGTCATAATGCCCTTGTGTTTACATATTACTGTTTCTATATGCGTTTGGGCATCTGGGTTTGACACAGATTATTAGACCAAAGCAGTCATACTGTTACTCACATTTAACTGATTGATTTCCAGTCCCGTGCGGATACACTGATTATCATATTAAGTAGGTTTGGGGATGAGGCACGTATGAAAACTATTAACATACCTGAACAGGACACATCTTAATAGCTGTATGACAGAGATGTAGGAGAAAGGCACTGATCGTGTCATGGGAAAAATGCCTGACTGCTGAAGGCTGCGTCTCCGGCGGCACCTGCTGCCGCCGTAGCCCTTCCACCGGGCAGTGCTTTTCCTGAGGATTTCCAGATTTACTGACCCAACAGCCTGGATTCACCATTGGCCACAACAAGGCTCACGATGAGCCCCATTGCCTCCATGCTGCTTCCTAATGAATGCAAATTACAAGATCTGTAATGTTTCATTGCGTTGGATTAGGAACACCCCAGGCTTTCCATCGCCTATTCAAGCACCCTCTGCTATGCTCTGCTCTGCCTTCCCCACCAGTCCTTACCCATTTGGTCAATGTGATCTTTAAATATCTTTTGCTGTTTGGTTGGGGTTTGTTTGTTTCTTTTTTTAAGGTAGGGTAACTTTTTTCTAGAATATTTCCAGCAAACTCACAAAACCACACAAAATTGAATGAAAAGGAAGGTCTGAATACTTCAGTATAACATCTTGAGGCAAAGGCGTTGTTTTCATTACTCATTTTTTCACAGTGCTTTCTGTTGTATTTTCAAACATGTTTATTAGGAGAAAAAATAGAGAGCATTTTGCAGGTGTTCATCACTTCTTTTGCAAAAATAAATAATGTAATTATTTAGCGAGTACATCTTTCAAGTATGGTGCCAGGCAGCAAAGCTGAATAGGGACAGTAGCCACGTTCCTATTCTCTGCCACAGCGACTGGAGAATTACATGACGCAGCTCTGCTGGGACTCAGCGTGGGATTGTCCATCAAGGAGAATACAGTTCAGAGCAAAGAATGTGATTTGTTTGTTTGGGTTTCTATGAAAACCTTCTCCCAGCTCTGCTCGTACTTTTATGTATTTCATATCGAACAATCATTACAAAATAACTGGCAGTTCACTGCAGTCTTTAGAAGGGTAGATCTCCTAGTAAACTAAAAAAGGGAGGTATCCATAAAGACTCTGAGGAGCAGCACATTCCTGAAACACATACTTAATGGGATTTCTTATGAATGTAATGGGTAATTTTGTAAATGACTGGATAAATCCTATAGAAAGAAACTATTTGACCTTATTCTTTGGCTTTTTTGATTATTCTGGAAGGTGATTTTGTGACATCTAGTAGCCAATTTGCTTTAATTGCTGCTGTAGCGATTTTGAAATGGAAATATTTGTTCCTTGAATTTTAGTTTGTAACAAGACGGCTATATTTTGTTAAAACTGCTTTGAAGCTTGCTGCACTATAACTTCAAAACAATGTGCTATCATTTGAAATAAGCCAAATGTATATGCTTTTTATGAATTAGTGAGTGCAGTAAGAGAGAATTCATGATCTTGTCAATAGGAGCTTTTCTGTTTCCATTGTTTGGACTTGGTTTCACACGTGTAAGTTAAAAATGCTAAGTAAGTCTAACAATGTTTTGCTTTAAATGCAAGCATGGTCATTGAATTACAATCTCCTGTAGTTTTGTGGTGTCGCTAAAACAGGTTTCATTGTTTTATTTAATTTCTGTGATAATTCGACATGACTCTGAATGTGCAGTAATTAATTTCTTTTATTTAGAGCAATGATGGCTACATTAGGCAATACCTAGTGATTAGGCATCGCTACCATCAAAGCAGGACCAAGTTTTGAAATGCTCTGCATGTTAAATAATGCAAGGCTCAGCAGGAGAATATGATTGTATCTCTCATTCATATCACTTAGTTTCTGATTTTACCAAGTTATTTATTATTTTTAATATTGTATTTTTCCTCGCATTTTGTTGTAAATAAACTATCAACAATTATTCTTTACAATTGTTGCTGTTTTCTTTCACTAGATCTCCTCTAGCAAGGAATGAATCCATTAACATTTCTACCCCCAGCTCTGCAAGTCACTTCCTCACAATTAAAAAGCACAGAGAATTGGCTTTGTAAGGAAAATTTAAACCACTTACAAGGTCTGCTCCGTTTTGTTGTGCCTCAGCTTTTAAAAGATTTTATCAAGGCAGGTGCCCATCCGTCTGGTGTCGGCCCATTCACTTGTAAATGACCATTTGGTTGACAAGGAAGTTTTTCAGTGGGGAATCCAATTCTCTGTGCCCGGTTTGGCAGCCTGGTGTTGTAGTAAATACTGGAAAAGAGGCCACTGGAAACCTCTCAGAAGGTAAGAATCCTCCATCACTTCTCTACCAGGCATTTCATGTAGTCTCCAGGAATGTCACACATACAATGATTCTTTAAGCTTTTAAGTAGAGGCTTACTCCACAGAAATAAAGCTTTCTCTGCACCAGAAAAATGGTGGGTTGCTTATTTGGTATAGAAATGCTTCTCAACAGCTTCACAATGAACAAACACAGGCCTAGAAAACATTTAAGGTAGAAATCACACGGTGGAAACCACCAAAAACCAGGCAGCCCTGCGTGGCCTGGGCTCTGGGGAAAGTGTGCGGGGCCGTGCCCTGCAGAGAGCCGGGCTCTGGCCCGACTTTGCCACCCAAGTGAGGTCATGACTGTTCTCTACGAGGTGAAATTAAGTCTCCAGCAAGCAGATATGCCAGCGGCAAGACCCCGAAAGCACAGTGCTGGCCACATGTGTTGCCCAACAGTGGCCAACAGCTGGCACGGTGACACATCTCGTGATTGGTCTGCGACTGCTCGGTTTGGCTTGGTTTGACTTGATGGTTTTACAGTCTGGGCTTGTACTGCTAGGGCTTCATTAAAATTTGCACACAAACAAAATACTAATGCATGAAAATACATTACAAATTGGTTAAAAACCTGGCCGTGGGCCCCACCACCATCAAAACTGGTGGAATTGGGTTGCGCTCTTACAGAGGGGAAAAAAATCCTCCCTTTGTTCTTTATAAAAGTGAGACATAAAGCAGAAATACATTTAATTAGTCTTAAAACCATCGATGTTTTATTGTGTTGATGCAAACCAGCAGAAGCCTTTTATCCAATGTCCTCGTGCTAATCCGCATGTAAATGACACCCCTCGGGCAGGTGCCGACGCTCGGGCCGTTACCGCGCGCAGAACAGGCCGGGAACAACCGCGCGAACGAGACGCCGCTGACTGTCCTGGTTTGGAACCGGGTTCTGAAACATTAATGGCTCTTATTTGATTTTATAGTATTCAAAATATCCAGAACGCATCGTATTTTTATGTCCTTGGCTGGCAAAGCCCTCGGGGGGCGCGGCACGGCCGCCAGTCGCCACAGGGCACCGGGCGGCCCCGCCACCGTCGCCATGCGCCCGGAAACTCCCGAGCATCCTCGGTCCTTTCCGCCGCCTCCCCACCGCGGGCAGCGGCGCATGCGCTCTGTCCCCCTCCACGCCGGCGTGCCCCTCTCCGCCCACCGGGTCACGCGCCGTGCCAAGTCTCGCGAGAGGTGGGGACTCGCCAAGATGGCGGCGCTGTGCGAGAGCTTCACGCTGTGCGGTTTGGGCCCCAGCGGCGGCGTCGTGGTCGGCGGCGGCGGCCTCCTGGCGCTGGAGCCGGGCCCCGACCCCGACCACGTCCTGCTCACCGACCGCGGCAGAACGGCCACGCTCTTCAAGGTAACGTCCGACCCAGCTCCGGCCGCTCGGCCTCGGGAGGCGTCGCTGCTGCCGCCGCGCAGAACCCGGCCTGTGGGAGGGCTCTCCCTCCTGCCCCGGCCCCGCCGTCACCGGGCACCCCCCGCATCGCCCCGCGGGCCGCCTCCCTCGGCTGGAGGTGGGGGTTTCGGGGCAGCGGTCCTGCCCTGCCCGGCCCGGCTCACCAACGCTCTGCCGGCGGAGCAGGGGCGGCTCAGGCGGCTGCTTATTTCTGCTTTTGCTGATTTTCTCTCTCCACTCCCATTCCAAGCAATACTCCCATCCCCGAGCTGCAGGGTAGGTGACGTTTCTTTACGTGACACGTGTTTTGTCCGGCTGTCAGTTTTGTGCCAGCTGCCGTCCTGTTGGTTGAGGGTGAAAGATTTTAGTTTGTAGCACTTGAAACGAAAACTATGTTCTGCTGTCTTTTATCTTACTCTGTTCTGGGAAGATATACACACCCCCCAGTGCTGCCTCCAGCTCTGGGGCCACCAACATCGGAAGGACACGGAGCTGTTGGAGCGGGGCCGGAGGAGGCCCCGGAGATGCTGGGAGGGCTGGAGCCCCTCTGCTGGGAGG